>OY282640.1:71053614-71301114 GCA_958299015.1 Tetanocera ferruginea
ATGTGAACAGGAATTTCATTTTTGCCCGACACTGGAAGTAACCTAGGAGTAGGTGGATGGGAATTATGTATAAATAATTTTTATACCCCCACGCGTACTGCGTAAGGGGTATATTAATTTTGTCACGACGTGTGTAACGCCCATAAGGAGGCGTAGTAGGTATAGAAAAGTATATATATTCTTGCTCAGCATCACCACCTGAGTTGATTTAGCCATTTCCGTCTGTCTGTCCGTCTGTCTGTGGACACGATTACAGCCGTAATTTTTAAGCTATCGTGCTGAAATTCGATATTTAAGCTTTTAAAAAACTAAGATCCAGTTCGAGAATGGGCTTAATCGGATCCAGTTCGAGAATGGGCTAAATCGGATGAAAACCACACCTACCTCCTATACAACCCCAATGATGAAAACTCCATAAAGAAACGAATATTAACGCTACAAATTTTAAATTCGGTATTTGTATAGTCTATGACAAAAATTAAGTGTGTTAGAAAAATGGGCGTCATCCACTCACTTACACGCCCACCTCCCATACAACCCTATTATTGAAACCTATATATAGAGGCTTGTGTCGAAGGTATAAAAGTTAAATTAAATATTTATTATGTTTATATAAAAATTAAGACGTGAGAGAAAAATGGACGTTATCCATCCACGAACACGCCCACCTCCCATACAACCCCAAAATTGAAAACTATATAAATAGGTTTCTGTCGAAGATACAAAAGGAAAATTAGATATTTATTCTTGTTATAATGAAAACAAGATGTGTTAGAAAAATGGGCGTCATCCACCGATGAACACGCCCACCTCCCATACAACCCATAATATTGGAAACTATAAATAGGCTTATATTTAAGCTACAGACCTGAAATTGGGTATTTATGTATATTTTATCAAAATTGAGGCGTGTTAGAAAAATTGGCATCAACCACTCAAGAACACGCCCACCTCCCATACAACCCTTAATTGAAAACTTTATAAAAAGGCTTGTCTTTACTTTGCAGGAAAACAATTTGATATGAATGTATTTTAGACGTCATCAAAATAGTAAAATTTTTTTAAATATTATATTATTTTTTTAAATCTCATATAAAAAGAGCTGCTATTTAAGATTTTGTACCATTGCGAATCGCCCGTGGGGGTATTTTAACTTCGGCCAAGTCGAAGTATACATTACTAAACGTAGATATTGCTAAAATTTTATATAAAAGCATAATATAATTACATTAAAAATAGTATCAGTTTATGCGTTCATTAACTCATAAACTGATAAAATGTGTTAAAAAATCAAGTTTAGTTTAAAATGCCGACTGCAAATACATCCAATTAGAAATTATTTCGGGTGTGCAGAATAAAAAAATCTTAGCTAAATGCAACAACAACAACAACAACAACCATCTCTCTTGCGAGGATCGTAGATGGCAACAACAACAACAAAGGGTACAGCATCCTAAAGCATGCTTTTTACAAAAACAATTCTATTCAGTTGGCACCGCAACAGATATAGCGGCATTGCAAGGGGCAGAGGTAAGAATATGCAAAAAGTGGCCAAAATTGCAAAATGACACAATTTATTTTATTTCAGACTCACCAATGAAAAAGAAACTCTGCAAGGAATCTTTCAATGTGTTTCTTTTTATACTCCCACGCGTACTGCGCAAGGGGTATATTCATTTTGTCACGACGTGTGTAACGCCCAAAAGGAGGTCCGTCTGTCTGTCTGTGGACACGATTACAGTCGTAATTTTCAAGCTATCGCAAAAAATTCGATATTTGAGTTTTTTTTCAAAAAACTAAGATCAAGTTCAAGAATGGGCTAAATCGGATGAAAACCACGCCTACCTACCATACAACCCAAATAATGAAAACTCTATAGAGAGGTTAATATTAAAGTTACAAAACTGAAACTCGTTATTTGGGTATTCTATATCAAAACTTAGTTGTGTTAGAAAAATGGGTGTTATCCACCCACTAACACGCCCACCTCTCATACAACCCCAAAATTTAAAACTCTGTAAAGAGACTAATATTAAATTTACAAAACTGAAACTCAGTATTTGTGTATTCTATGTCAAAACTTAGGTGTGTTAGAAAAATGGCCGCCATCCATCCGACGCACACCTCCCATACAAATGGGAGGTTGAATCGGATGAAAACCACACCTACCTCCTATACAACCCCAATGATGAAAACTCCATAAAGAAACGAATATTAACGCTACAAATTTTAAATTCGGTATTTGTATAGTCTATGACAAAAATTAAGTGTGTTAGAAAAATGGGCGTCATCCACTCACTTACACGCCCACCTCCCATACAACCCTATTATTGAAACCTATATATAGAGGCTTGTGTCGAAGGTATAAAAGTTAAATTAAATATTTATTATGTTTATATAAAAATTAAGACGTGAGAGAAAAATGGACGTTATCCATCCACGAACACGCCCACCTCCCATACAACCCCAAAATTGAAAACTATATAAATAGGCTTCTGTCGAAGATACAAAAGGAAAATTAGATATTTATTCTTGTTATAATGAAAACAAGATGTGTTAGAAAAATGGGCGTCATCCACCGATGAACACGCCCACCTCCCATACAACCCATAATATTGGAAACTATAAATAGGCTTATATTTAAGCTACAGACCTGAAATTGGGTATTTATGTATATTTTATCAAAATTGAGGCGTGTTAGAAAAATTGGCATCAACCACTCAAGAACACGCCCACCTCCCATACAACCCTTAATTGAAAACTTTATAAAAAGGCTTGTCTTTACTTTGCAGGAAAACAATTTGATATGAATGTATTTTAGACGTCATCAAAATAGTAAAATTTTTTTAAATATTATATTATTTTTTTAAATCTCATATAAAAAGAGCTGCTATTTAAGATTTTGTACCATTGCGAATCGCCCGTGGGGGTATTTTAACTTCGGCCAAGTCGAAGTATACATTACTAAACGTAGATATTGCTAAAATTTTATATAAAAGCATAATATAATTACATTAAAAATAGTATCAGTTTATGCGTTCATTAACTCATAAACTGATAAAATGTGTTAAAAAATCAAGTTAAGTTTAAAATGCCGACTGCAAATACATCCAATTAGAAATTATTTCGGGTGTGCAGAATAAAAAAATCTTAGCTAAATGCAACAACAACAACAACAACAACCATCTCTCTTGCGAGGATCGTAGATGGCAACAACAACAACAAAGGGTACAGCATCCTAAAGCATGCTTTTTACAAAAACAATTCTATTCAGTTGGCACCGCAACAGATATAGCGGCATTGCAAGGGGCAGAGGTAAGAATATGCAAAAAGTGGCCAAAATTGCAAAATGACACAATTTATTTTATTTCAGACTCACCAATGAAAAAGAAACTCTGCAAGGAATCTTTCAATGTGTTTCTTTTTATACTCCCACGCGTACTGCGCAAGGGGTATATTCATTTTGTCACGACGTGTGTAACGCCCAAAAGGAGGTCCGTCTGTCTGTCTGTGGACACGATTACAGTCGTAATTTTCAAGCTATCGCAAAAAATTCGATATTTGAGTTTTTTTTCAAAAAACTAAGATCAAGTTCAAGAATGGGCTAAATCGGATGAAAACCACGCCTACCTACCATACAACCCAAATAATGAAAACTCTATAGAGAGGTTAATATTAAAGTTACAAAACTGAAACTCGTTATTTGGGTATTCTATATCAAAACTTAGTTGTGTTAGAAAAATGGGTGTTATCCACCCACTAACACGCCCACCTCTCATACAACCCCAAAATTTAAAACTCTGTAAAGAGACTAATATTAAATTTACAAAACTGAAACTCAGTATTTGTGTATTCTATGTCAAAACTTAGGTGTGTTAGAAAAATGGCCGCCATCCATCCGACGCACACCTCCCATACAACCCCAAAATTGAAAACTTTACAAAAAGGCTTATATATTTTTGCTACAGGAAAACAATTTGATATGTTTGTATTTTAGACACATAAAAATAATGGGGGTATTTTAACTTTGGCCAAGTCGAAGATATAATTTACTAGTTTTATTTTCATTCACAAACCCTTCAATAAGTGCATGTTGCCAATCTGGTGTTTTCATTTTGGTTGCCTCTCACAAGTGCCAGCGTCGACCAAAAAATCCTCTCACCACTTGGCTAAACCATTAAAACCAACGAATAACTTCTATAATTCGCCTATAAAATCTCTTTATATATAAAATATATATTATACTCGTTGGAGCTCACTCTATTGTTGTTGGAAATAATTTTCAAATAATTTTTTTGTTGTTGCATTCCTTATAGTATTATTATTAAAACAAAACAAGTCTTAGCAAATCTAACGGAAAATTTCAAAGAAAAAAGTGGTAAATCTTATCGTCTCTCTATTATTAGTTATAATTTTTATTATTATTATTCTTTCGACAAGATTATTATATAAAATATACAATCGCATCTATTTTAACTTATAAGAATAGTTTATGACATTTTAATATTAAAAATATGTGTTAAATGCCACAACAAAATAATTAAAACATTGTGTTTATAAAAAAGATGTTAAGTGGGGTAAATATTAAATTTAACAATTTAAGTAAAAGTAAGAAAAAAGGAAAAAAAATTATAATATATAAGAAGAGAGATCTTATTATAATCTAGTATAATAAGTATAAAAATGTCATGCAAAAATATCAGCAAAGTGTTAAAATTGTTGACTACGGCCATATATTGAAAAATTAAATGCCGTAACCACCTACAACCGTCGTTCCTACGTAGACGATCCACCAAAGTCGAAGAAACGATCTCGATGTGGAATACGACATCAAGGCATACGACATGAAGGCTAATAAGTATGGCAATTTCTGTTGCTCCTGCCACAAAGCACCAGTCCGGATCATTGACAAAAGTTTAATTTGTGTCCAGAATTCACAACAAAAAATAATAATAAAGATTCAGAACTTTAATTTGAGTTGAAATATTTCTTTCTTTGATTTTTCTTAAATAGTATCAAATTTGGCCAAAATAGAAAATTAGGGACTCTTTTGCAGTAGGGAAGTAGTCATAAAGGTACATCGTATCAAAAGTATAAAAATACCCACGAGCAGATTTATTCATCTGATTAAACTGTGTGAATTTCATAATCTTTTTAAATTCCACCATGATTGATATTTTATTTTAAAAATATAGCTAAATTGCAAATCAATTCTATCCATTTGAAGTCCTGAGTCAAGGGTTTTTATATCAGCGATCAACGAATTTCAGAATATCTTGATGTCATTTGCAATTGCGTCAATATCAGAAAATCGAGACTCAACATTTATTTTGAAAGCACCAAGAGCCTCAATTGCAAAATTAACGCTATATGTCCAGTTAGCTGAATAACTGTTTCACATATATTTTATTGCTTGAATAGTTTTTTTACTCATTAGGAAATAAATGTTAAATCTAGGAAGTATCTTCGATTTGGCCGAACTTCAATTACACCCACAGTCACGTTGAGTTGTATTATTAGAGTTATTAAGGTTTTATTATTTTGATGACTTCACTTTTTAAAGAGGATGACGTAACTCTGATCCAGCTTTTCCAAAATGCAAACTCTGGTACATTTAAAAATTAGGACTTATGTGTGCAATATATCATTTTCAATAATATCAAGGCAATACGTAAGTTTTAGTCAAATTTGTGAAAGTTTTGATGACGTCACTTTGTAAGAGAGGTAAACGTGATTTGTATTCGAATTTTCAAATTTCAAACTAAAATACAGTGAATCAAAAAAGTTTAGGCACACAGCACTTATGAGTTTAAATTTGCTAGTACAACTTTTTCCAGTACACTTGCAGAAAAGAAAAGTATAAGCATTTAAAAAATAAACATTTTATTTTGTATTTACACCACAATAACAATTTCATTTCAATTTTAATTCATATTAAATGTTACAAAACTAAAATAAAACATGATTTTGACACCAAAAAAGTTTAGGCACAAGTGATTATGATTTTATCAGAGTGAGTAAATTTCAAGTCCTCGAATATTTGGCTAGACCTCCTTTGGCCTAAATTATCGCCTCTTAACGTCTTCGAATTCTTACAGAATTTGATGTCTTCTCTGATGGTATTATTGACCATTCGGTGCGTATGGCATCCTTGAGCGTATTTTTAGAAGTATGTAATATGAGATTTCGTATTTTTTTTTAGTAAGTTCCAAATATGCTGAATGGGGTTCATATCGGGTGATTGCAAAGGTGTTTTAAGCTGATTTCAGAGCTAGATAAGCCATTCCAGCAACATAAAAGACCAATTTTTTGGGTCGTTATCTTGTTGAAATTAATATTGGATTCCAGTTAGCCCCTATTTTTCAACACTGTGTGTCAAATGCTCATTTAAAATATTTAAGCAAAGGTGTTTATCCATTTTCTCATCAATAAAAATGAGATTCCTAACTACAGACACCGCCACACAGCCCTTAATCATACGATTTCCTCAACTGTATTTCACTGTTTTTATTATGCTTTTTTCCTACAGCTCTTTGTTCAGTTTTCTTAAACGGTTTTGAGTGCCATATGATGCAAAAAAATAGTATTTAGATCCATCACTAAATATAATACAATCCCAAGATGAATCCGGCTCATTTACGTAGGGTTTTGGGAACTCCAACCTCTTTTTTTTATTTGAAGCTTAAATTTATAGCTTGCGTCGAGGAACTCGTACCGTATATCCAGCTTTATTAAGTGTATTGCGAAGTGGTCGACCATCAAAGTTTTTTAAAACCGTTGCTGTATTCGTGGCACAATTTAACAGCTAAATTTAAGGGTTTTGAGTAACTGCAGGCACTACAATCTACTCCTGATGTAGCGTTAATGTTTTAGCACGACCAGATCGGCTCTTACGCTTTACTTTACCGGTACTTATATAATGATTTATGATGTTACTTACACTTAAATATGATCTCTTTACTATTTCACCGATTTCGCGATACGGTTTTTTCTGCACGTGAAAATTTATTATTATTTTTCGAACGTCAACCGAAATTTCGGTTCCACTGCTGATTTTGCTCAATCTTTACCGAAACCAACATCAACACTCAGTAAAAACCTTTAACAAACATCTTCAGCGTAAAACTAAAGACAAAAAAACCAAGTGATATTGTTAAATAAGAAACAACATGAGACACACACAAAGTGTGCCTAAACTTTTTTGATAAAGATTGTTCCTTCTTCCGCTTAAATTTGGATTTGTGTGTGAAGTAACGGTACATTTTTTGGATATTAAGTAAAAACTATTTCTAATGGTACTTAATGGTACTTACTTCATTAAAACTTTGGTCAAATTCGTTATTATTAGATACTAAAGCAGCATTTTGTTTCAGAAACATTGCTTGTGCCTAAACTTTTTTGATTCACTGTATTTCAATACTTATCATAAAAAAGGTTGACATCAAATATTTTATTTCACTTAATACTTACTTATAACTGTTACAATGCACTTTGTAGTGCTACTGCCAATATCATTTGAAGCTTTAACTTCGTAAATTCCTGAGTCTGATGTCTTGCAAAGTTCGATGCTGAGATAATAAGTTTCAGTTCGTTTGGAATCTCGCGATATTTTAAAGCGAGCATCTGTATGTACTTCATTTCCATTCCAATACCTTAAAATGTGTAAACAATTTTGTGGAGAAATATTTTAATAGGTTTTTTAGTTACCATTTGACGTCTGGCTCAGGTACACCGTATATTTCCACCTCTAAGTTGAGCAAAGCATTCTCATTAACTTCTATATCTACCAACGGCTTCCTTAATTTCGGTTTACCTAATTAAAATATTTAACGCATAAGTTTTAGCTAAATACTGTATTTGAATTCAATACGCTTAATTGATACCCACTTATTTACATTACCCTTTTAATTGCTCTGAAATTTTTGCAACGAATGTTCTTCCTTTAGATATAAATAAATATTTCCCCACATGAATAACACGTGTTAATTTGCAACACCCTTTTAATGAAAACGTATAAGCTCAATTCACAATCTTGTGTATTTGAGATTGCAAATTTGTGCAATTGTAAAAATTTCCCACCAATTGTGAACGATCGTGTTGTGGGTTTACTTCAGAGATAAAGAGATGGGAAACTTCTTTTTAATGATGTTTTTTTTCATGTTTCCCTCCGAATTCATGCTTCTTCTTTAATTTTTTGGGTACTTTTAGGTCTGTTCCCGTACTTTTTGGACTAAAAATGGTAAAACTGTCAAAAGTCTGAGAGTACGAAAAAATCTCTCGCAAATAGAGAAAAACACAAAAAAGTACGGGAACGCATTTCGGACTAAAATTGTAAAAACTGTCAAATAAGAATGTTTGTCCGGCGTTGGCTTGATGTGGAGCATCGGTATTGTAGACGAAATGCCTAAGATTTTTAATAATATTGAAATTAATTCTCAATTTTAGCATTTATATTAGTTTCTACACATTTTCCCATGTTTCTAGTTTCCATTTTATTAGTTTCAAAGAAGTTTTGATGTATCGCAATTTCTTTGCTAGCTCGTAAACAGCTGATTTTATGCTGTTTGACACTTTTACCATTTTTACCCGAAGAAATTTCTCGGACTAAAACTTGCAACTTTTGACAAGGAGGGGAAATGCTTTACTCTCTCGATTGCACCTCTTTTACCATTTTTTCGAGTACGGGAACGCTTCTCGGACTAAAACTGGTAAAAACTGGTAAGTTGGACTAAAACTTTAGAGTACGGGAACAGACCTTTTGTGAGACTCATATATTGTATACATGATTCACCTCATAGTTGTCAAGTATTATTGTCAGATTTTATTAATAGGGTTGCATTGCAAAAAAATAAAAATGTACTATTATTTCAAAGTTGCTTCGAACTTAAATACTATACTATATAGCCCGTACTATACGCATGCACGACTTACATTCTACAACAGTCCGGATTAACCGGAAAGATAGAATGCACCTACGTACTAAAAAACACACCCAGTTGGCGAAGTATGAATTTCCACTAAGCACATAACTGGCTTTTCAGCGGAACTTAAAAATTTTATACAAAAACACGAATTTATTAAGAATATTTGAATTTAAAAAAGTAAACAACATCAAATAAGTAGTAAACTTTACATAAAACTCTAAAACAAAGAGACCAAAGTAACTATAAATAATATGAATATTAGTAAGTTTGCGGCAACTATCCAACCCAAGATCCTACGTGGAAAAGAGAGTAAACTCTTAAACACCAAACCAATTCCAATTATAACGGAGATATATATGTACGTGTAAATATGTACAAACATATATGTGTATATATATACGGGTCACTATGTAATTTTGGAACACCGTGCTAATGTTATTAATTGGATATGTATTTGGGCCAACGCAGGCATAAACTTGCATGGAAAAGAGATAAACTCTTGCGCACCAAACTAAGTAACTAATAAGTCAAAATGAATAAGAAAAATTAAAAATTTTGTTTTGATTAAAAACAAGAGTTAGTTGGATTAGTTAGATTATATGTATTTGGGCTCGCTAAGCCCAATGAAGGCAAAATAAAAGGACTTTTTTTTTTGGTTTGGTGATAAAATTCATCAAAGTTCGAAAAAAGCTTATACAAATCTGTGAATTTTTTTAATTTGTTAACGAATATTCAATATTAAACAACAAGTTTAAATAGAGAAACTTGCCTTTATTGTTAATTTATTTTAGCAACAAATTATTTAACGTTTTAACCAGAGTGGCACCAAAATGCATTGCCTCATACTTGTGCTTTAAGTTAATCGTGCCCTTCTAGTTTGAATATTTGGAATATTTTTCTCTTTTTTGTAGAAAAAGCTTTGAAAGAAGAAAGATAAATGAAGGAAGTAAATATATTTACAAACAAAACAATATGAACATGTTTCAAATCTAGTTTTTTATCTAATGAAATCTTTAAGTGAAACGTATTGCTTATTTAATGTTTCGGTTTTATAACAAAAACTTATTCATTTAAGCTTCTGAATTTACAGATAAATATTTGCTATCTTCCAAATAAAAGTATTTTTCATTCTAAAGAAGAAATTCATTAACTTTTAAAATTTGTGGTTTTACACTTTCGCCCTGTTTACCAAGAGTTATGCAATGATCTCTATTCAATATTTCTATCGCTTTCCTAATTTGCGCAAAGCAATATCTTTTTCACCAACTTTAAACTTGTTAACAAATAATTGGTGAGTGGTAAAAAGTTATTCAACACAATTTATAAGCTTATAACTAAGTTCTTCTATGTCAAGCGAAAGCTTCATTGATTAAATAAAGAAATAATGGGTTCCGTGAGCGAGAAGGTAATCAGTGATTTAAATAATCTGGATTACTTTCTCGATTGCATGTAAGCAGGATTTTGTTGGGGTTTCACTTCAAAATGTCACTTTTCAGTTCCCTCAGTTGACAGCATTTGAGGATAGAATTTTAAAATCGTCAATTTTGAGAAAGAACTGCAATTTATCTTACTTTTGAGATAAAAATTTTCGTGAAAAAACACTATTTAATTTTAAAGGTTTGAGAAGAGAAGAGAATTTGTTTGAGAAGAGAACCATAAACTGCAAAATTCTTAAAGCTGGCCAAAATAATAAAAAGTTATTCTGTACCTTGATTCTTTTCCTAGTGGAGAGATTCTGTAACACAAACCGACCTGTATAAAATTACTTCCAAATAAAATAGTACTAGTACAATTCTACTATAATTTCGTACTTATTAATTCGTAGTAAATAACACCTACTCTAAATAATACAAAACTACGTTTTTATGCAACTCTGCTGTTAGTTTTCATGCCAAGGTGGGTTTCAGATTTAAGCAGTGAGCGCTTTCAAGCGATACAACTGTTCCAGTAGAAAACCTAATTAGCGCTTTTTTTCTATGACTGAGTTGCTAAGTTTAACATCAAAAATATTGGCAAGTAGTTAAAATGTAGGGACGTGCAACAAAAATGTTGGCAAATAGCAATGAATGCGCATGTTCTTGTAGTTTTAGAGCATATTTTTAAAATTAATACTAAATAAATAAACTTAAAAGAGACAAAAATTACAATTTCCTGGTTAGGCTACCAATTTATTCGATAAACTGTTTTACATATCATAAATAAAACAACTATTTTGACATTTCAAAAAGCAAACTATTCAGAAAATATAACTTATTGAGAGCGCTGGACGTGGCCACTGAGTTTTCACCAGACTGCTTAAATTTAAGGAAACTGTTGAATTATGTATTTAATTATGGTAACTGGGGAGTATGTCAAAAATTGCACTAACACATTTATATAGTTTATGTTGGTATTGTTGCCATTTTGACAGAAGGCTATCTCTTTCTTGCTAAAAATTTGTCGAAGTTTCCCATCTCATTATCTCTGGTTTACTTTACAACACTTGTTGGTTTTCTTCCTTATAAGTCTTTTTTTTATTTAACTTTATGGCTTTCAGCTGCCAGTTTGGCTGTGCTCACACGTTAATCAAATGACTGAATGAACTCAAATTTGTTGTTGTTTGGCCAGCTAAAAAAAATGAACTCTCTGCGAGAGAGAAAATTAACTTTGAATACGTTACGTAAAGCGAACTGCTTCAGCTGTTGTTGTTGTTGTTATTTTTGTAAGTGACAGCCAGTTGATTTTGACACTTTCGGATATGCGAAAGAGAGCACAGCCAGTTTTGCAGCAACCTTGTTATTCAACATATTACTCAACATATTATTCAACATATCATATTATCATATGATTTAATGCCAAGATTTTACGTAGAAAGATAAACATGATGACTGATAATAAAGTAACATTTCGTACTCATAGGGCTATGTTATGCTGGCGGCCATGGGCACGAATTTTTACTCTCTTTTAACGTTTGATGAATGTCGTGTCCAAAGTATGTTATGCTGGCGGTCATTTGATACATGATCACTGGTACACTTTTTGCTACTTTTAGTACTAAATGCGAAAAAGTATTGTAGTTCGTATATTTGATAAAGAACAAACTTAAAAGGATGTTCAGACTGGAAGCTAAATGCGCATTTAAAGCTTTATTCGCATTTATTTCATTCATGCTTCTCTAAATGCGAATTTATCCATAGAAAATCAAGTTAATCAAGTTAATTCACTTAAATGCTACTTCAAGCATTAAGCAGATTGCGACCCTGATAAGATATTCGAAAAACTGCTACTCGCTACTTTTTGCTCATTTCTGACTTTAACTCGTTCCATTAGTTGTCAATTTTGTTTACTGTCAGATTTTTTTTGCTTAGGCTTTGTGCCAATCGAAAACTTTTCACTCGGATTGATACTCAGGGTATAGTATAAATTTTGACAAGAGGGAAGAGAATTTTTGACACAAGCGAAAATTAAAAAAAAGTTTGTCTTAGTTGCATTGAAGTTTGAAAAATTAAAAGGAGGGTTGTGTAAAATATATAAGCTACATTATTTTGAATTTTTTTTCTGAAAAAATAGTATTGCTTGATGATGTTTCTGATGCTGTTAATATTCAGAATATATTAATTTTTCATTACAGCAATGTGCGGGCGGTGGTGTATTGCTCAAAATATAATGTATATAAGGATTTATAAATGTAAATACACAGTATAAATATACACTATTTTGGATTTTAAATATTTTACCTTCAGGTAAATTGCACACAAATGGTGAAATAAAATAAGAGCCACACATTATTAAACAAAGAGCCGCACATGCCCATAGATGGTTTACAGTATTTTTCCAGCAGGTCTTTTCTCCAATATAATTTTTTTTTTTATTAGTCCTTTTTGTTTTTCGGTTTAAGCAATTCTGTCGAAAAATAAATGACCGCCGTCCATACTTTTCCAACGATATATTGATAACGACGATTGTATAAGAAATAATAAAGTTATTTGAAGTTTTGTGAAAATTATCTAAAAACAAGTAAAGAAAGTCTAAAGTCGGTCTAGGCCGACTATGAAATACCCTAAACCCACATTTCAAAAACAAAAAAATTTTTATTGTAAATGGGCGTGTCCGTGGGCGCATGAAGCCTTTATTTTATATGCATTTAAATGTTGATGAAAAATTTTAGTTTTATTCCTGTAGCTCACAGTTAATGCCTTTATTGTGCTTTCGCTATGGGAGGTGGGCGAGTTCATGGACGGAATACTCCCAATTTTTGAACACACCTTAGTTTTGGTATAAAATACATAAATACCAAATTTAATTTCTTTATGACAAACATAACCTTATTTATTGAGTTTAAAACTTTCTGGGTTGCATGGGAGGTAGGCGTGTCCGTGGGCGGATTCCAAAAATATTCAATAAAGTAGATCCCTGGGTTCATGTGACCATGTGTACCAAGTTGCATCCAATTATCTCAACTCCTTCTTCTTATCCTGTGTATACGGACAACACACAACAGACAGACGGACGGACGGACGGACGGACGGACATGGATAGCTCGACTCACGTGGTGACGCTGATCAAGAATATATATACTTTTCTATACCGGTCTTGCTTCGTTCTATGCGTTACAAACGTTTGCACAAAGTTAATATACCCTGACCTTTCAGGTTTAGGGTATAAAAATGCATGAAAACATCATTATCATTAATCCAATTGCAAATATTTTCAAATTTTTGATGCAGATTGAATGAAATTTTTCAGGCCTATAACTTGAGACAGTTTATTTGCTTACAACTATTACACTTGTTAATATATATACGGAAAACATAATTTTTGAAGGTTTTTGCAAAATGGTTTAGCTTACTGACGGATTTCGGTATAGCCAAAATATTTTGGGAATCATCATAAAATACATCAAGGTTAATTTTAGAATGGGTACAACTGGAACTTTTTTTTAAAGCACCTTAATATACTATGTATATGGGTTACTAAGTGTTGATACGTGTTCAAACTTTGTATGGTTTACTAAAAATTTGCAACTTCGGGTGTTGCAAGGTCAAGACTATGTGAGATTTTTTCGAAGTGCGTAGTTAAGTTTTAGGGTTTTTAGGTTCGGTCAACAAAATTTTTACACTGCTACTGAGTTTTTTTTTTACATCAGTATATTTTATAAATGGAATAAAATGATATCAAAAACATGTTCCTGGTCATCGTAAAAGTTTACATGTGCAGAAACGCCGATTTTGTTTTTACATTTCAATACATTTCATTACAAAACACTAATTTGAACTACATATGTACTGAGCAGCATTCATTGGTAATGTATTTTCAACAAATTAACACAATATAGATATTATATTGACGACGACCTATTTTTGTCAAAAGACCAAATGATTTTTTGTTTAATTTTTATAATTGTCTACACAACTATTGCTTTAATAAACTTATTTTACGCAAAGCAACAGTATTTATCAAACATATATAATTTTGAATAAAAAAAAAGTATTAGAAAACGCAGCAGTTAACTTTTCATGCTTCATTTGGCACAGTAAAAATGACAATTCAATTTCAATAGACAGAAATTTTGTTCAACTCAGAATTTTCCTTCCTACCACGAGTGAAAAGTTTCCGATTGGCACACAGCCTTATAAATGTTCGGCATGTTCGAATACTTGTCAATTTGAATTCGCATTTTACGCTTCTCCCTAATTTGAACACTTGACATTTGGTTGAATTTTCGAACTTCTAAATGCGCATTTATAGCCCATCCATAATGACGACAACGGACGACGAGCGTTAAACGTCACTTTTATTTACATGTATTTCTTATGGGACGACATCAAATGTCGCTGTAGCCAGCTTCAATTTAATTCTAATTTGGCGACGAAAACAGACGACAAAAAGAAATTCAGCCATTGTTTACATTCGTGTTTTTTTCGTGCTGGCTGCTCGAGTGCTCTTTTCTATGTTCAATTTATATATATTTAATTGCAAACTTTGATGTGAGTTTATTAAATAATAGGTATAATTTAATTTAAATTCAATTCAATAACCTCAAAAAATATTGCTGATTTCACTAAGCAGTTTCTGCTGTAGCTTGTTGTTGTCGCGTTTAAAAAATTCAAGTCGCCCGAAATTTCTCTACAACGACAGAATAAAGACCTGTAGTCCGTCGCCCGTTGTCGTCATTGTGGATGGGATACTTGTGCTCAGCATTGTAAAGTCAATTTATTAACACTTGCTGGCGGATAAGTGTTGCTATTAATTATATTTTATTTGTTCTTTTATACAGCTTTTACTAAAATTCACTATTCTGGTTCTTTACTGATTCTGATACTTTGATACTAAAAACCAAATATTCTGAATATTAACACAACGAGACACTGCTTTGATCCAGTGATTTGGTATCGACAGCCGAATCATTTCCACCACCACGGTGGTCAAAATTTATTCCCTCGCTCACTCTCTCAAATTTCCCTTTAACATTGAAACAACGACGAGCCCATGAACGCCAGCATAACATAGCCCATATTGGTGCCAATTAGTAGTGAAAATGTTAAAAATTAATTTGTAGCGTTTAAATATAAACAAAAATACTAGCTTAAACTTAAAACAGAAACTATGTACAATTTGTAGCTGATGAGCTCTATGAGCAAATCTGATTATATGCTGTCACACCTTGCGTGATAGAAATGAGATACGAAATATTTAATATAAAAAAATATAAATTTAAGAATATGAGGTTAAATATTTCTTAAGGGGACGTGACACCTTCACACATTTTTTTATTTTAATGTTTAAAAATGGGTATAAGTTGAATAAAAAATAAGATATCATTTTGAAAAATTAAATTTATATTTTTTGATAAAAAACTTTCGCAACAAAATTTATTTTTATTATTTTAATTACATATATTGCTACTGGAATTTTATTAAAAAATCATTAAACTAGGTCGTAGCAATCGCTTAGCAAATGCATAAGCTGGCCACATAAATAGGTGCGTTGAGGATACAAATTAGTTGGGTCACTCGATTTGAAAAATGTTTTCTTAAAGCTATAAAAGAAAAGATATTATCTCTTACGATTATCTTGAACGAAAAAATTAAAATTTTTTAATTTATTCCAGTTTTTTTCCAGTATTATGGGCCAAAGTCACGTATGATGTCATTTCTATATATAAAACAAGTATTGGCTCTAAAAAGGCAAACAGTTTTGTTGAAGATTTTGTATAAATATCTCAAACGGTATTAAAGTTATGAACGATAAAGTGAAAGTATGTCAGAAAAAGAGATTGCGAAAAAAACATGTCATTTGGCCATCGTAATTCTATGTTGGTGAAAAGTTTATTTTGTTTTTAAAATTAAAAACAAAAAATCACTTTTTGAGATAAAACCAAATCAAAGTTTTTTTCAAAAATTGCAAATTTTTTAGTTGGCTCTAGCATTAAAATTTCTAAAATATTCAATTTTTTCTAAATCGCTTCTCTATAGCTTTCTAATGATACTGCATTTACGAAAATAAAGTTACAGATGACGGAGACATGATTTATTGGAAATGACTTATTTTCAAATGATATGTAAGATTGTTACTTTTATAAAAAATTGGTATCTCCATCATTTTTAAAAAAAATCCTATAAAAAAACAAATAACTTATATTCTTATGAGTAGAAAAGGAACCTATAGGCAAAATTTCTAGTAAGTCTAAGAGCATGTGCTACATTTTTGGAAAAAAACATGCATTAGGCTTGAAATGACCGTATATTTTTTTGTTGCAATGAATACGATAATTTAAAACAAAAACACTAATATTTAACAATTTCATAATTTTAAGTTTCAATATAAGCTTACAGACTAACACTACTATCATTTTTTTCAACTAAATCTAAAAAATATAATCCATTAATTTATTTTACTTTTGAACTGTTCAAAGCTTTAGAAAGATGTTATTTAAGTGAATTAAGTGAACACTCAAATCTAAAGATGTTTAAAAAACACAATAAAAATAAAAACAACGAATGTTCTTTTGTTATCACTTATTCAAAATGAGCGTTTGAATTAATAATTCAAGAATTTTGTACACGACCGGTACTTAATTATCTTAATGTTTCTTCCTGACAGATTTCCTTACTTTTCTTTCTTATTTCTTATTGTTTTCATTTCTCCACGATAACCCAAAAACGGAAACATGTAGAACAACAACAACGAAAACCGAACTGATGACGCATGCACAACAAAAAAACAATCACTTGACGATGCTGATGCTGATAGCTGAGCGCTGCAAACAAAAGTTTTTTCAGAACGGACGATCTATTCAAACGTTAATTTTTAATGAACGGTTAAAAAGAACGAAAAAATACGAAACAGACAAATTTTCAGTGATAAAAAAATGCGTTTCTCTTTCCATTGCAAACGAAGTAAATCTGCTTTTAAATATGTATCTTTAAAAATTATTTAAGAAATTTATTATCAAATATCTTAAATGGCTTGCTGATGACAACAAAATAACATTCTGTTTCTCTAAAAATACTCTGCGACAATTACGCGCTCATTGTTCCTTGCCCACTTAGAATGTTTTAATAATTTATAATTGTAACCAGTAGCGTAGCAAGGGGGGCGGGGGTTGCGTTCCGCCCCGGGTACACGCTAAAATGGGGTGCAATATTTGACAAAAGAACTTTTCACCACACAATTTTTAATTTTTTTTAATAATAAGAACACTTTTATGACAGCGGTCTTATTTTTTGAATATAAAGAGGGTGCAAAAGTGAAAGCAAATATTTTTTACTTCGTTTTTATTAAAACTTTAACTTTATATGAAATTTTTTTCAATATAAACAAACGCTCATACTAAAACCCAAGTCAATTCGGAATTTAATTTGTCATTGGTTAGGGGTGCAATTGCCAAACAAATGCAATTCAAATTTTCATGACATTTTTCAAAGAAAAATGTTAAAACATTCTTTTTATATTCCATCAAATTTTTAAAAAAATCGTTTTTTTGCTTCTTATATTCAGGTTAAGAAGTGTTCAAACTTACTCGAATAGTATACATTTCTATTACCATTATATTTCGCAAATCTGCATGATTTTCAGAGTAGGATGGATGGAGGCGTCAGTTATTTTGTAAGCAATAAATTTTTTCAGAACTTTTCAGAAAAACGTGTCATAAATGTCAAGAATAAAAATATACTTTATGATTTTGTGATTACTAAGTTCAGAGATTATACATCATGAAACAAACCTTATTTACAGCTCTAAATCTGCTAGAACATAATTTTTAATAGTAATATGTTTTTGGGTATCCTGTTACATGAAACAATTTAAAAATCAATTCTCAACTAATTACATGCTTAAAAAATGTCTGAAAAAATTAAATTATGATTTAAATGCATTACATTTTTTATTTAAATTAAATAAATGGCGTTTTATAACAATTGTAAGGCGTTCTGATGATTTTTTTTTTATTTTATTTTGAAGATGTCTATTAAAAGCTCTATGGTTTTCTGACTCCTTAAATTTACTAAAATAATCATTATTATGATTAAATCGGCCGATATAAACTGTAAAAAATACAGTTTTTAACAGAAGGTGCTGTCATGTGCACCTATGTGCGTGTACACCAATCCTATGATGTACACACTAGAGCGTATCACCAAAACTAACCTATTTTTGACCCCGCCTCAATCGTTAGATATTTGAAAGACATATTCGAAAAAAATATTTTTTTTTTTTTTAAAGTGGTCCCTATGGTGCTATTTTGGTTTTTTCGTAATATCTTCGGTGTTTCTTGTTCGATCTGGAAGATTTTATGTCTGTGTGTTTGTTGGCGTTATCCAAATATTTTCTTATGTTTTTTTACCTCAAATGTTTTTTTTCTACTGATTACACAATCGATCTTCGTTCCTACCATATTATCCTGCTCCAAAAAGTCCAACAAATTAAAGCATTGAAAAAATCATTATAACCATGGGAAGAAGTGAAATCGAAAAAATGGATTTTAGGAGCACTTCCGACCTATTTTGCAAAGAATAACACTTTGGATCATAATACAATTTTTTTGAATTTTCGAAATCTTTTCGGGATTCAAGATGGCTGTAACTCTCGCAACTGTCAAGTTTCGCGAAAATGTGCCCCAATCGATTTTCGACAGTGACTGCTGTAGCCGACTTATATACTATTTGAACGAAACGCTCCGTGTTTTGAGAGTGGCAAAGATAATCTGTCGAAAATAAAACGTGATACAAACGGATTAAGTGATGACGTCAACATTACATCATTCAATTATTTAACTAATGTTTTCTGTGGTGCTCACCTGGAATTTTAATGATTTCGTCTGAATACTGTAGATCAGACAGTTGGTCTTGCTAGTAAACTGGAGACATGGCGGCTCAGTGATCTGAACTCTTGACCAGTCGATCATTTCAGTGTAAGTTGTGCTGCTATAGTTGATGTGGGGTTGGTGGTTGGGACCACGAAATTGTCGACTTTGTCTTCGATTGTGGGTTCTCGACACTATTGGTATTTTTGCGCATTGCCACAATCTTGAAACTTTGTCGTATATATTTTCTGTGAATGCACTGCGTTTGACTTTTTAATTATACTGAAGAAACAACGCATATTCCATCATATTTCGTTTTGTTGGTAATTTTGATCTGTCCAAGTCGCGCCTACGGAAATGTATTTTGTTTAAATTAAGTATTTTTGCACGTTTTATGCGAATTAAAGCTCGATTTTATTGATCACTGAAAAAGACCGATTTACTTTTTGATATGAAGTGACCGCTTGAGCCACCTTAAATCCGAAATCTTAAATCCGAATTTCTGATTTCGAAAATTAAAAAAAAATTTATTATGATCCAAAGTGTTATTCTTTGCAAAATAGGTCGGAAGTGCTCCTAAAATCCATTTTTTCGATTTCACTTCTTCCCATGGTTATAATGATTTTTTCAAAGCTTTAATTTGTTGGACTTTTTAGAGCAGGATAATATGGTAGGAACGAAGATCGATTGTGTAATCAGTCGAAAAAAAACATTTGAGGTAAAAACAAATCAGAAACTATGTGAATAACATCAACAAACACACAAGTATAAAATCTTCCGGATCGAACAAGAAACACCGAAGATATAACGAAAAAACAAAAATAGCACCATAGGGACCACTTTAAAAAAAAAAAAAATATTTTTTTCGAAAATGTCTTTCAAATATCTAACGATTGAGGCGGGGTCAAAATAGGTTAATTTTTCTGCCATACAAGGTGATACGGTCTAGTACACACCCTGCCATTCGTTCTGGCCTTGCTGGTACGGTGGCGTATGCGCGGCTAAGGCTCGCCGGATATGGGGTGGTGTTCTTGCCAGAATCGACTGACAGAAGGGCTAGACAAGAATAAAAAGTCGTACCAGACTTGACATTTCAACAAAAACGAAACGAAAACGTGACTGACGTGACTGAAGTAAATAGTTCCTCCATCGGAACCATCACTGGCCTCTATGGTGGTCGATGCCTCGATGGCATTGCATCGACCTGGCTACCCTCCCCTTTTGGCTAAATGCCAACCACGGTGACCAGCTTGCCTGAAATATTTTTGGGTCACCCCAATAAAAAAAACATACTTACGCCAACTCCGTACTGTTTACGCCACCCTTGTTTGCCGTTTTACCCGATCATAATTCTTAATTTTTTTTTTGTTCTCTTCTTTAAAAAAAAAATATTTTTTTTTTTTGTTTTTTTTTTTAATGTATTCAATAATTTACAAAAATTCAAATCATTACAAAACTACCTTGTATTTTATTGGCTTAATGATAAATGCTCGTTTCAGTAAGTGTCCCTTTTTTTTAACATTATCGTTATATATGTAAATATAATACGCTTAATTTAACTAACGCGGCAATAAAGTTAACTTTTTTGTCTTTTTGCTTTTATACTATAAGTTATTTTGGAATCCTAATTTAGAACTAAGTCTTAAATTTTTATATTGAATTTAGTTTAATATTTTATTTTGTTATTCTTGTTTAGAATTAAGTTTTAGATTTGAGATCAAATTTAGTTGCATATTTTATTTTGGAATTCTTATTAAGAATTAAGTTTTAAATTTTTATATTTAATTTAGTTTTATATTATTTTGTCATATTTATTTAGAATTAAGTTTTAAATGTTTAGATTTAATTTAGTTTTATATTTATTTTGTAAATTCTTATTAAGAATTAAGTTTTAAATTTTATATTAAATTTAGTTTTATAGGTTATTTTGTAAATTTGTAATAAAATTAAGTCTTAATCTTATATATTGAAATTCAGTGTAAGGTTTTATTTTTAGTCTTAGGTTTAAGTTTTAATTTATTTTTAGCTTTAATCTTACTTAGGATATATACAAGGTTTTAACGTAAGATTAGAATTTAGCCGTAGATAGGGAGGCACGATTTTAGAATTTAAATTTAAGTCTAAATTATAAACGAAAAGTGAAAACTGCTTCGGATTCCAAAAACAAAAATATCGATTAATTGCAATTCGATTTACATTTCAATTGATCTCCCTTTCTATAATTTGTGTTTGTTCTGCTGCTTTGGCGCAGGTTCTAACAAAATGACGATAACGAAATAAAAATTCAATTGCTAAAACAACAGCTAAAACTATTATAATCTACTATAAGTTAATTAGATAGGGTACGCAAACAATACAATATCATTAAGTTTTTCTCACATCATCCCTGGCTCGTTTGCTGCTGAATAGTTTTAGTTTTGAATAAAAAACTTTGTTTTTTTATTAAATTAATTTTTATTTAATTTAATAAAAAATAAAAATTTAATTTTAACTTAAATTGTAAAGTCGATCTTTCGACTTGCAAATTTGAATCTATATTTTTTACTGACTAACTTATAATTCTAACATCGGTATTTAAAGTAAATAATTTGTTCTACGAGGGAGTCTCAAAATAACTTTGTGTGCTCTTTCGGCAGAGTCTTTCATATAGGAAAGAAAGTGACGCAAAATTTGTATAACACTTTCTTTCCTTTGCTGTTGGTTCTTAACTAATTTCTTTTCGTCTTTATTTTTGCTATTGCATGATTGGTCGCTACACGAATTTGCCTGCGCTGCTTTGCGCTGCTTTCTTTGGGTCAGTAAGTGAACGATCGTAAATTGTGTCAGCGTGGGTTCGCTTGCACAGTTTTGTTAACGTTCACTTTTCTTTCCCGAAATTTTATTAGGGCACTTGTGAGTTCTTTCGAAAGCACTTGTCAACCGATTTTAGTTTTTAAGTTGTGCAAGTGGTTTCGAAGATTTTGTTTAGGCAATCTTTAATTTTTTTTGTCTTTTATTTATTTGTAATTTAATATTGCCACACAAGTTGTGACTTTAAAAAGTAGTGCGGCATGTTTGCGACACTTACAAGTAGAAATGCAAGCATGCAGTTTTCGAGGAATTGAAATTATATTAAATTATATTACCACACAAGTTGTGGCTTAAAAATGTTTGCGACACAATAAGTGGGTCGTAAAAACGTACGGTAAAGTGTACTTGGAATTACACCAAGTATACTTTACCAGGAGATAATTTATAATTTGCGTGTAGGGTTACGGGTTCTATTGTAACTCCCCCACCGTTAGATTGAGGCTCCGACGAAATTTGTATTGTTTTCGATTTTTTCTTATATAATATAAAGACTATTAAAACTAGTATTACAATGATTATTAGAATGTCTGTGCTTATGTTTACAATTTTTGTTTTTTCAATTTGAAATATAATTTTATCTAAGTTTTGTTCGTGTTCAATTTGTTTAACATACAATGATTCTAGTTTTATTTCGGAAAGTAATGTGTTATTAGAACTAACTTTAATGTTTGTTATTGCATTAGGCAAAATAAAATTATCATAGACTTTAAGTTTCACATTTGAGTACGTTTTATTACGCACAGTTATTTCACAATTTTCGAATTTTACTAGAAAAGTTCCGTTTATCATTATTTTAACTTTATTGCAATTATGAGAAATTGGCAAAGAATAGAAATTTTTGAAAATTAGTATGCCCGGAAGAATTTCAGTCACGTTTTCTTGTGTTAATGTTTGCATTTTGCATTGCGCTTCTTTGAAACTGAAAATATTGTTTAGGCATTCGTCATTAATGCGCACTAAGTTTTTCTGGAGGTTTTCTTTAATGAATTCTTCGTAAACATTGTTTTCTGAATCTACGAGGATATTGTAGTCATTTAACAAAATTGACCTGTTGTGTATGTTGGGAATTGGTTCCAGAGTAATTTTAGACAGAGGGTCCGTAGAGTAGTTGGGGATAAGAAGGATTATAATAATGATATCGTTTTCAAGTGCTATGGATACTTTGATATTGGTATAGCTATTGAAATCCGTAATAAGGTCGAGTTCCGTTTTAGTTAGTATGTCTGTGGGGATTATTCCAAGTTTGCTAGAGAAAATTATTTGTCCAACGTCATTTACGTGATCTTGTAGAAGTGAAATATCATTATTTAATTGATACACCTGTCCCATAAAAGTTATTTCGTCTTCTAAACTTGCAATTTTGTTCTGTAATACGTCTCTGAAACTGTTAAAATAAAGTCCGATGCGAGCTTGTTGGTAATTAATGTGTGTCGTAATATTTTTAATTTGGTTTGATAAGAAATTGTTTAAGTATGTTAATTTATTAATTTTTCCGTCCATAGTTTCTTTGCTGTCTCTTAAGATTTTAAGTGAGTTGGCTATTTGTACCTCGTCGTCACTGTCCATTGTTCCTGCTATAAATTTTAAACCTTTGCCAATTACGTTTGCCAATCCGCGTTTGCTTCGGAAATGCGGGGTGATTCCTTCAATTTTAGCTTTGAGTAGTGCAAAGTTCTTGTGTACTGTGTTCAGGAGTGGTTTGGATTGGAATGTCATCTCTTCAAGTGAGTGAATATTGTCCAGTATGAAGTCCATGGTTTGTACGTAGGTTGTTGTATTGATTATATGCAGAATTTTACTGTAGTGTTTAATTGGAGTTAGTTCATCTATTTTCACCGGTATGAATCCATTGTTGTTGTTCAGATCTTGGATGTCGATTATTTTTGCTGCCGTTGTCGTGCATATTATTAATATCACCAGGGGCGTCATCTGAAAAGGGTCTTTGTTTACTACTTGGTTTTTATAGTAGGACTTTCTTTATTTTGATGTTTCCTATTTTGTTTTACGTGTGTTTTGTAATATTTGTGCCCAGTTCGTGTGGTTTCCAAATGTTCGTCATCTATTTTTCTTGCAACTATTTTCCTAAATTTCCTATGGTTTTTCCCTCCTCTTATTTCTTTTATTAGATTAACTCCCTCGGTTAACTGTACATCTGTTCTATTTTTGTTTAGTTTGTTAATATATTTCTCCTTTTTGTCCAGTATTAGGTCGTGAATTTCGGGATATTTGCTTTCGTGAATTTTTCCATTCACAAAGTCAATAGGCTTTATTTTTGAAGTACTGTGGATCGTATTGTTGTAGTAGTTAATAATTCGAAGTATCTTTTCTTCAATAGTTTCATCTTTATTTCGTTCATCATGTCGTAACAACCTTATGTGCTCATTTATAGTGTTATGCAAGCGTTCCACGTCTGCATTTGAATTGTGGTTGCTGTTGGATGTGTAGTGTATTGTAATGTTTTCATCTCTTAGGAATTGTTGTATTGGAATAGCTTTAAACCCTAGCTCATTGTCTGCTATTATTTTTTTTACGTTCCCATATGTACTTATATATTGCAATAATTTCAGTTTAAATTCTGTCCAGGTTCTTCCGTTAATTTTAAATGCTGCTGCAAATTTACTGAATTTATCTATTGTTGTCATAAAGAGTTGTTTGTCTAATGTGTAGAAGACATCAACGTGTATAACTTCTCTTGGTTGGGATGGTGTTTCAGTAATTTTATAGGGAATTTTTGGTGGGTTTCTTTCGTATTTTTTAAGAGCGCATATTTCGCAATTATTAATAAATTGAGTTATCCTTAGCTTAAGTTTAGGGTTATAAATTTGGGTTTTTAGTTCTTCAAAAACTTCTTGTATACCTCTATGGTTTTTAGATAAATGTTCTTTTTGAATAACTTCGGTAAGTTTACTTTCGTCCTCTATATCCTTAAGTTTCTGGAAGCATCTTATTATTTTAAGGTTAGTGAAGAGTTCTTCATATACAGTTTTAAACATTGGGAAGAAGTCGTCGTCTATTAGAAATGCATTCAGGTGTGTGGGCTTAAAGTGGTTTCTTAAGATAATAATTGTCGTTTCTCGGTCCAGTTCTTTGATTTCGATAGTTTTCCTAAAATTTCGGAATATTTCCTTGCTTCTTGTTCTCGCTGAACCGGATGCAATTTTTTTTATTAAGACTTGGTTTTTGAAAATGTTGATTGCAGATTTACTTTCTGTTATCGAACTAGGTGAAGTGTTTAGTTCTAATGTGTTTACATTCATAGGCTCGATTCTGGACAATGCGTCGGCATTGTTGTTTTTTGTTCCCTTTTTGTATTTGATTTCGTAATAAAATTCCGATAATTTTAATCTCCATCTAATCAATTTGGAATTAGGCTCTTTAATTGAAAACAGCCACGTTAATGGTTTGTGATCTGTTTCGATCAAGAACTTCCGTCCAAAAATATATGGCCTAAAGTATTTGGTTGCCCAGACTATAGCGAGTAGTTCTTTTTCTATAGCACTGTAGTTGATTTCGTGAGCGTTAAGCGTACGGCTGGCATAGCATAGTGGGTGGTTGTCTTGTGAAAGGACTGCACCCAACGCGTAATTGCTAGCGTCTGTTGTAACAGTGAATTTTTTGTTGAAATCGGGGTACTGTAGTATTGGATCATTGGTTAGTAATCGCTTTAATGTTTCAAAACTGTGAATGTACTGAGGATTTTCTATGTTGATTTTGGAATTCTTTTTTAGGAATTGAGTCATTGGCTTTGCTATTCTTGAATAATCTTTGATAAATTTACGGTAATAGCCCGTTAAGCCTAGGAATGATTTAATTTGTTTTGGGGTTTTTGGAATAGGGAATTTAATTACACATTCTATCTTTTTAGGGTTTGGTTTTATGCCATTAGGTGTAACTATGTGTCCGAGGAATTCTGTTTCCTTCTTTAAAAATTCGCATTTATCTAATTGAATTTTTAAGTTAGCTTGTTTTAATCGTTCAAAAACCAAATTTAGTGAGTTTATATGTTCCTGTAATGATGTAGAGAAAACTATGATATCGTCAAGGTAGACGAGACAGATTCTGTTAATAAGGTCACCTAAGATATTGTTCATTAGGCGCTGGAACGTTGCTGGGGCCGTTTTTAGACCAAAGGGCATCCTTAAAAATTCGTAGTGCCCTCCTTCTACACTAAACGCTGTTTTGTGTGTGTCTTCTTCTGCAATATCGATTTGATGAAACCCCTTCGCTAAGTCGAGGGTAGTAAAATATTGGCATCTTTCCAATTTGTCTAATATCTCATCAATATTCGGGATTGGGTACTTGTCGTCAATCGTTACTTCGTTAAGTTTTCGGTAGTCGATGACCAATCTCCATTTTTCCCTTCCGCTATGATCGGATTTCTTCGGTACAATCCATATAGGCGCATTGTAAGGAGAATTGCTATGCCGAATTATTCGGCTGTCTAGCATTTCTTTTATTTGCTTATCTACTTCATTCTTATGAATGTAGGGGTACCTGTAAGATTTAGTATGAATTGGAACATCGTTAATGGTTCGAATTTATGCGTTATTGCATTTGTGCCGGATAAATTCGTTCCTTCTTGAAAAAATATATCTTTATAATTTTTTAAGCTTTTGAGCAGCTCTTGATGTTCTTCTGAATTTAGATGTTCTCGCCTGATTTTTATTAGCGTAACTCCCCATGGCTTTTCGTCGTACACACAAAAATTTTCCGTTGTTACTTCAGTTATTTCAGTATCCTTTACTCGGATTTCATTCTTACATAATGCTTTAGTTTTCACTTCGGTTTTAAAATTTTCTATACTATAAATCCCCTTTTCGATTATTGTTTCCCCGTTAGGGCACTTTTTTTCATCTAGCCAAACTAGACCGTTTTCTATGTTAAAAATTAAATTTACTTTGTTTTTTTCGTCACGAAAATGAATGGGTAATGGTTCATTATTTATAATTACTTCTGGGATTGAGTAATCAATTTTAGTTTTATAACGTCTTAGGATATCGTTGCCTATTAAGCCATCGTATTGGTCATGAAATTTGCAAATTATAAATTCTAGCGTTCCGTCTGGGTCTTCGAATTCTCTAAATGTTGGTATTTTAACCTTTTCTCTGATAGTAATTGTATGTTGTAGTGTTTTAATGGAAATATTTTCAGATGGAATATTCCATTTTGGATTGCAGATATTTGGATTTAGAATTGAGTTAGTTGCACCAGTGTCAATTATAAGATCCAGATATCCTAATTTTGTTTTTATTTTTATATATGGTAATTTTCCTCCGAGGCGTGTGAAGGAAAATTTAGGGTTTCAATGTTATTAACGTCCATAGGTTCAGGGGCTGGTTGCCTACTGTCATTTGCTTCAAGGTTCGGGTTGTATTGTCTGTTACTTGTATTGTTATAATGTTGTTGTGTTTGGAAATTACTGTGTTGTTGTCGGTTATAGTTATTAGTATGTTGTTGTGCTTGGAAGTTATTTTGTTGTCGTCTGTTATAGTTGTTAGTATGTTGTTGTGCTTGGAAATTATTTTGTTGTCGTTTGTTAGGGAAATTCTGTCGTGTATTTGTTCCGTGGTAATTTGCATTAAAATTGTTTTGTCTTATTTGATGGCCTTGTTGAGGTCTATATGTTGTTGTGTTATTTGATCTCGTATTTTGAATACCATTCAAATGTGCGTATCCAGCTTGGAAAAGGATATCCATTGCGGATTCTAAACTTGTTGGATTCCTACAAGTCAGTATAGTTTTCATTGGCTCTGGAATTTTACTTTTAAATAAATTAAGAGCGGTGCGTCTGTTGTTTTCAGCACATTGATTTGATACGCTTCCTTCTCCCATTATAACCAAAGTTTTATTATTCAGTCGTCTAAGTTTGGTTTTAATTTCATTAAAAAATTCTAAACTATTTGTTTTAAAGGTGGTTGCCCTTAGTTCATCGTAAAGTTCGTCGCAAGATAACCGGTCACCAAAATTGTTCTGTAAAATGTTTTTTATATCCACCCATAATGTAGCCTGATAATTAATTTCGAGGATTTCTTGTGCCTTCCCTTTAAGTTTACTTTTAATTATGTCAGAGAAGAGAAGCTGTGAAGTATCGTCGAATGTTTGTAGGAATGGGTGTATTCTGTCTATCAGTGTTAAAAAAGTTTGTAAATCTTTAATTTTCCCATCAAATTCTGGGAGTGAATTTAAATATTTAACTGGGTTTATTGACACAGAGGGTGGAGTAGGAGCAGTCATTTTTATTCACAAACAAGAATTTAGTTTAAAATTAAATCGGTTAAACGAATGTACTAAAAATAGTTCAAATATGCAAATAAGCTTAATGATAATAATGTTTTCTTACTCTATGAACTTAATATAATAACAAAATAATAGTAATGATAATCAAGTGAGGCAAATTGATCTTACTGTTTCCGAAAGGTAGGTTTCACTACGGCTGTTGCTGTTGGTTTTGGCCTTGGTTATGTTGGTAGGAGTTTAGTTGACCTGTCTTTCTCTTGTTTGTTCGCTCTGTCTCGCAGGTATTGCTGAAATTGCTCGCTTTCTGAAAAGTCCCAGGTGTCTTCGTCGTCACCGAATAATGGCATGGGGTTTCTGCAGGCTTCGTTCTCGCACTTTGTACTTTATATATGATGTCGATGGGAACAATCCTATGTTCTCCTTGCTGTTGCAATACTTTGGTCTTCCAAAGTATGGTTCGTTGTGATAGAGAAAAAGAATCTCTCGTTATGTCTGCACAATTTTGTAGATTTTCGTTGATTTGGTGTGAAAAGCTTTGATCTTTCAAAGTTAATCTTGATGAAAAGCAAATTTTTGCTTCAGGGTTCGTTTTGATTGTCGTTGAAGCATTAAAATGCACGCAAAAATAAAAATAAAATTTATTTGCTTTGACAATCCTGCCGACTGCGCCAGTTTTAGTTTTGAATAAAAAACTTTGTTTTTTTATTAAATTAATTTTTATTAATTTTTATTTAATTTAATAAAAAATAAAAATTTAATTTTAACTTAAATTGTAAAGTCGATCTTTCGACTTGCAAATTTGAATCTATATTTTTTACTGACTAACTTATAATTCTAACATCGGTATTTAAAGTAAATAATTTGTTCTACGAGGGAGTCTCAAAATAACTTTGTGTGCTCTTTCGGCAGAGTCTTTCATATAGGAAAGAAAGTGACGCAAAATTTGTATAACACTTTCTTTCCTTTGCTGTTGGTTCTTAACTAATTTCTTTTCGTCTTTATTTTTGCTACTGCATGATTGGTCGCTACACGAATTTGCCTGCGCTGCTTTGCGCTGCTTTCTTTGGGTCAGTAAGTGAACGATCGTAAATTGTGTCAGCGTGGGTTCGCTTGCACAGTTTTGTTAACGTTCACTTTTCTTTCCCGAAATTTTATTAGGGCACTTGTGAGTTCTTTCGACAGCACTTGTCAACCGATTTTAGTTTTTAAGTTGTGCAAGTGGTTTCGAAGATTTTGTTTAGGCAATCTTTAATTTTTTTTGTCTTTTATTTATTTGTAATTTAATATTGCCACACAAGTTGTGACTTTAAAAAGTAGTGCGGCATGTTTGCGACACTTACAAGTAGAAATGCAAGCATGCAGTTTTCGAGGAATTGAAATTATATTAAATTATATTACCACACAAGTTGTGGCTTAAAAATGTTTGCGACACAATAAGTGGGTCGTAAAAACGTACGGTAAAGTGTACTTGGAATTACACCAAGTATACTTTACCAGGAGATAATTTATTATTTGCGTGTAGGGTTACGGATTCTATTGTAACTCTGAATCTGTAGTTGTTGCTGTTGTTGGTGAATAGTTGTTTTGCTAGATGTGTTTATTTTTGTTGTAGTTGTTGTTGTTGTGGTGAAACTGTTGTTTTTTATAGATGCGTTTATTTTTGTTGTAGTTGTTGTTGTTGTTGCGAAACTGTAGCTTTGATATTTGTTCAAGTCATTTTACCGATAAAAAAATTTTGATATTATTATTTTCATCTCATCGGTGAGACATTTTCACATGGTGTCACCAGTTCAATCTGTCAAGCGGCCTTTAAGAAAACACAAATTGCTTGATATTTTTGACCAAAAAAATTAAAGTCACAAAATAACTGCTATTTTTGACCGATAAAATAAAAGTCAAAAGTAACCTTTATTTTTCCTCGAAATATACTAGGCAAGAAATTAACTTTTAAAGAATCAGTTTTAAATTTAAAAGCGACTTAATATTCGGGAGGCTGAGGACATTTGTAACATAATGGTATATTTGAAAAAGTCTTTCGATAATTTTTTTCATTTGAAAATTGTAAAATAACAGTTATTTTCGGTACTTGTTTTAGTTCAGTTGGTGTTTTAGTTGCTTTCGAATGTCTTCTCAACATTGTTACTTTTTGAATGCTGGATTGCATTTGCATAGTACTCTTTGAAGGAGCCTCCGAAAGCAGAGGCAAATCTTGTTCATTATTACCTCCTGCTTCCTGATCATAATAATTGCTATGTTGATAGAGGGCCTCATGAAGCAGCGGGGATTGGTTCTTTGTAGATTCACCAAAATACACTGATGTTTCGTAAAAATGCATTTTGAAACTCAGCCGTTGTTGCAATCACCTTACCTTCATCATTAGTTGCAGACCCAGCTGCGGCTGTATTCTTAAGAGCTCTAATTCGCTCTCTATATTCACGCGTTCTGCTCCTGTTTTAGCTATTTTTCTATTTTTTTTTTTCCGTGCATACATGTAGGATGAAAATTAATGTTACGGTTATGTTAATGTTATTTTCAGTATGTTACGCGTTCAGTTTTAATTATATTTTGTTTGGCTATTTATCATGTGCCTACGTGGTATAAACGTATTGATTCCGTCTCTTAAGCAACGATGTTCGGGGTTCAATTCTCGGCAGCGGTAGTAATTTTTTTTTAATTTTCATATGAACTGAAAACGTTTACCTAGCGTCACGAAAAAGGACTTTGAAATTTCACTCGCCGCCAAAGAAGTTTCACTTAAAAAAAACACTTAAGGCTTATTTTTTCACGTTTCTTTTGATATTTATCGATGTGTTATTTATCGAGGTGCTTCACTTGTATTTAGTTGCTTTTTAATTTTAATGTGTTATATGTTATTTTTTTAATCTTTTTCCCGATTAGTTAGCTAGAAGATTTAATTTCACTCACGGAGCGTTTTCTGGCGATTGTGCTCTATTTTTTTTTTTGTTTTTTTCTATTTTTTTTGTCTTTTTTTTCTATTTTTTTTTCTTTTTTATAATTTTTTTCATGACACTAAGTTGCTGTCGTTGTCCATGCGCAGTTGTTGTTGTTGCTGCCCTTTTGAACCAGTGCTGCTGTGGCGATGCAACTGGCCAGACTAGTGGAGAAGCCTCTAGCTGCGGTGGTTGTATTGAGGCAATCTTTATTCGGCTTTATTCGAATTCCGCTCTTCCACTCAAACCAGTGATGATATGAGATCATTTTCGAGAGTACTTTTTTATTAAGGCAAAAAGTACTTTTTTATTGCTTAGGGTAATTTTTATTAAGTAACTAAATGTTCAAACTACTTATGAAATATCGATATCGATTTGCATATAACAAATTGTCCTGAAATTAAAAGTAATTTTTTCTCTTTTTTGCCAGCAGTATTTATAATTAAATAAACTATGAACTGTATATTATTTGAGATGAAATATATTAAGGCAAGCTTTAATTTTGGGCAATAAGTTATTTTTATCAGAAAGGTTTTTTGAACGTCCCCTAAAGTTGATTGTGCATTTGCAGAGATAAGTCAGTTGTTAACTTGTAAACAGCCAACTTTCAGCATTTCGTTTCGTTTTAGTTTTATGTATTAACAATTACTTTTATTGTTTGTTTCTTGTAGCTATGCTTTTATTTGGTAAAACAACTTTACTTGGAAATATATAAACAGCTGACGGCTGGTATAAGTTTTCCAGATCGATTGATCACCTAAATCGTAGAGCAAATATATCTGGTTTGCGCGAACGGTTTTCCATACATTTCATTTATAAGGCTGATAAACTTATTCGGCTTATAGCATTTATAAGGGTATTGCCCATTTGCATGAATACCCTTATTATTTGAGATTAAATTATATAAGCCTTAAAAGGATAACGTAAGGACGAATGTGTTAAAAACTGTTAAATAAGAAAAGCTTTTATTTGATTTTAAAGTTTTTTTAACTACTTTAGAATTGCCCTTTAGCTTTTGTTTAGCTTTTTGTGTTCTTAATTTTTTATTTAAAAATTTTACTCTTGCATGCATTCTAAATCTAATAAATAATTTTTTTGCATCGTTTGGCAAAGAAACGTGTGAACATAAATCAAAAATTTGTTTTTCTGCTCAATTAATTCAACAAAATCACTATGGACAAATATGGATATTTCATGAATGCTTTTTAAGATACGGCAGCACTGATTTTTTTATTTTGACATTCGTAGACGGTGTGGTGAATCTCTTTACCGTACCTCATTATTATATCATGAGCGGATGTAACCCGGTGTTACTCGGGGTTGTGCCTCGAGCACAGAAAGAGGACGATTTTCAAAACTGCTCTTGAAATTATCAATTCAATTTTAAAATTTTTTAAATTATCGATTTTTGCGGTTTTGCCCCCTCCTTACGTCGAAAGTGTTTAGTCAAATTTACGTAAAACTGTACTTGCCAGACATGATTAAAACAAAAAATGACATCTTCAACGTCTCGATCTGACGTCTGGTTTCTGAGGAAAATGGACACCTGCACTCAGAAAAAAAAACACATTTCTTCCTCCGGTGAAAAATTTCTCTATTTTCGATAAAAGCAATTTTCTCTTTTCAAATAAAATTTTCTTCAATTAGAATAAATTTTCACATTTTCGAAGAAATATTTCTTCACTTCTAGGAAATGGAAATATTTCATTGTCTCTTATAATGACAAATATTTTTCTCGCACAAAAAAATTCTCGTTTATACAGAAAAATTTTTTGAAAATGAAAATTTTTTCATATATTTTGATAAAAAATTCACTATGAGAAGTTTTTTCTTCAATAAAAACAAATGTTTTCTCAAAACTAAAGAGCATTTTTCTCTAAATTCGAATTATTTTTGTGTATTTCTCTTTTTCATAGAAGGATTTTATCATTTTTAGAGAATTTTAGGATCGCATTTAGAGAAAAGCATTCTCTGGAGCAAGGTCAATACCAATTTTCTCTAAATGCCTTTTCTCTAGATGCCTTTTTTATCATATTCCGAGAAACTATTTTCTGAGTGCAGTTTGGAAAGTCATTTCGAGAAAAATGCGTTTAAAGTTTTTCTAAGCATGCATTTAATATGCATTTTTGTCTCAAATAAATTCCATTCGATTTTTGGATTGTTTTCGTTCAACTTCGGTTTTGGTCGATACTGTTCGGTTAATTTTTTTTCATCTTTATATAGCTTCTGCTGGTATTCGTTAAACTTTGTTTTTTCGTTCGTCTTTGGTTCTTGACATCGTTTGCCTTCGGCTCATTCCTGGTTTTTTGTCAAAAGAACTTTTAAAAGCATAGGATCTATTTCAGTAACAGATACAAATGCTTGCCAAGTTTCATTAAAATCGGTTCATCCCTTTTGACGTGAATGAGCCGAACATAGTTTATTGAATAAAGCGCCCTCTAACGGAAGTTTTCTGAAATTTAAATAGCCTCAATTCTGTGGCAGAGTCAAGTTATTTCATGTACCAAATTTTAGTAAAATCAATCAAGTTATTTAGGAGTTATTGAGTCTTTCGGAAGTCTTTGGAGTTTTTTATATTTTATGTTTTATCTTGGGTGCAGTTGAACGTTCATACCAAATTTCATTGAAATCGGTTCAAGCGTTTAGGAGTTATTGAGTCTTAAAAACGAACTACTTAAATCCCCCCCTTACGGAAGTCTTTCGAATTTATATAGCCTATGTTATCTTGGGCGCAGTCGAATCTTCGTTCCAAATTTAATTGAAATCGGTCCAGGTGTTTAGGAGTTATTATGGAGTTCCACGCCCACATAATTCCGCCCAATTTTTTACCTTTTCTTTATCCTTGGTGCAGTTGAGCCTTCATACCAAATTTCATTGATCTGCCAGGAGTTTAGGAGTTACTAAGTCTTAATAAAAATGCACTACTTAAAGCGCCCTCTTGCGGAAGTTTTTGGAATTTTTTATTGCCTATGTTTTATTTTGGGAGCAGTTGAACCTTCATACCAAATGTCATGGAAATCGGTTCAGGCGCTTAGAAGTTATTACAGAGTGCCACGCCCACATACTTCCGCCCACTTTTTTAACCTATGCTTTATATTGGTTGCAGTTGAACCTTCATACCAAATTTCATTGAAATAGGTCCAATCGTTTAGGAGTTATTGAGTCTTAAAAATGTACTACTTAAAACGCCCTCTTGCGTAAGTCTTTGGAATTTTTTATGGCTATTGTTTTATTTTGGGAGCAGTTGAACCTTCATACCAAATTTCATTGAAATCGGTCCAAATGTGATGAAAATCGGTTCAGGCGCTTAGAAGTTATTACAGAGTGCCACGCCCACATACTTACGCCCACTTTTTAACCTATGCTTTATATTGGTTGCAGTTGAACCTTCATACCAAATTTCATTGAAATAGGTCCAAGCGTTTAGGAGTTATTGAGTCTTAAAAATGTACTACTTAAAACGCCCTCTTGCGTAGGTCTTTGGAATTTTGTATGGCTTATGTTTTATTTTGGGAGCAGTTGAACCTTCATACCAAATTTCATTGAAATCGGTCCAAATGTGATGGAAATCGGTTCAGGCGCTTAGAAGTTATTACAGAGTGCCACGCCCACATACTTCCGCCCACTTTTTTAACCTATGCTTTATATTGGTTGCAGTTGAACCTTCATACAAAATTTCATTGAAATAGGTCCAGGCGTTTAGGAGTTATTGAGTCTTAAAAATGTACTACTTAAAACGCCCCCTTGCGTAAGTCATTGGAATTTTTTATGGCTTATGTTTTATTTTGGGAGCAGTTGAACCTTTATACCAAATGTCATGGAAATCGCTTCAGGCGCTTAGAAGTTATTACAGAGTGCCACGCCCACATACTTCCGCCCACTTTTTAACCTATGCTTTATATTGGTTGCAGTTGAACCTTCAAACCAAATTTCATTGAAATAGGTCCAAGCGTTTAGGAGTTATTGAGTCTTAAAAATGTACTACTTAAAACGCCCTCTTGCGTAAGTCTTTGGAATTTTGTATGGCTTATGTTTTATTTTGGGAGCAGTTGAACCTTCATACCAAATTTCATTGAAATCGGTCCAAATGTGATGGAAATCGGTTCAGGCGCTTAGAAGTTATTACAGAGTGCCACGCCCACATACTTCCGCCCACTTTTTTAACCTATGCTTTATATTGGTTGCAGTTGAACCTTCATACAAAATTTCATTGAAATAGGTCCAGGCGTTTAGGAGTTATTGAGTCTTAAAAATGTACTACGTAAAGCGCCCCCTTGCGTAAGTCATTGGAATTTTTTATGGCTTATGTTTTGTTTTGGAAGCAGTTGAACCTTTATACCAAATGTCATGGAAATCGCTTCAGGCGCTTAGAAGTTATTACCGAGTGCCACGCCCACATACTTCCGCCCACTTTTTTAACCTATGCTTGATATTGGTTGCAGTTGAACCTTCATACCAAATTTTATTGAAATAGGTCCAGGCGTTTAGGAGTTATTGAGTCTTAAAAATGTACTACTTAAAGCGCCCCCTTGCGTAAGTCTTTGGAATTTTTTATGGCTTATGTTTTATTTTGGGAGCAGTTGAACCTTCATACCAAATTTTAATGAAATCGGTCCAAATGTCATGAAAATCGGTTCAGGCGCTTAGAAGTTATTACAGAGTGCCACGCCCACATACTTCCGCCCACTTTTTTAACCTATGCTTTATATTGGTTGCAGTTTAACCTTCATACAAAATTTCATTGAAATAGGTCCAGGCGTTTAGGAGTTATTGAGTCTTAAAAATGTACTACTTAAAGCGCCCTCTTGCATAAGTCTTTGCAATTTTTTATGGCTTATGTTTTCTTTTGGAAGCAGTTGAACCTTCATACTAAATTTCATTGAAATCGGTCCAGGCGTTTAGAAGTTATTATAGAGTGCCACGCCCACATACTTCCGCCCACTTTTTTAAACCCCTATGTTCTTTCTCACTATGAAAGGTACTCGGTGTCCAAATTTCAGCGCAATCGGATAAACGATGCGTGAGCCTATACGGAACAGACAGACAGACAGACAGATAAACATTTGATTTTATATAATAATAATAATAAGAAGAAGATGATATGTGTATAAATACCTAATAAAGAAATTTAGAAAGGACGTATCTCATAATTTAATAAAATAGTGTTTTTGCATTATATGTTAGAATGCCCTTAAATAAACCAAAAAAAAGTTAAATATGGTTTTAAATACTGAATTTTTTGACGATTCATTACAATCTGCATTAAATAACTTTTAATTACATAACACTGTATGAAGTTAAAATTATGGAATGTATTATATTTTCATGTAAAATTATGGAATTATGAGTTACATCCTTTCTATATAAATAAAACCAATGTTTTTTTTTTTTAAATTTTATTATATTCATCACATAAAAGAACAAAAAATAATAAGGCTTTCTTTAAGAACCTCTTAAATATGTATATACTAGTGTCCGACCGAATGTGATTTTTTGCCGAAGCCGAAGCCGATTCTTCGGCCGAATAAGAAATGAGAAATGTTTTCAAGTAAAATAAATTATAAAATTTATTCTTTGCTTTTGTTATATGGGCATTTCCACGAAAATGTCAACCACAGCTGAAAAATTTAATGTATTTCTAAGTCCAATTTTTTAATCTAGTAAAATACTATTAGGTGCGTTTTTTGGCATCGCTATATACGCTTAACAGAATTTTTCATATAAAAAATTGTTTAGCTAAGACAAGATATTTTTAGCCGCTTAGCTTATAAGCGCCGATAGAAACATTATTACCAGATCAAAATAATTATACTTTACGTTATTTACTGGCAGCATTTTTTTAAAACAACCATGTTTATGTCACATGAAAAAAAAAACACAATCACATAGTAAACAAAGGAAACTATAAATAATTCATTCTATGTGCACCGAAATGGCCAAAAATGAGTGGTAAGATTAAAAAAACTTATAAGACAGATTTGTTAGTACAAAATTATTTAATTCTTATATTTTCTAGCATTAAAAAATACGCAGTAAAAAATACTCTCGGAAGTAGAGCCGTGAGGTGACTCTGTGACTCCTTAAATGGCCAGACAGGAGTAATTCAAGCATTCATGTAAGAAACAATTTGCTCATTTCAATATTCCGGAGGATATGATATATTAAGTGTAAAGGTATGCACTCAAATGTTTATTTTATACTGTTTTATTAAATATGTTTCCATTTTAGGACTCCAACACATTAATAGCGGCATCTCTCGAGCTCTCTCTCCTTCAAAAAAGCCAGTACTTTAAATACATAAATATGTGCTTATTATAGAATTTATCTTTGATGTTTTCAAATAAAATCGCAGCGTTATAGCCAAATCTGTTTGTATAATTACTTTTGCGGTTCATTTTTATTTTATAAGAATCATGTCTGAATTTCAGAACATTTATTTCTTTTCCTAAGCGAATGTTATATGAATTAATGCTTTACATATTAAATAAGTTGTTTGTGAGAGGAAGCATCATGGCCAGTAAGTTTCTTGTAGACCAATGTAAAGGCGGCAACTTTGTGTTCCATTGTGGTATGCTAGTTCTTGACTAAATGCACCTTAATCAGCTGTGTACCGTCCAATTTGAAACGAATACGTGTGCCAACAATTTCACAAGATCTTCCAAAATGACGTCGTAGACAGCAGGCCAGTGCGAGAGGATGGCCTTTCCTGCTTCAGCGGTTTTCTGGCCTTGCATATTGGCTTGGTCAGAATTTTACGTTCACTAACAACAACATGTTTGCCAGAGAATTTGTTCTCAAGTTCACGCACCAAAATGATTTGGAAGGTCTTCTGTTGTGTGATAGGCACGTAGATGATAACAGTTTTCTTGCTGCCAAACTGAATCTCACGCGCACGAGAGATTGCAAGTCCCTCAGATAGGCTTTCAGGTCGCTGTTGGCCTCCAACTCTAGCAGCGCTTGTGCAATCGACTTCTCGAAATCATCGGGCTCAGAGCCACCTGGCTGGATAATCTTGGAACCAATAATCTTAGTCAATTATTTTGACAGAAAAAACTTGAGTTTTCTCTAAGCTATCCGAGCATTTGAGCACAAAATGTTTCAAAGTTTGATAGAAATATAATTTTTCCATTTGTGCTTATAAATAATAATGTTCACATTTGACAGTAACACGAAATGCTGCCAAGTTTTCAAGAAAAATATTAAGCGAAATATTAAGCGCCGATGAGCGTTTTTTTGGTCAAGCGTATATAGCGATGCCAAAAAAACGCACCTATTGTATAATGGTCGAATACTCGCAATATTGTGGGTATAAAAAGTTATCAATTCTTTTCATTTGTCGATAAACTTGTATTAAAGACGTTAAAACTAGTGTCCGACCGAAACCAAAATTTTGGCCGAAACCGAAACCGAAACCGAATTTCGGCCATTTTTGTAATATTCGGCCGAAACCGAAACTGAATGTCTACATGAAAATTGTTTTAAAAACAATTTATTTTTTTAATTTGTAAGTTAAAAGCTTTCAAAAACATAACATTTGCAACAGATTATAATAACGTATATATTCGATAAATATTCTTTTGCCTTTATTCATAAAAATTTACGAACCTCTTATAAAGCTTTACAAAAAAAATTTCAAAAACAGTAGGGGAAGAGTGGCATGAAAGAGCCAGTTATAAAAAAAGTTACAAAAAATATAAAAATAATTAAAAAAATTATAAAAATTGTATCAAAAGTACTTTTTCATTCATTTTTGTACGTAATGCCATTCAATATTGTCCAGAATCAACACTATTCTTGGACTTGTAGCCATTTATAAAAAATATGAAATTCGGCTCTTTCATAACACATAGGCATTGAAAGAGCCAACCAAAGTTTTGAAAGAGCCAACTTCTTATTACAAGACTTAACACGAACAATAACGAATGTTTTATTGAAAATATTTATTGTTATTATAAAAATTATTTTTTTTACAAAAATAAATAAATAAATTCAAAACTAAAAAAAAAAAAAATAGGTCAAAAACTTAAAAATATTTTCAGCTAACAAATTTGATCGCTTTGAAGAAAATCTATAATAATAACACCTATTCCAAAAACAAAATAAAAGGTTTCAAACATTTAAAAACATTTTTGACAAAAATAATTTATTATTAATTTAATAATAAATTAATTTATTTATTTAATTTAATTTAAATAATTTATTTATTTTTACGCCACAGTATTTATGTGCCCAACCGCTATAAATTTTACACTGAAACCGCAACCCGGCTCTTTCAAAACATATTGTCAAAAAAAACATAACCTCAAAAATGAGTATGAAATCAAGATTTTACCGGCAAAATAAATATGTTATGGGTAGGCCTAATATATCCATAAAATTATATTATAATAATACTACTGTTAGTTTTAAAGGTGAAGACGTCAAAAAACAAATAAAATGTTCTGAAAAACTTACTTAATGATGAAGAAATCCTAAATACGATGCACCAACGCCGTTTATTATCAGTGAACTGTCAAATGTTTGTGGGTGCCATTTGGCGAGTATTGCTTCTTAAAAATTATATTTTAAGAAGCATTCGTATGAAAACTACCGCGTAAATCGTGGTGGCTCTTTCAAAACTTGGCTCTTTCATGCCACTCTTCCCCTATCCATAAACGTCCAATAACGACAAAAATCTCTTATAAAGGCTTCTTAAATGAGTAAAACAAAAAACATTTCAAAATATTGAAAATAAAAATTATAAGTGACAATTTTATCACAGAAGAACATAGATTAAACAATCTTTTGACTGTTTGCATGTCAAAGTATTGATAAAATTGTGACAAATAAACAAAAAATTATTGAATTTATCAAATTCACGAACCATTCTTGGCACTGTTCCCATTTCAAATTGAGAGTGTTCCTATTTTAACAAATAAGCTGAGACAATATTTTTATGAATAACAAAATTTTAAAAAACATTTTATCTCTAAAAAGATTTTTGTCTATTGAGCACTTTAAATCTATTTCAAGATATTTTTATGAATATGGCCGTTTGAATATTAATGTTCAACTTTAAAATAATAAATATGGAGATCATTTAAATGCCACTTTAAGGAACTTTTTAGTATTTAAAGTTAAATAACTAAATATTAGAATCTAAAAAAAACTACATTTATCGTTTTGTGCTGGACTCAACTCACACGGTCAATCAAATGACTGAATTTCGCGTTTTTGTTCTACTTAACACCATTTAAAATTTTGATGAAAGCGAACTCACATCTACCATTGAAATATATGTAAAAACCGAATTAGTAGTGTCCGATCAAATATTCGGTTTCGGTTTCGGTTTCGGCCATATTGATGCCGAATAGCCGAAACTGATTAAAAGGGCCGAAACTGGCCGAAACCGAAACCGAATATTCGGTCGGACACTAGTTAAAACGTATTCATCGATACGATTATTCATGTATACAATTAAAGTATAGACGTTTCACCTTTAATTTTATGTTTTTTTTTCATTTCATTTTAACTCTTTGAAATCAGAATTTATTTGTTGTAATCGAATTCATATTTTTTTATATCTTCTAATATATAAAAATCTCGTGTCACGGTGTTAGTGTTTGAACTTCTCCAAAACCGCTAGATCGATTTGAACGAAATTTTGTTTGTGCATTTGGTAGGTATGAGAATAGGTCGTAAAGTATTGTTCACTCTCCTATCCCCGAGGGGAGTGGTACTTTTTCAAAAACACAAAAATTAATTTAACTTTCGACCCATGTGTCCCACATCAATGAAACAAAGTAGTGCCCTTCGACTAGCAAAATTGAGCGATCTATGAAAAGGGAGGCATGGCACCGCCCATACAATTAAATTTTTTGATTTTTTGAATAGATTTGAAACTACATTTATAACAATGAAAGTCGATATGAAGTAACTTATTGGCCAGGTTTTTTATTTATAAAACTGACACGGGTATTGGAAAACGGGGAAAGGATCCGCCCATACAATTCGAATTTTCAATGCAGAATAGCTATGGAAGTAAAGGAACAGAACATTTTTCTCAGAATGAAGTTACTATCTGGTGGTGGCCTGCTACTGAAAAGCTATAACGGGTATTGTACAAGGTATCACAAATCAAAGAAACTCGATATGGAGTTACTATTTGGTGATATCCTACTGGGAACTACTGGGAAATATTCAAAAACGAGAACGGGTATAAGACAAGGAGTGTGGCTCCACCCATAAAACATAATTTTTTTTATTGGAGTGGAGTTTTTATTTGTTGATGGCCTTATATTGGCAAACTGGAACAGGCATTGGACTAGGACGGCAGCAACGCGCCGGGTACCAGCTGGTTTAATAATATAAAACTATTTTTAAAAGCCTTAGTTGGTCTTCTTAATTACATATTTTCTTAACGGATATTTTGTCGCGTGGGTTATGTCGCGTTAGTTACGGCAAAGATTTTTTGGAAACTCTACATATTTTTAAATTGGCAAACTTCACTGTTTTCCGTTGAGAAAATTCACTGAATTTTACAATCTAAACTTGCTTGTAAAACACACTTCTGTTTTTGTCGCGTGAGTTACTCCCATATTTACCACTGCTTTTCTTAGTTAGTTACAGGAACGACAATTTTGGTAAATCATACCATTACTATTTTTTCTAATGTACTATGATACATGTACATTAGAATTTTTTTCATTGATAACATAAACTTCTGAGAAAACGAAGCTTAATGACGAACGCATGTCACGTGAGTTACCATGGAAATGATATTCATTTCAGTACAAAACAAAATTACTGAAATCATTAAATTCGAGTAAAACGCAAGAGTTTTTCTGCAAAATTCGGATTTTTCTGTTAATGATATACAGACGTCAGGATAAAGTTGAAAAAAATTGAATATATTTTCGATCCAGTGGAGAAAAGCTTCAGAAATGTAATACTAACTGAAATCTGGCAGAAAATTTCTAGGGTTAACTCGGCTTTTATATTTCAGTCCATAACAAAATCAAAAACTTTACAGTCGGACTCGCTGCATTTACCATTTGAATAAGATTTTCAAAGAGTGAACACCAACTCATGAAAGAACAGAAAAGGAGAGAAACACAAAACAACCAATGAAAATGTTTCAAATGTGGAATATTTAATGGAGTTCCTGAATAATTAAAAAAAATTCTAAAAACTTACAAAAAAAATTGTTTAGCAAAGCAAAACCATTCGGCAAAAATAATTGGCTATTTCGGCCGAAGCAGAAGCCGAAGCCGAAGGTCAAAATATTGGCCGATTATGCCGATTACCGAAGCCGAAGCCGAATAATCGGTCGGACTTATGTATGGTTCACTTATGTATGGTTTCTTTTAAGTGGTTTTAGTGTCGTAATTATGACAATAGCAAGTTTTAGATTTTATTAAATCCCTTGTTTGGATGAGTGTGCAACACGTAGATATTGACAAACGGTTACATTACTCTGTCTTAATTAAATTTTAATTGAAAAAATTCTCTCAACGTTGGCAGAGAGTGGGGAATTGATAAGATACCATGGGTGACTCTGAAAATTTTTGAAAATATATTTACATTTAGCTCATTTTTTATTACCTCCACTTCAGCCCAGAATTCGGAAATAGTCGAATCCATGAATTTTTCAATTCCTCATAACATGACAGCGCCCTGTATTCCGTATTGATCGACTCTGCATTTAAAAATTCTTGTTCTGGGAACATTTTTAAAATCATCGCCAAAATGCTGGTTTTTTCACCATATAATACGTGACTGGGCGAGAATTATGGTGAATTGTGGAGAGAAGTTAATGACTTAATTTTCAAAACTGATTTTTTTTCAACTCTTGACAAAATATCAAGAACAATTCTTTAATATTAGTTTTAAACTCAGTAACTTATCAGCTCGTACCTTCTCCGTAATATAGTAAGACCTAAGAATACCCTTAAAGTAAACAAATCAATTGTCATTCTCAAAATAAAATAAGCTAATGGCCCAGTAAAACATTTTTGGCATGCTTAACCTACTACGCAACACAAGTCATTCAGCCTTATGAATAAAAACCAAGCAATTCCTTACAAGCAATTCCTTATAAGCTTAAGGTATTGATTAATTAGCAATAGCTTAGCCAAGAAATAGCCGGTTTATTATCGTATGAATAAAAGTTCAAGCTATTGCTGCTTTTACTCAAGGGGGGACATGACATTGGCCGTTTTTTAAATCGACTTTTTTTATAATTTTGTATTTAAGTAAATATTTTTAAGATTCTAAAAAAATTTCATGGAAAAATTCCTACGGGTTCAAAAGTTACAGCCGGATTAGTGAGAGCGCATTTTTATTTTTCTTTGTATTTTTCTTTGTTCACAAACTTTGAACGCGTTTATCTCGAAACCATGTTTTTCGTACTGGTTGCGACACTAGCGGGTTAATTTTTTGACGAATTTTTCGTTTTTCTTGTAATTTTTTAAACTTGATTCGCTATCGTATATCATGAGCTTTTTTTAAATTTTTTTTCGATTTTTTATGAATTTTTAAAGTCAATATTTTTTTCGAAAAAACATACTTTCAAATTTGGAACATCAAAAAAATTGAAAAAAAATTTAAAAAAAGGCTCTTGTCATACGATAACTAATTTTGTTAAGATTTGAAAAAGTCATTTTTTTTCCAGATCGAACAATTTTTGAGACTCCCAGCGCTGCGACCACAAGGCCCCCTTTTTTTCTCTGCCGCCAGCTTGGAGCTCTATTAAACCATGTTGGAGTGAAAAATAAATCTTTTTTAATTTTTTTCTTGTAATTTGTTCAATTCTCTACAATAATAAAAAAAAATTTTGGAAAAATGTTTGTTTTTGACTAAGTTATGAATTTTTAAAAAGAAATGGTACCTTTGCCTTTAAAAAATTAGGGGTTTCAGTGATTCAGTGCACTTGCCAGTGTTGTTGAGGACTTGATGACTTGTGTAGTTGTGCAGTAAGAATTTCGTGAATACACCACACTTTTAAAGGAGAATTTTATTGAAGCATGTGTTTTTTGTCATGATCAGCTGTTAACAAATATAAGCATGCCGAAAAAAGTGTCAAAAGAAAAATTATAAATTTTTTAAAAATAATGCAATTGATAAAATATATTGGAATTGGATTCAATGTAAGCACACAATATAAAATACCAAGTTCTGTTATGTACAAATAATCAACTTTTAGATCCTGAATATAATGATGCTGTTGGCGAAATTTTTGATGAACTTAACGAGGAGCTAGTGGTTGTACTGGCGAATCGGCGAGGAGCTGAATTGAGTTTTCCAAAGTCATAGACTGGCATTCTTCGTCGGTCCACTTTTTCTGCGGTTTTTCACGGGAGCGCTTGCTTTTATTTTTACTTTCCATCATGCAGAATAAATAGTTTGACACTTGGTGATGTGCAATATATTCTGTTTAAAGTACCTAGTACCCAATTAAATATTTGGCGCATATATATAAATTATAATTTCTATGCATAATAAAAAATAATTTGTCCGCTTTAAATGAAATTTTTATAAACTTTTATTTATAAGTACAATAAATTGTCAAATTGAACGTTTTTCGAAATGTCGCTAAATATATTTTTCAAGTAATTGGCATAAGAACTCTGAAATATTGCATCACTATTTCTAAGCTGTCAAATTTTTGGAAGTACACAACCACACAACTACTCTCGTCCTCAAGTCCTCAAGTTTAAGGCTATAGTAGAAATGTAGATGTGGAGATTTTTGACGTACGTGTATTTTGTTTTTGTAAAGTGCACAAGCCCTCAAGTCCTCAACTACACTGGCAAGTGCACTGAATCGTGAATACCCCTAATGTATGTATATTCAGATACACACAAAAACAGTTGTGTGTTGCTTGCACGGGTTGTTTCATTTTGTTCCTGCGAATCAAATCTATGTTCTTTGTAAACGATAAAGCTTCCGAAAATCATAATTTCTGCATTCTTTTCGCACATTATAAAATGTTTACTTACTGATATTAAGAAACTGTGCGTAAGAATTTTCACTTTTAAATGCAGTGAATTACCATGGTGACCGTGGCATGCAGGTTAAGTGTGTGGGTTAGCATGCTCGGAGCCCGGGTTCGATCCCCAGCAGCGGCGAAAAGTTTTTTTCAATAAAAAATTTTTCTGATCGGTTACCACCTCTCTGCAGACAACGGCAAACCTCAGAGAGAAAATAATGCCATGTAAAGCTTCTTGAGAACATGAACTTTAGCCGTTCGGAGTCGGCATAAAACATGTAGGTCCAGTTCTCGGTCAATTGTGTGCAAACATTTAATAACACACACAACACAATTGATCATAAGAAGCTCGGTCAAAGTCCTTTCAAGGGCTGAAATGGCCAATTTGTTTTTTTTTTGTTTGTTTTTTTTTTAAATACAAATTAGAACTAACTTTAGCAGCTTGAAAAATCCTAAGTAATTCCCTAATTGGCAAAAGCAATTCCTTAGTTTATTCATACGCTTTTAAGTAGAGGTGTGTAACACTGTGCTGTGCTTCGACACTGTGCTGACGCTTAGTTGTGTGCCATGTGTGCTAGCACACTATGTTAACACACACAGTGGCACAGTAGCACACAAAATGGAAGCAGCGCTTAGACGCACTCACAACAAGACACACTGAGTGTTAAAGCACTTTTGTGTTCTGTAGGGATATAACACACTACTGTGCTTATCAACTTCGCTAGCACATTATTGTGCGGTGCAATACATTGCTGACTGTGTTGCTATACGCCTCTTTGAGGTAGAAATATTTGCTTAAATTTCAGCATATTAGCTGTGTTTTTTACCAAGCGAGTAGTTAAAAAACGACCGCTTATCATATGTATACTCGCTTAAATAACACAGGAAACTGTTACTCGCTTAAAAGTTTGCCGACCAAACGAAAAAAAATGCTTCCAAGTTATGTTTCAATAATTGTATAAATTTCCTACAAAGGTGGCAACTATATCTGATTGATAGTCAATAGTGATGTATGAAATGAACATTTTTTGTACCAAATACTTTTCACGAAATACTCATAATTTGCTTTAGATCAATATTTCAATAAAAATACATAATAATTTAACAGGTAAGATAAACAAAATTTATCAAATATACTCATTATGTAAAACTATGTTGTTTGCTTAAGCTTTTAGCACTGAAAATCTTTTGAGTATCGGGTTTGTCTTCAGAACCGAGTCTCCAATGCTTAAAATCTGAAAATGTATGCATCACTAATTGTCAGAATTTTGATATATAAAATAAATTTGTCAAAAATTGTTTACAAAAATTTTATCGGAACATAAACAACGTTTTTGACTTTTCAGAAAATGCTTCCAAGTTTTAAAAAAATTCTTAAGCGAGTAAGCAGTCGTTTTTTGACTACTCGCTTGGTAAAAAACACAGCTATTGTTATATGTATAGATTGCATGCATATTTATAGATATCAATAAATTGATATCTTAAGATACAATATAACAAAAATTAATTTACATTAAATTTCATAAATCTATTTTTGACACTTTTTAGTGTACTATTATCTAGCAATTTACTAACAAATAAACTCATCTCACAAATCAGTAGCGATGGTTGTTAGCACTTTTTATTGTGTTGATATTTTGAACGGCGTTATTAAAGGAATTTTTTAAATGTGTCTTGGCACAATTGTGCTAACACAGAGTGTTGACACACATGGGTGCACATGTGCTAGTGTGTCAACACTCCAAAAATTGTGCCATTACCCACCTCTAATTTTAAGCAATGTCTTAAAAAACTTATGAAAAGATCATTAAATTTCCCTTTAATAAGGAAATTAGGAATTGTTTAAGGAAAAATGAATTGCTTAAGTTTTTATTTATACCACACTTTAGTAATTCCTTAGAAATTCCAAGGAAAAGAAATTGCTTACGTTTTATTCATTAGGCTCATTGTCATATCCCAGTAAAGATTTTGGTGTTGATGCAAATAGGTTAGTTCTTGTTTTGTGTGTTCTGTGCTTGCAGATCGTGAAAGCTATACGTGATATAAGGAGTTAAATATCAAATTAATAAAAGTATAAAATATAAAAGCACCAGGGTACTTTTTTCGGCAAGACGGTACTCGGGTACTCAAAATATCATCCCTGACTCAAACACAAGCACCTGCAATCACTACCACGCAGAAGAAAGAGAGAAGAGAAAAAAATCACAACAAAGCAAATAATGTTATTTGATCAAGCAGCACAACCCCTAACATTTTATTCCGCTCTCTCTCTTCTGCGTGGTAGTGATTGCAGGCGCGGATACAAGGGGGGTAAAGGGGGTAATTAACCCCCCAAGAACTTTTAAATACTTTACTTTTAAAGCAAAACACTTAAGTCGAGGTAGTGAAACTTCGACTTTTTTTTAAAAATGAGCCTGAAAATCAAGTTTACAGCCATTTTTTAAACAATCAACTTTAAAGACGCCTTATTTTCTTACAAACAAAAATTAAAAAAAACTTACATCAGCGTAAGTGTTTGCTTTATAATAATTATATTTTTGCAAAATATTAACAATTAGTTTAAAAATGCCCTTTACATGAAATCACTGAGCAAGTTACATTGATTTTAATTTGTAATGAGCGCAATTAAGATTTTGGCAATGCAGACAAGAGTTGCCACTTAAAATATTTCATTCTTCTTAATTTTTACTGAAAACCTGCCAAACTTTCTTGCAACCTATGTGCCAACAAATTTTACCATAAAAAAACAATACGTGCATTGTTACTTTCAGTTTCCACTTTACAAATTTTCAAAAAAAAAAGTTCAAACAATGTAAAATCCAAAAGTTTGTTTTTACTTCAATTATTTCATCATCACTTAAATTATTTTTTAGAAATATTTCAGCTATATTCCTTGAGAAAATATTATATACATCTTTAATTCTTTTTGTCATATTTGTTATAAATATAACAGGGCTGTTTTGAAGTGAATTAATGTTAGGTTAATGTTGCTAAAATTGTATCAACTGCGCAAATAATTTGTTGCATACAATTATTTTTGTTTGAGTTAATTCTAAATTGTTTGGAATTCTGAAATTTTTCAAGCCTACTTTAACTTCATCTTTATATAAATAGGCGTAGGGAAAACAGTTAAGAATAATTTTCTCCCGTGTTTTTCAACCGATTTTGATAATTTTTTTTTAAATGAATAAGAGGGTGGAGAAGAAGTGTCTCAACTATTTTATACAACTATAAATAAGCAAACAAAAATTGGTCGATTTTCGACCCCAGGAGGTACTAGTAATTATAATTGCAACAAACCAACTAAATTACCTCAACCGACTTTCATGAAATAAACCTGCCACTTTTAGTCCACTTTTAGTATCTTTGCCACGCTTCCTATCAGTGTAGCAATAGGTGAGCGAAGTTTTTCTACACTGCGACGATTAAAAACATAGTAACGTTCAACTATGCAACAAGAACGATTGAACGGACTCGCATTATTGCATACACTTGGGATATTAAAATAAATAGTTACGAAGTTATTGATAATTTTGCGATATTCATATAATTTTTTCTCAATCTAATGACTAACTAATAACACTGAGTAACAAAATTAAGCTTTATAAAAAGTGCAGAGATCTCGATAAACAATCCCGATTGCATTTTGGCTGCTGATTTCAAATATGGGCTCCGTTTTTCTCCATCAGCTCGAGTTTTTGAGTTATAGGCAAAAACATGAAAATTAGTTCTTTTTCTGATAATTTTCTTATATCTATTACATTGATCTACCGATTTCTATTACTATGACTAATTTCAATGAAGAAATACTAGACCTTTCAATTTTTGCACATTCAATAAAAATATATTCGACAGTTTCGAAGATATCGACGTTTAAGGTCGAAAAAAGTTCACAATTTTACGTAGGCTGCTCTTTTGAAACCCTTGGATCTTGATATTTTTCAACGAATTTACAAAAACTTTTTTAAACTTGGTAAAAAATTTCTGGAATTTTAATAAACATTTTAGTTTTTTTTTTATCTTGCATGTTTTCAAAGAAATTGAAAAAAACAAACATTTTTGTACGTTCAATTTTATTAAAATGCTCACTACTTTTATATAAAACTCTTTTCTCTAAACAAAAAAATGTTTATTTTTTCAATTTCTTTCAAAATATGCAATATAATAAAAATAACTCAAATGTTTATTAAAACTAGAAATTTTCTACCAAGTTTAAAATAATTTTTGTAAATTCGTTGAAAAATATCAAGATCAAGGGTTTCAAAAGAGCAGCCTACATAAAATTGTGAAATTTTTTCGAACTTGAACGTCGATATCTTCGAAACTGCCAAAAATATTGTTATTGAAAGTGCAAAATTGAAAGGTCTAGTATTTTTTAGTTGAAATCAGTCGTAATAATACAAATAGGTAGATCAATAAAATAGATTTAGCAAAATTATCAGAAAAAGAACTGATTTCATGTTTTTGAAAGAGAAAAACGGAGGCCATATTTCTCCAGCACCAGAACGTCCGTCGCGTAGTGGAATCAGTATTAATTTTGTATTGTTTATTTATTTTTCAAACTGTACCATATCATAGTCGTAGCGTGAGAACAATAAGTTGCAAAATCCTTTAATTTTTTTTTTATTGAAAAGAACTATGTTTTTTCATTGCACATACTTGAAAATATAATTGTGCAACTTTTTTATAATGGAATAAATGTGAAAAATTTGAATAAATCAACCTTAATTCTAAAATAAGTCAAATTTAGAGTTTTTATTTACTTTTCGCTAAGATATTATTCCAGAAAAGGGGAAAAATAAATAAATACGAAAATGTGCGTGTATGTGTCTGGAAAAATGCTTCTTAAGAAATTCAATAATTTCAATTCAAAAAAGTACAATTTGTCTATTTGCAGAAAGACAAAATTTTCTCAAATCGAACATGTGTGTCTTTGATAATTTACCCCCCCCAAGATTTTTTCCAGATCCGCCCCTGAGTGATTGTGCTTGTGTTTGAGTCGAAGAGCAAAATGCGGAATAGAGAGAGAAGATGTTTGAGTGCGCGCTATTTTTATTCGGTACGTAACAGGTACGGTTTTTTTTCCATTATCTGAATGGAATAAAACATTTTTCGTAAAAAGTATTTATTACGAAAAAAAATTATTTTCTATTTAATACAATGCTTTGTGAATGCAGCACTGCAGCCGCTAGCTCCTATTTGTTAGAATTTTTGTTTTTTTACTTCAATAGTTTCGTTTTTCAATTTTTAAAGTTCATACACAATTCCATTTGTAGGGAAAAAATTCGGCCGCAACGCAATTTTTCGCAATGACATTTACTGGCATGCATGGCAACACGTACGATGCACGATATCCGAAGATCTTTTCGATTTTAATACGTATTCCAACTGGCATGCCAGTACTGGCACGTGTAACTTCACGGTAAGTTCAGTAACAAATAAAAAAATATGCTTAAAAATATATTTTTGAATTGTTTATAAGTGTGGAGCTCACGAAACATCTATCTAGCTGAACATTTACGCATTTACACGCTGTGTTTCTATATAAATAATATAAAGGTACATGGGTTCCTCGTCACTCCGATAGAGATTTTTTTTGTCACTAACATAAGGGTTTAGTTCAATTAAAACAACCGGAGACCAATGCAAATGCGTTTTTTTTAATGTTTTTATCTTAAAAAAAAATAGATGCTTTGCACACCAATCACAATAAACACTTTTTTTTTGCAAATTTTACTAACACGTGAAATAAAAAAAATTGTAGCCTTCTGTTGGGCATAAAATCGAAAATCTAACTAAGTTAAACGTTGTACAACTTCATTTCATAGTACCATCCTATATGATTTAAAAAAAAGACGTTGGGAAAAGCAAAAATTATTTTCTGATGCGTCTAATATAATCGACAAATTGAAAGGGTTAATGTTTAAACTCAAATACCATCAAATACATTTTGTTTTCCTTGATATATTTTATTTTAAATCAAGTGAAACACCCTACATCCATTTTGTGTTATAAATGTTTCACGGTTGTATATAAAATTTAACAGATTTTAAAATATCTTTGATAACAAAAAAATGCGAGTCCTTTATGCTTACGGTGACCATTCGCCCCGTATTACCCGGGACAGTCCCGTGCTTCATCGAAGTGTCCCGGTGAATTATATGCAATTATATGTTAGACAACAACAAGATCTGCATTCAAGCTCACCGACGGCAATGTGTACCAACAAAGCATAAGAAAGTGTTGTTGCTTTTAACATTGGCATAAGCAAAGAAAAACAAATAAGATGAAAGAGACAAAATTGTTTGTGTTTTTTGTATTACTCGGTGCGGAGTGTTGTGTGTGCTTATGAGAAAAGCCTATGCCTAAGGGCATTTACAAAAACAAATGTGCTCCTAAAATCTGTATAATATATCACGCATTCTGTGTTGCGTACGGGGACATTATTGAGCGTCTTGATTTACATAAAAATACGAATTCATAATAAAATATTTATTTTTTTATTAAATCTTTTAATAGTTTTGTTACTTGTTCATTAATCTTCATATATGAGAAAAATAATTATTTATTTATTTATGTATTAAGTTTTACAGTCTATGCAATAATATTACTTACAGACTAAAAGATATAGAAAACCTTATACATAGTAATTTTAGGTTTTTTTTTTTTTGTTTTATATTAATAAAAAATAGAATTTAACATGGATCTCATTTGATTTTTTGAGACAGAAAAATCTAAATCATGTATAGAGTTTACAGAGTTAAAAAATACTAAAGCACGATTGATTGGAGCATTAGCTGCATAATTAGAACGATGCATTTCCAAGTAAAAATAATCAAAATTTCTTAATATTCTTGAAGGGGCATTAAAATTAGGGCTGTTCATGTTCGGTTTTTTTCTTCGGAACTTCGAAGTTTTTGAGGCGAAGCTTCAAATGTTACTATTCGAATAGGAAAAACTTCGAAGAATTCAATTCTTCGAGTATTCGAATGATACCCAGTTTGATATAACAAATAACAATCACTTGCATTGATCGTCAATTAAATGTGCATTCACATTTAGAAAACCATCCATGGCGCGAGAGGTCCAGCAGTCGATATCCAATGCAATAAATTCAAATTTCTGCAATATTGCAACTATTTTGCATTTAATTCCATCCTCGAGCACGCGCATACGATTGTCTGACTCGAAGGGCATGTAAAACCAGGTTCGACAATATCCATGAATTCCTTGAATTCGCGGCTGGACGTAAAGTTAAATGGCAGCCGACGGCAGGCTTCTAACTTTGTACATGCTTGTACAATTTTCTCGCTACGGTCTCGACTAATTGTTCTTCTGGAAAAATTGAATGCATCTTTAGATGCGCACGAAGTGAACTCGTGGACCCATGCGACTACAATACTCGCTCGCATAGATTGCAAATCGTTGATTGAGCATCAGAACTTTTAGTATAAATGCTCCACACACAGGATCTCATGTTTTTTTCTTATATCGAAGTGTATCACACAGGCACAAAAAATTTTAAAATATTTTGAGTAAAAACTTCGAAGCTTCGAATTTTTTTATGTTGAACGAATAGTCAAGCTTCGTAAATCCGAAGTTTTTTTCCTCTTCGAAGTTTTGAAACGAAGCTTCGAACTTCGAAGCTTCGAATGCTTCGAAGTTCAAAAACTTCGAATAAGAGTCATAGCCCTAATTAAAATCAATCTTTTCCAATAGTGCTCGGCAATCCACCAAACCATTGATAATGTCGAAGACAAAAAGCAAGGACAAAACACTTCTTCTGCTCTTCAAAGTTTTGAATCCTATTAAAAGACATCGGGTATTATATGAGGGAGGTAAGCCAGAGGTATAAAAAGAGCGCAAGGCAAACCTCGTAAACGATTTCTGAATTCGTTCCAGCCGAGTTTTGTGTGACTCATAAAATGGATTCCAAATAATCGCTGCATATTCTAATCTAGATCGCACAAGTGAGTTGATTAGAGCTTTCAAAGTATACGGATCTGAAAAGCAAGCACTTTTTCTTCGGATGAAAGCTAGCTTGGCATATTGCTTTGGAAATAATGCAGTCAATATGAGAAACAAAATTAAATTTACGATCGAAAACTACCCCCAAATCCTTGATTTGATCAACGGCTGCCAATGGGTAGTGAGCAATATGATAGGCGGACGGACGAAAAGTGTCAGATTTTGAGAAAATCATAAAAACATATTTTTTAAGATTTAAATAAAGACCGTTATTACAGCACAAACTATATAGTTTATCAAATTCATTTTGCAAAAGTCCAATGTCATTTAAATTACTAATTTTTAGAAAAATCTTAAGATCGTCAGCGTAAAGCAAATATTTACAGTAAGAAAAAATAGAGGTGATATCATTGATGAATAAAACAAAGAGAAGTGGCCCTAGGATACTTCCTTGCGAAACACCTGAAGTTGCCAAATAAGGAGAATATTTCACGTTATTAAAAGCCACTACACATTGTCTGTTTACTAAATATGATTCAAGCCAACTTAGAAAACTAGAGTGAAAACCAAATTTTTCTAACTTTTTGATTAAAAGAAAGTGAGAGACTTTATCAAACGCCTTAGCAAAGTCAGTATAAATTACATCCACCTGACATCCTTGAGTAAAAGCTGATATACAATATTCTGCAAACAGAACTAAATTTGTAGTAGTAGAGTGACCAGGTACAAAGCCATGTTGGCACGGTGAGATAAATCACTTAATTAAAAAGAATAATTTTTCTTTAATTATGGACTCAAACAGCTTAGATACCGTTGTGAGCTTAGAAATTAGTCTGTAGTTCGCAATATTCTGTTTACATCCAGATTTATAGACTGGAGTAATAAACGCTATTTTCTAACTATCAATAAAAATACCAGATCGCAAGGAACTATTAAAAATAAGGGTTAACGGATAAGCTAAACTCCTCTCACAATTTTTCAACAAAATAGAACAATCGAGTTGAAGGTTTAAGACTACGTATTCCGTTAACAACATTAGCAGAAGTTAAAGAAATAGCTCCAATGTCAATAACAGGAGGTACGCTATCAACGCAACCAAAATTATTGTTGGTATCATTTTCAAAGTTCGATTGAAAGAAATCAGCAAACATGTTCGCAATATCTAAAGCATTGTTTGGATTAAATAATATTGTAAGATATTATAGCAATAATATAATGTGGCGTACGGTGGACACAGATTTTCCTTTGCTTTTATTTTTTTATTTATTTAAGAAACAAGCATGAGTACACTAAGAGCTAGCTCTTTTATAGCACAACATAAAGTAAAATAATTATCAAAGGAAGTAATAACAACTCAAAGCTACTTAAAATAAGTAAATAGAAAATAATATTGAAAAATTAAAAAATTAATACTGTACACAATTATTTAAATAAAATGTTAACTTAATATAACTTAAGCGATTTAAAATTGAAGGAAATTCAGAAAAAGAAAAATAAAGAAGAACAGTTGAACTAGAAGCAGAAAGAATTTAGTGAGCAGAGAAAAAAGAAAAGACAGATTGCCTAAAAGCTACTCTCCCACTAACCTCCATAAGCCAACGTGGCAAAGCATTCCACAACCTAATGGCATTGATGAAAAACAGGTAGGACGTGTTCAACGAATAATGTCTTGGGACTATTAGGACATGGCTTCTTCTGGACATACTGAACTGGAGTTTATTAAACAAGTACCCAGGTGTTTTTTCATAGATTAGCTTATGCAGGTTAATGCAGTGTATAGCTTTAAGATAAGCAATTATATCACAACCAAGTATTGCATTCAGATCGTAAGACAGACGATCGTATTTTTGGAGACCATAGACATACCGCGTAGCATAGTTGAACGCAATTTGCAATTTTAATTGGGACGACGAATCAAGTTTACTATAGACTATTTCGAAAAAAGATATAAACGGTAAGATAAGTTGAATTACCAGCTTTCGCCTAATATCAACTGGAGTTACGTTAGCAGACAATCTAAGGTTACGTAAGTTTCAGGCAACTTAAAAAAACGGAATTTCAGCGTTTTGCAATATATTAAAAAAAATCTTTCGTGCCATAAATTAAATGAATACTTCAATGAACTTAAAATACATTTCATAATATTATTTTTTACATAGATAAAAATAAAGCAGCTACAATATTTGTTGCGTACGATGTCCCCAGTGTTGCGTACGGTCGACACGTGAAAAAATTAACAACATATGTTAATTACATTTACAGGATGCAGTAAAAATTTTATCAATTGTGTCTTCTTGGAACCTTTACTATTCCATGATTGTAGAGATCCATCTTTCGTTGCCTCAAAATGATGTTGATAAACCTGAAAGGTCAGGGTATATTAACTTTGTGCAAACGTTTGCTACACCTAGAAATAAGCGATTCCGGTATAGAAAAGTATATATATTCTTGATCAGAGTCTCCTCGTGAGTCGATTAAGCCGTGTCCGTCCGTCCGTCTGTGTGTTGTCCGTAAACGCAGGATAGGAAGAAGTAGTTGAGATAAATGTTGACATGAACCCAAGGATCTGCTCTATTGAATATTTTTGGAATCCACCCACGGACACGGCTATCTCCCATACAACCAAAAAATTTAAATCACTATATAGAGAGTTTTATTAAAGCTACAGAACTGAAATTTTATACGTATGTATTTTGAAAAAAAAAAAAAACTAAGACATGTATAAAAATGGGCGTAATCCGCTCACAAACACTCTCACCTCCCATACAACCTACAATATTAAAAATACAATAAAAAGGTTTAAATATGACCAACAGGGATTAAACTTGGTATTGGACTATTTTTTATCAAAAATAAGGTGCGCACACATAATGGGCGTCATCCGTTCCCGTCCGTTATTTTGTTTTTTATTCTCCCTATAGCGCTAATATCTTTCTTCATTAGATGGCAACTGCAATTATGGACGAGTGAATCCTCGAGTGAAAGCACTAACGTAAATTGTGAAAATTTTCGCACTTGGACATATCATCAAAATTCATTGAAGTGTCCCCAGTACGCCACCAATAAAATTCAATAAACTTATTTTTATGTGAAAAACTCCGTATAAACTAGATAAAGCAACTCTGAAAATTTCATTCGCAAGTATTTTCTTTTGTTTGTTTTAAAGAGGCTTTCCACGATTAAAAAAATTATCACTTTTGTGGCGTACGGTGGAAAAAAATGTTCGCTTAATATTTTATGTTATATCTCAGCATTTTTGCTACTTGCAGTCTATTCATATCAAATGCAGTGCAAGTACCAACGCATATTGCAAACATTGCGGTTGTTTTGTCGATCATACTTGCGACATTGAAGTCAATTGTGTATGAGCATGATGTAATACCGAGTACTGCTTGTTTGAGTTGGTACTTCGACAACCAGCGCAGGTTCGTCTCAACTTCTGGTATGCATTAGTAAGAATGATCGTTCGCAAAGCAACGAAATAAAGGCATGGCATCGCAACTACTGAGTACAAAAACCAGCGCTTTGCTTTTCTCCGAATACAAATTATTTGCAGTTACTTTGCAGTGCATAAACTGATTAGACGCATGAAAAAGTTTTAGTTTTTATAGAGAAGGTGAGTAGTTTTTATAATATTCTATTGTAGTTATGTAAGTATATAGAAAGTTTAGTAGTTTTGCATAAAATAAAAAATAAATAGAAATAAAATAAATAGAAACAAAAATGTTCTTCGATAGATGATGCATAATGTCGAATAATTTGACTTTTGTTGCCCAGCAAATTGACAATGGTATTTATACAGTGGCTCACAGCTTATTTCGTGCAGACGATGTGTTAAACTTTGAAATGCTATAACTTGGTAACTAGTACTGGTAATGAAAAAATTTAAACGACATTTGTTTGCTAGTAATTATACATTTAAATATAAACTTTCATTTCTTTATATAAAAGTCTACTAAAAAGATAATAAACAAAAAATTGAAAAAGCAGCAGAATTCAACGCCACAGCTTATTTCGTGCACACTGTTTTTACATGTAAGCTTTTGAACGTGTTGCCGTTATTTTCTTTTTCTCGTTCGCTGTTTTTATCTTGACTGATGTCCTGATTCTTTGATCGGAGTTAACAGTTGTTTTTAGTCTGGACTTAAAACCTTAAGTGCACTAATTGATTTGTTTAAAAAATGGGCCGTCGCACAACAATATAAGAGCACGAAATAGTTTTATTTCACTTTAAAAAAGAAAAAATCCAACCGCAAATAGCTGAAATAGTAAAATTGAGACCCTCTACAGTGCAGTACATCATCCAGCGCTTTTTGCAAGAAAATCGTGTGGCTGATAAGGCCAGAAATGCTACAATTAAAATATGTACAGAAGCGGACGAGCGACTTATTCTGCGAAAAATCGTAGAAAATCTGAGGCTTTAGGGTCCCAAATCGGCCAAGGAGGTTGAGAAGGAGTTGGGCAAGAAATGCTGTGCCGAAACAATTCGTCATCTGCTGCGGGCCAACGAGTTTAATGGTCAAGTTACACGCAACAAATCTTATATTAAAAAAAAAAATCAGCTTTGTCGACTGAACTTCGTCAAATAACACGTTTTATATTCTAGGACATTCTGGAATGACGTCATTTTCTCGGACGAGTTTAAGTTCAATATTTTTGGCTCCGAAGGAATGCAATATGTATGGCGTAAGGCTTATACCGAGCTGAACAATAACCATCTCAAGCCTACAGTAAAACATGGTGGCGGCAGCGTAATTGTTTGGGCCTGTATGGCTGCATCGGGCGTTGGAAAATTATTTTTTATTGGAGGCATTATGGACAAGACAATGTACCTAGATTTTATAAAAGAAAATTTGCTTCAAAGTATCGACACCTTGGGCGTACGAGAGACATTTCGGTTCTACCAGGACAACGACCCAAAACATAAATCGAGAATCGTCCAGTCATGGTTGATTTGGAATTGCCCGCATCTTATGAATCCGCCTGCACAGTCACCCGACTTAAATGTAATAGAAATTTTGTGGGCAATTTTGGAGAGTGGCGTTCGCAAGCGGAATATTTCCAATAAAATTAATTAAAAAATGCATTGATGGAGGAATGGCAACAAATACCCCCAGATATTACAAAAAATTAGTAGAGTAAATGGATAGCCAGTAAATGGATTAAAGATGTAATTTAACAAAATGGCGGCCACACAAAATATTAAAAAAGACAAACATATTACATTTTCTTAAGATTCAGTGGAGTGCACGAAATAAGCTGTGGCGTTGAATTTTGCTGCTTTTTCAGTTTTTTGATTATTATTTTTTTAGTAGACCATTATATAAAGAAATGAAAGTTTATATATAAATATATAATTACTAGCAAACAAATGACGTTTAAATTTTTTCATTACCAGTACTAGTTACCAAGTTATAGCATTTCAAAGTTTAACACATCGTCTGCACGAAATAAGCTGTGAGCCACTGTACCTTGTCACAACGACGTAAAGGGAGAAGTTTCATTTGGAATATACTCTCAGAAATCTTAAAAGAAGATGAAACCGTCTTAGAAGGATTTGTATACTGCCGCACATGTCGTAAATTGCTTAAATGCAACGGTAACCACACCTCTAATCTTAATAAGCATAAGTGTTAAGCCCTCAACCAAATACAGACTTTAAAAACTGTTACAGAAGAGGACAAAAAGAACGCTATTGACGCATGCACAGAATGGGTTGTCGAAGACTGCCGTCCATTTTCGGTTATCAATGGTTCAGGATTCATAAAACTTGTGCAGTTTTTTATCAAGATCGGTGCAACCTATGGAACAAACGTTGACGTTAATGACTTGCTACCTGATCCAAAAACAGTTTCGCGTAAGGTACAGAAGTTAGCAGATGAAAAAAAGAACGAATTTAGAAGCAAAATCATCGATGTTGTTAAAAGTGGTGGTGCATCTGCGACAATAGATATGTAGACTGACAATTACGTAAAAAGAAACTTCTTAGGCGTAACCTTGCATTATCAACAAGGTTTTAAGCTCTCTGATATTATTTTGGGAATGAAATCCATGGACAACTGGTGACAATATTTTGAATAAATTGAAAAGTTTATTCGGTGAGTTTGGTATACAAAATATAGGTGCAATAAAGTTCATAACAGATAGAGGAAAAAATATCGTTAAGGCTTTGGAACACAGTGAACGTTTAAACTGTAGCAGTCACTTACTGGCAAACGTTTTGGATAAGTCGTTTGATGAAACAGAAGAGCTCACAGAAATACTAGAATCGTGCAAAAAAGTTGTAAAATATTTTAAAAAAGCTAACTTGCAGCACAAGTTACCGACATCTCTGAAGAACCCATGTCCTACTCGATGGAATTCTAACTATACGATGCTTAAATCTATCGTAGACAATTGGTTTCCTATCAATGAAGTCCTAAATGACAATGAAATTAGCCAACGACTATTGCACATAAATATTTCGACTCTAAAAATTCTAAATGAGCTCTGCGGAAACTTTGAAATTGTTTTTAAGAAAATGCAACTTTGCAGTTCTCCCTCTTTATGCTACGTTTTCCCTTCAGTCGATAAAATAAAAGATTTGTGCAGTCCTAACAATGCAGACATACGCCCTATTGCAGTTTTGAAAGCTATAATTACACAAAACATTTATGATATTTGGGTAAAAAATTTAAGTTTGTGGCATAAAACTGCTTTGTTTTTATATCCACCTGCTGCAAGGATTACACATAATGACCTGAGTGATATTTAAGATTTTTGCCTTTCTCATATTTGCAATTTAGAAAATGCTTCGTCACCTTCTACAGCGCAGCCAGCATTATTTTTGCAGTCATTAGATACTACCTCGTCATCGATAAATAACATCTCAACAACCTCTCCTCAAGGTTCACCTGTGTCAGTCGCACAAATTTCATTCACTCCTAGTGATATTCCATCAAATTTTGCAGCTATAGCTCCTGTAAATTCTTTACCTTCTCCACAGCAAAATATTCAGTTTTTTTTTCCAAAATTATTATTGCAATCATCACGTTCAATACCAGAAACTCCAAGAGAATAAGTAAAAAGATATACTAATGAAATAGTTAATATAACAGAAGATTTTAATGAAATTGAGTGGTGCAGGATTAATGCCAACAAATATCCGCGCTTATCAAATTTTGCTTTAAAAATTCACTCAATTCCTGCAAGCAGTGCAGCGGCCGAGCGAGCATTTTCGTTGGCAGGTAATATTATCACAGAGAAGCGAAATAGACTAGGAACGAAGACTGTGGACAGTTTGCTATTTTTGCATTCATATTTCAAAAATGTCAAGAAGTAATTATATATACATTTAATATGTAAGCTGTGCAAAATATGCATTTTTTAATGTAATCAAATATGAAATATTTGAGAAATTTATAAATTTTTATAGTATCATTTTTTCGTGTATTTTCTTGAATTAATTATTTATGAATCCTTATTTTATCTTCATTTAATTATAATTATTTTAATATATATATTAATTTCTGAGTTGTAAACAAAACAACGTGTGCATTAAACTTAATAAAATAAAAAATAATGAATTTTTAAATATATGCAGACCATAAGTTTTAAAACGAAAATCAACGGTAAGTACTATTTACTTGTTTTATATAGAAACAAATATTTTGAGAAAAATAATAAAAAAAACTAGAAAGGAATTATCTTCAGCAGCCAGCCGAAAGGTTTTCTTCTGCCAAAAAAGGTGTTGTTTTTTTATTATATGGGTTATTTGCGTCACTGTACGATAGGAATTAAAAATATATAAAATTTCTCCAGTTGTAGGCCCAAGTGCCCACTCCCCCTGTACCCCCTATGGACGACCTTGTCTTCATTCGACAGTATGCTATGCGACAGTCTAGATAATTCGAATAGTCCTTGACAAAATTAGTTTCGCTTTCAGTACTGTAAACTACAAACAATTGTGTAAAGATGCAGTGTTTGCGCTGATTTCATTATTCGTGAGCTTATCATTCGTATCACTGCTTAGCCGAAGTTGAAATCAACATGCAATGCTACAGGAATCAATAACTGAAAGGAATGCATACTTATAACCATTGCCGCTCGTGGGTTGTGGCTTATACTTTACTTATTCTATACAAATATTAATGTGTTCCACTGAAATCAAAGCACACATAGCACAGTGTTTGACATTTTTAGGATCGAGTAGTGCAACAGCATTGATGTTGTACGTTAATTTGATGGCGTAGAATGCGTTGTTTGGTAAGAATGAGATTGAGTCATACAAAAACTAAGTATGAACTGAGAGTACTAGAAATTGCAATACATCGCTGCCAATCTCTGCTTAGTACATACACCCATTTATTAATTACTTCTACTTTAATTTTATAAAAAGAATTGTTATTTTATCAAGGAAAATAAAAACTAAAGATCGTATTTTCGCGTATTCTCATTTCTTCGCCATTATAGGGAGTGAGCATGCTCAGACATGTTTTTTGCTTTTAATTCTAACCGACACAGTATGTGCTGAATTATGGTAAACAAATTGTGCAGTTACCATTAAGTTAATTTTTTCTCTTTGCAGCTTACTTTTTTACGGAATGCGTGATATCTGATTTATTTAATATTAGACCACTTTAATTTTTATATCCCACTTTTTTTATATCAATCTAAACTAACAATTGGTTTTTATAAATAAGCATCTTAATTAATAAAATGCATTTAATTGCTTTTGCTTCACTGTGCATGGCACAGGTGCTATTGAATAAAAAAAACTCATTACGCAAGATATTAAGTTTGAAATACTAAGGATAGACAAGGAGTAAAATATAAACATCAACGACGCTGCAAACTTATCGATGACCCAACAGTATTGCACTCGATATATTTGCTATGATTTACCGTTGGTTTACCTCATTGTCAGTCTATGTTAGATATTTTGCTCCACAGCAAACTGTTACGCTACTGCAGCGACTATAGCGAAAGACGTTCAAGTTATCGAGGGAGGCTCTTGTTTGCTTTGCTTCATTCAGAACAATTTTATTCCGAATCAATCTTACACTGAAATACGCTGCACTAGAGTAGTGTGCAATAGTGTGATGTGATAAATAGAATGTTTTGTGCAGCTCTTTAAAGCCGCTTTACATTGTCCTACTGTGTGTAACGACATGTGAGATAGAAAGTATAACCAAATTTCATCACACTGTCATTTTCAATTTTTGTATAAATAAAATTTTATATTTCATGTTTAGAGTTTCACACAGAATCGCATCACATTTTTATTAAAATTGTTTGATTTTAAATTAAAAAAAAAATAAGTCAATTCATCTTTGATGACCATCCAAAGGAATCGCAATCTAATTGCTGTAATAAGCGTCAAAAGTATTTTTTATGCACAAAAAACAAAAAAAAAAATCAAATTAAAATTTATAGTTATCTAATTGCAACTGTGGTCAGATAGAATGTGTGATGAAATTAGAAAAAAACCTAAAAACAAAATGTAGTACGACATGTCAAAAAATCAAAACAGATTCGAACACACTTTCTTTTTCGTTGTTTACAACATCCCACATTCTATCACACATTAAAAATTTTGACATGTCGTAACACACAGTAGGACAATGTAAAGCGGCTTTAAGAAGCTATAAACGGACGACCGACCTAACGCAGCATTACGTTTTAGCTATAAATAGATTCATAACACCGATGTCCCTTGTCCAAAATCATAAAACAGTTTTACCGTGTTTGTTCTCAGTGATGTTGATTAATTTTTCCAGTCAAAGAACACAGCTAAATAGTAGGTTTTTACCGAATAAAATTGATATGTGACTTATAGTTCGATCTAGTTTGGTCTGCTGAAAAAGTGCCTCTCCCCTAGTTCAAAGCCCAATTTCAAAAATCAAAATTTAAAAAAATGTTTACCAGTGGAACGTTACGTGAAAATTAAATTCGAATTCTGATGCTGTGTGACCTATAATTTCAAAAATATTCGATATCGCCAATTAAGGTTGTATGGGAGTTGCCACGCCCCCTTGTCCTATGCTCTCCACACTATGCCTATGATCATCGTGCAAGTGCAAGCAATAAGTTGACAAAGTTATATCTCAATCGGATGATAAAAAAACCGTAAGAAATTTCTTTATTTTGTAAAAAAAAACAAACAAAATATACTTTCTTGATTTCCTTCCACATGGTTCGGATCATTAGTGCAACCAAAGAGGGGTTTTCGGGGCTTACACCCCAAAATTATTGTAGTACCAAGCAAAATAGAATAAAATCAAAGTGAGTCTCGTAATAAGTAATCACATAAAAAAACAAGTAAAGAAAGTCTAAAGTCAGTCTAGGCCGTCTATGAAATACCCTAAACCCACTTTTCAAAAAAAAAATTTTTATTGTAAATGGGCGTGTCCGTGGGCGGATGAAGCCTACATTTTATATGCATTTAAATGTTGATGAAAAATTTACACATACCAAGTTTTATTCCTGTAGCTCACAGTTAATGCCTTTATTGTGTTTCGCTATGGGAGGTGGGCGTGTTCATGGACGGATTACTTCCAATTTTTGAACACACCTTAGTTTTGGTATAAAATACATGCATACCAAATTTAATTTCTCTATGACAAACATAACCTTATTTATTGAGTTTTAAACTTTTTGGGTTGTATGGGAGGTGGGCGTGTCCGTAGGCGGATGACGTCCATTTTTCAAAACCATCTTTGTCTTGTCATAAAAAACATACTTGCCAAATTTTAGCTCTGTAGGTTAAACAGAGGCTTATTTATTGCGTTTTCAATATTTGGGTTGTATGGGAGGTGGGCGTGTCCGTGAGCGGATGACGTCCATTTTTCGAAGACATCTTTGTGTTTGTATAAAACACACATATCAAATTTTAATGTTGTAGGCTAATTATGAGCTGAGTTATGCAGTTTTCAATTTTCGCGTTGTATGGGAGGTAGGCGTGTCCATGGGCGGATGATGTCCACTTTTCAAAAACATCTTTGTTTTGTTACAAAAAACATATGTGCCAAATGTAAGCTCTGTAGGTTAAACAAAGGCTTATTTATTGCGTTTTCAATTTTTGGGTTGTATGGGAGGTGGGCGTGTCCGTAAGCGGGTGACGTCCATTTTTCAAAAACATCTTTGTGTTGATATAAAACACATACATACCAAATTTTATTGTTGTTGGCTAATTATGAGCTGAGTTATGCAGTTTTCAATTTTCGCGTTGTATTCAATAGTGCAGATCCTTGGGTCTATGTGACCATGTGTACCAAGTTTCATCCAATTGTCTCAACTCCTTCTTCTTATCTTGTGTATACGGACAACACACAGACGGACGGACGGACATGGATAGCTCGACTCACGTGGTGACGCTGATCAAGAATATATATACTTTTCTATACCGGACTCGCTTCGTTCTATGCGTTACAAACGTTTGCACAAAGTTAATATACCCTGACCTTTCAGGTTTAGGGTATAAAAACCAAATTTGCCATTTCAGCCCTTCAAAGGACTTTGACCGAGCTTCTTATGATCACATTGTGTTGTGTGTATTACTATATGCTTGTACACAATTGACCGAGAACTGGACCTACTTGTTTTGTGCCGACCATGATAGAACTATAAGGTAGGCTCATATTAATATGGCTGCTCAATTGTGGAATTTTACACTAACAATGCTGTGGGTGCTATGAATGTCAAACGATAAAGACAACAAAAACAATTAGAAAAAAATAAATATGAACAGCTGACTTTGACATCTAGCCCACTTCCTCTCCAATATGCGCCTACCTTGTTATTCTACCATGGTGCCGATGTTCACAAAAAGCTTTACATGGAATTATTTACTCGCTGAGGCTTGGCATTGTCTGCAGAGAGGTGGTGACTAGACTGGGTCAAATACTAAAGTATTAGGGATTCTGCGTGCCCCCCGGAATTATAAACTATGGTTGCAAATGAAATAATATAAGCCATTCAAATTTCACAAATTGTCGAAACCGGCCCGGTTCGGCTAAAAAAACCAGTTTTTTGGCGATTTTTTATAAGACATTTTTGAAAAAAAAAATTATGCATTTAAAATTTGCGCAAAACTTACTTCATTTATCCACTTTGATGAAAAATTTAGTGAACCAAGCTGATGTAAAATTTAGTGAAAATCTGATTTTGAACTTGAAATTACCGAATAATTTAGTCCGGTGCCACCAGACTCACTCAAAGCTAAACTTTAAAATTTTGTTCATGCTATTTTTTGTTCATGCTTACGCCTTTTGGTGATCCTGAAGATTTTTTCAAAACTTTTTTATGCACTATTGAAGGCCATTTTGTGAAGACAGTAACTTAGAAAAAACATAAAATTTTGACCATTTTTGGAGAAGTTAATTTTTTTTTTATAAAGTGACTTTTGAAAGAAGTTCATTCATTCGAATTGTAGGTTCAATCCAAATAAAGAAGGGAAGTGATCAGTATGTTTAAAAATACGTTTTAAACATCCACTTGATCATCAGAACCATCGTCACAACAACGCTTTCGGTCGTGCATCCGTTGAAATCTCTATAGAACTGAGGAATCAAAAATAACATCCGACTACATCGACTATGTGTCAAAAAACACCACATCTATTCCCAGCATACAAAAATTGAAAAATACCACCATTGAACCATGGTAATCTTCAATTCTACAGTAATGGCTCCAAAATAGAGAACGGAACAGGATCAGGTGTTTATTGTGAAACGTTAAAGACAAAACAGTCTTACAAACTCTCCGATCACTGCAGTGTTTTTCAGGCAGAGATTTATGCGATTGAAAAAGCAACAGAGGTCATTCTCAATAAAAATTTGACCTCTTCAAGGGGTGATTTTTATAAATAGGCAAGCGGCTACCAAAGCACTGGAATGCAAAACAAAAGTGTCTGTTATACCCACAATGTCACTCTCTGCTGGGTCCGGACACAGCAATTTTGAAGGGAATGACAGAGCAGATGAGCTGGCAAGTGAAGTTACGATGGAGACAAACAGAACAATTACAGACGTGTACTTCCAAGACGTGTTGTCAAAAGAAGTATCGACATCAAAGCCAGAGAAAATGCCAACATAAACTATGCTAGCAGAAGTGACTGTAATTTATCTAGAAAGTCTGGCCAGAACTAAACGAGAACAGAACTATAAGCCTTCTGCTCTTGGCAAAACGAGAAATTCGGATACTGGTGGGAATCCTAACAGGTCACTGCGCTATGGGTTGGATGGCCAATAGGATTAGCTTTCAAGTATAAGACTTTTTCAAACAATCACCCACCTTCTGTGTGAAAGCCTAAATCTACAGAATCGTCGATTACAGGACGATATACAGGAAATATATTTTTCAAAGATTTAAATAAAAAGTAGTCAGGCTTATTCGAAACCACAAGTAATGGGTTAAACATCAAAGAAAGAAGAACACACGGAAGCAACTCAACGTTGCACGACCCTTCCAACCTAACCTAATTGCTCGTAGGAAGGCAATTTGGTTTTCGAAAAACACCGCCAACTTTCACCGATTAAATAATAAGATCCGCGGAAAATTTACATTTTAACCGGATGTTTTGTACGGATCTTCAAACAAACTGATCACTTCACTTGTTTATTTTGAACTGGGAATTCGGAAGGGATCTAATCTCTAGCAAGTTTGAAACAACGTTTTTTAATGTGCTTATTTCAAAAAACATTTTATTAAAAAAAATACACTTTTCCAATAATGGTAAATTTTCATGTTTTTCTTAAGAACAAAATGGCCTTAAAAGTGCATAAAAAAGTTTTGAAAAAATCATCAGGATCACCCAAAAGGGTAAGAATGAAAAAAATTGTATGAAAAAAATTTTAAATTTCATCATCAGAACCATCGTCACAACAACGCTTTCGATCGTGCATCCGTTGAAATCTCTATAGAACTGAGGAATCAAAAATAACATCCGACTACATCGACTATGTGTCAAAAAACACCACATCTATTCCCAGCATACAAAAATTGAAAAATACCACCATTGAACCACGGTAATCTTCAATTCTACAGTAATGGCTCCAAAATAGAGAACGGAACAGGATCAGGTGTTTATTGTGAAACGTTAAAGACAAAACAGTCTTACAAACTCTCCGATCACTGCAGTGTTTTTCAGGCAGAGATTTATGCGATTGAAAAAGCAACAGAGGTCATTCTCAATAAAAATTTGACCTCTTCAAGGGGTGATTTTTATAAATAGGCAAGCGGCTACCAAAGCACTGGAATGCAAAACAAAAGTGTCTGTTATACCCACAATGTCACTCTCTGCTGGGTCCGGACACAGCAATTTTGAAGGGAATGACAGCAGATGAGCTGGCAAGTGAAGTTACGATGGAGACAAACAGAACAATTACAGACGTGTACTTCCAAGACGTGTTGTCAAAAGAAGTATCGACATCAAAGCCAGAGAAAATGCCAACATAAACTATGCTAGCAGAAGTGACTGTAATTTATCTAGAAAGCTCTGGCCAGAACTAAACGAGAACAGAACTATAAGCCTTCTGCTCTTGGCAAAACGAGAAATTCGGATACTGGTGGGAATCCTAACAGGTCACTGCGCTATGGGTTGGATGGCCAATAGGATTAGCTTTCAAGTATAAGACTTTTTCAAACAATCACCCACCTTCTGTGTGAAAGCCTAAATCTACAGAATCGTCGATTACAGGACGATATACAGGAAATATATTTTTCAAAGATTTAAATAAAAAGTAGTCAGGCTTATTCGAAACCACAAGTAATGGGTTAAACATCAAAGAAAGAAGAACACACGGAAGCAACTCAACGTTGCACGACCCTTCCAACCTAACCTAATTGCTCGTAGGAAGGCAATTTGGTTTTCGAAAAACACCGCCAACTTTCACCGATTAAATAATAAGATCCGCGGAAAATTTACATTTTAACCGGATGTTTTGTACGGATCTTCAAACAAACTGATCACTTCACTTGTTTATTTTGAACTGGGAATTCGGAAGGGATCTAATCTCTAGCAAGGGTGAAACAACGTTTTTTAATGTGCTTATTTCAAAAAACATTTTATTAAAAAAAATACACTTTTCCAATAATGGTAAATTTTCATGTTTTTCTTAAGAACAAAATGGCCTTAAAAGTGCATAAAAAAGTTTTGAAAAAATCATCAGGATCACCCAAAAGGGTAAGAATGAAAAAAATTGTATGAAAAAAATTTTAAATTTCAGGTTTGAGCGAGTTTGGTGGCACCGGACTAAGTTATTCGGTAACTCCAAGTTCAGAATCAGATTTCTCACTAGATTTTACATAAAAATAAAAGGGGTTTGTAATTTGTTTCGCTAATGTCAAAAGAATAATTTTATTTTCAAAAATGTCTTATAAAAAATCGCAAAATACCGGTTTATTGAGCAGAATCGGGCCGGGTTCGAAAATTCTTGAACTTTTAATAGCTCAAATTATTTCATTCGCCACCATCGTTTATAAATCGGGGGGATTTAAACGGATTTATAAACGATTGTAAACAAAATACTTTAGCATTTTCCATACAAATCCGACCCAGTCTAGAGGTGACTGATCAGAAAATTTGTTCACTGAAAAAACTGTTTATCCGTTTAAATCCAGTGACATATTCAAATAATACCAATAAGCATGAATAAGCAAATGCTGACTTCTATCGAAATAATATATTTTTTAACGATAGGTCTTCACGACACTTTTCCAAAGAGGGATTTGCATGAAACAGATTTTTAAAATCCAATGGACATTGTGACTTATAAAATATTTAAAATATCTAAGAATTTTATTCGTAGTTTTTAGCCACGAATATGATTCGTAGAATGGACGTAGTGTGGTACATATTACGAATAGAAAACAAGTAAAGAAAGTCTAAAGTCGGTCTAGCCCGACTATGAAATATCCTAAACCTGCTTTTTCAAAATAAAATAATAGTATTTAAAATGGGCGTATCCGTGTGCGGATGAAGCCCATATTATATATGACGCGCTTAAAGCAAGAGATGGAATTATTTATTGTGAAAGTTAAAATTGGAATAAAAAATTTTCAAAGCAAAAACGATTTACACCATTTCGTGTAGAACATCGAAAGTGCATTGAAGGGTTGCCAGCGAATATAACGCGTGAATGTGGCATAGAAAAAGGGTTGTGGGGAAGATCATTTGTAGCATGAGCACGTAGAGTTGGTTTGATATTAGGCCGAGTGAATAAAAAAGTAGCTTATACTATGTAGTACTGAGTACTAGCACTAGCTTAAACTTTTCAGTACTAGCTATGCTGAAAAGTTTAAAATACAAAAAGTGTGAATAAAACATTGCTAGTACTACATAGCTAGTACTGAAAAGTGATAGCTAGTACTGGAAAATTAAAACATATGTGGCAGTTAACTCAGCTGACAGAAACTAATTGGGAGTTGCCAATGTTTACAAATATGTCTATTTTTTTTATAATTTTTAGCATGACTAAAAGGAAAACAATTTGGCAACTCTGTCAGTTTGTGTTGATCATTAGATATATATTTTGTGGCACGATGGGTGACAAAAACAGTGCAAAATTTTTTGACAAAGTCAAAAACTATAAAATTTTATTTAAAAAATCGCAAGTGCCATCAGTGAGGGAGGCGACTACCAGCGCTGCAACCACGAGGCCCCGTTTTTATTAGGCATATTAATAAGACTTACTTTATAAAATATAGTTATTAAAGATTTATTTTGAAAATTAGAGTATTATAACACAATATTTGAAGAATAATAAAAAAATGTGGCACAAATATATTAAGAAATAACGGATTTATTGCAGTTATCCGCAGTTAAAAAACCAAATTGTTTTTATAAGTTAATTCTATCCGCAATTGACGCCAATTTGTTTTTATGTTATCAATTTTAAAATTTTTTGCATAGTTTTAAAGTAAAAATGTCGATTTGTTGACAATAACGTCGACCTATTTGTTATTTTCAAGACTTCAGAAATGATTTCTATTTTCTTTTTTTTACATATTTAAAATTTTTTCAAAGCCAGCTGCCAGCTGAAGCTTGTTCTGATCGTTTATTGTACTTAGACAATCAAATTATATAAAAATGATCGTTTCAGAAATCCTTGAAAAAATTACAATGCTGCCTCGGACTATTATTTTTATATCAGTATCTGAATAAACCTGAATAAATGCAATTTTTTATCACTTGAATTAAATAACACTTTTTTAACTTTTATTCACCTCTGCTACTTTGGGATAGCTACCTTGACGTGGTGTAGAGGCTTAGGTTGCAATGACACAACGGGCTAGGATGACGGGAGCCTTCGCGTCTGAGAAGGTTTCTGGTAGGGCCACCCATGTCATACAGGCTGTTGTGGAGCAATGAACTAAAACTTATCCCTACCTGATGGAAGGTATAAAACGCTATGGGAATGAGTCACCCAGAAAAGAACCGATTCGGATGGAGTCCAATAGGGAATCAACTCGGGTTGGGATATCAACCCAAACGTCGGTGGAATGCGTAACTGCTACCACTGGCGGGCACGGTGAAGAGATTTCTACACTGCGTGCCGCCAGCGGTCACACCTCCTCTATGGTTGGAGCAGGCCATAGTGGTTGTATTGCTACTGCAAAAACACTCTCAAACGCGTGGATGCCGTTGTCCAAGAAGACTCGGATCACGAAAGCACAACCTCAGTCAGCATGGCTGACGAAGAAAGGCTTTTTCTCCCCCCGGCAAGTCAGCGGGTTCCAGTACCTCAAGTAAGGTAGGGCCCAAGACGAAATCGAAGGAAGGGTTGAGAGCCAAAGCTCAATACAAAGCTGCTCTTAGTATCTGCAGCCGGCTTTCGGGCAAGAGCGGTCTATCTTCCAAAGAGAAGGAGAAGCTCGCCTGGGCTGAGCAGAAGGTATCTGAGGGCAGAAAATTCTTCGCAAGCCTACCAAATTTTGCGCCTACGACATCGCAGTTCGCGAATAAGATCGAAGAGCAGGTGGCTCAAAAGCGCCAGAGATCGGAGGACGGAAAGGTCGTAACTCCTGAAAGCAAGCGGCATAAGCAAAAACCGGTCTCTACTAACAAACCGCAGCCCACAGCCGAGGTGAAAAGCAAGGCAAGTGACGTGGCCAAACGACATTTGATCGTGGTAAATGTCTCTCGAGCGGTGGAAATCGGTAGATGAAGCTGCTCGAGGCGATTTTCGCGAGAATGGAGACTCATCCTGACACTCCCATGCCCACCTTTGTTGGTGCAGGATGGTTCAACGAAGTAAAAATCCTTAAGTGCAACGATGACCCGACTCTGGAGTGGGTAAAGGGAGTTGCACTGACGCTCCAAGGCCTATACGCATATACGAAAGGAAAAGCGGTGGAAACAGCACTACACAACCTAGTAGTCCATGTAAACAAAGCGCTCCACAACAAAGAATTCGCACTAGGGGCTTTCCTAGACATCTCAGGTGCATTCAACAATGTGTCAACTACGGCCATCCTAAACGGAATACGCGAGATCGATACACCACCAGCAATCGACCTCTGGATAGACAACCTACTAAGTTGTAGAAGGGTCCAAGCCGAGTGGGGCTCTACAACCTTGGTAAGAGAAGTGAGCAGGGGAACACCCCAAGGAGGAGTCCTCTCACCTTTGGATTCTAGTTGTTAACGAACTACTCAAAAACTTTAAAGGCAAAGCCCCGAAGTTAACAGCTTATGCGGATGATATAAGCATAACTAAAGTGGGAAAATGCATTTCGACATTAAGCTCTTTAATGGAGCTTACACTAAAAGAGGTACTTAGATGGACGAGCTCAGTCGGCCTCAGTATAAACGCAGAGAAAACAGATTTGGTATTGTTTATGAATAAGTACAAGATACCACCATGAATTCCACCAAGAATAAACAACACTCGGCCCATCACGAAAACTCACACGAAATACCTGGGAGTTGTACTCAACAGCAAACTGACGTGAAGACTCAATGTGGACGAGAGGGTTAGGAAGGCTACCAATGCGCTATATGCATCCAAGAAGATGCTGGGCAGCACTTGGGGCCTTTCACCCTTTCTAATGCAATGGATCTACACAATGGTTGTTCGTCCAATTCTAACCTTCGGAATCATTGTGTGGTGGCCGGCGGTGAATAAGTCAACATATCTCAAATACTTGGAAAAAACTCAGCGACAAGCTGCGCTATGCATATCCGGCGCGCTGAAGTCAACGCCAACGGAAGCACTTGAAACCATTCTATGTCTGGATCCTCTAGACATATATGTGGTGTAGTCCACAAATAAAAATTATTTTTATAATTTTTATTTAAATTTAAATTTATTAAAACAATTATATTTTGTTTACTTAATTTCTTTGAATATAATTTTTATATATAAAATTTTTTTGATAAATAAAAATTGACATCAACAAAAAAATATTTTTTAAATTCAAATTTTTTAAATTAAAGTATTTTATATTGTATGTGTGTTGTGTGTATGTGATATGCAGACACCACATTATTCCCCCTCATAGGTTTTTGTTGTGTTCGCTAATAAATTAAAATGTACTTTATTTTTTGGCTTGTGTGTGGAAGAGAGTGTTTGTGTAGTTTCTGAATCTAAGAATGCTGGTTTAAGTCTATCTATGTTAATTGTTATAGTAGTGTTTCCTTTTAAAATTGTGAAATATTTTGGTGTTCTTTCTACCACTTCGAACGGGCCATCGTACGGATTTTGAAGCGTGTGTCTGATGGAATCGTTACGAATGAATACAAATTTACAACTCTTCAACGCCTGGGGTATGTACTCTGGATTTGATCTTATATGAAACTTGCTATCTAACTGAATGTTTTTAGTTTTCTCTTTAAGCGCTGACAAAATTTCTGATGAGCTGCCCGTTGGATCACTATGTACTACTAGCTGCCGCGGCAGTCTCAGATTCTGTCCAAAAACCATTTCGGCAGGAGATGTTTTGATATCTTTCTTTACCGTGGATCTTAGACCTAACAAAACTAGGGGAATTTCTGAGTACCAGTTCTTCTGGTTGTTACTTGTCATGAGTGAGGCTTTTAATTGTCTGTGAAAACGTTCCAAAATTCCATTGGCTTGTGGATGGTATGGGGAGGTCATAATATGGTGGCTTCCTATGCTCTTACAAAATTGCTTAAACGTGTTGGAAGTAAATTGAGGACCACGATCTGTAGTAATTTCGCGCGGAACACCAAAGCGTGAAATTAATTCTCTATTGAAAGTCTCTATAATTGTTTTAGTCTCGGTTTTTTTTTAGTGGGTAAACCTCAGGCCAACGTGTAGTTCTATCGATGGTGGTTAATAGGTTTCTGTAACCATTCGATATTGGTAGAGGACCAACTAAATCGATGTGTATATGTTCAAAACGACCGTGTGGAATGTGTATTTTCTGAGGTTGTGTTTTGGTGTGTCGTTGTACCTTTGCTTTCTGACAGTTCATGCATTCTTGTGACCATTTATTAATGTGTGTATTCATACTGGGCCAGAAGTAACGTTGTGTGATAAGACGTCTGGAAGCTCTTGTTCCAGGATGTGAGATGTTATGTAGTTGTTCGAATATCTTTTTACGTAAGGTCTGTGGAATGTAAGGTCGTATATTGTCTGTGGAATTTTCGCACCAGATGCTAATGTTTAAAAATGGAATGTCAATGTGTTTAAATTTGTACATTTTGTTGTCCGTGATATTTTTTAATTCTGTATCATTATTTTGTTCTTTGTGTAATTGTTTTAGGTCGATATCGTGTGTTTTTAATTCTTCGATTTCGCATCTCGATAGTGCATCGGCTACTATGTTGTCTGTACCTTTGATGTGTGTTATTGTGTTAGTAAATTGTGCAATGTATTCAAGGTGTCGTGTTTGTCTAGGGCTGCGTTCTGTTTTTGAGTGGAGTGCATTCGTTAATGGTTTGTGATCCGTGTAAACTGTAAATGTATTGCCTTCTAAATGATGTCTAAAATGTTTGATTGTTAGATAGATTGCTAGTAATTCGCGGTCGAATGTACTGTATTTTGTTTCTTTTTGTGTTAATTTCTTAAAAAAAAATGCTAAAGGTTGAAGTATTCCATTGTGTTCTTGTTGTAAGACTCCGCCAACTGCGGTGTTAAATGCATCTACGGCCATTGATAGTTTTGCTTTACTATTAATGTGATTAATTAGTGTTTGCTTAGCAAAACTATCTTTTATTGTTGTAAATGCATGTAATGTTGTGTCTGACCTGATCTTTGGTTTTTGATGCGCTTGTCGCCATGTCATAAATGGGACCTAACATGTGTGCGAGTTTTGGAATGCACCGGTGGTAATAATTTGTCATACCTATAAATTTTTGTATCTGTTTAACCGTTATTGGTTGTGGGTATTCTTGTATATATCGTGTTCGTTCTTCGGATGGTCTGATACCATGTTTAGAGATGTTGTAACTAAGAAAATCTATGTCGTCTACTCCAAATATGCATTTGTTTGGTTTGGCCACAAGAATGTCGTCTAAATAAACGAAAATGAAGTCTAGCCCGTGTAGTACTTCATGTATGAACCTTTGGAATGTTTGCGCTGCGTTTCTCAAACCGAAAGGCATTTGGAGAAACTCAAACATTCGAAAAGGCCCTGACTAAATCAAGTTTTGAGAAGATATGTGTATTGTGTAAGTTGTTCGAGAAATCGTGTATATGTGGTAACGGGTAGCGGTCTGGTACTGTTATTGTGTTCAGTCTTCTGTAGTCCCCGCATGGCCTCCAGTCGTTCGGTTCGCGTTTAGGTACTAGGTGAAGTGCAGAAGATGTTTTTGAGTTCGACGGTCGACATATGCCAGATTTAACTAAAAAATCGAATTCATTTTTAGCTATTTTCAATTTTGGCAAGTCTAGACGTCGCGGTTTTGTAAATGGTAACTGTCCTTCAGTGAAAATGTGATGTACTGTTTGGTGTTTGACAGGTACAGTGTAGTCCTGTGGTTCTGTTATTAGTGATGGACATTTTTTTAGTAATTCTGTGTACTTATTGTCGACTGAAAATAATTTTATTAATGTGGTTTCAGTAAATGCTGAGATAGTGTTGACTGCTAAGTTTGTTAATGGGTCGATGAGTCGTTTACGTTTTAGATCTATTAGTAGTCCGTATTTTGTTAAAAAATCTGCACCTAAAATTGGTTTGGAAATGTCAGTAATGATGAAAGCAAAGGGTAATTCCCGTCGTAATTTTAAGTCAAGCGTAAGCAGTTTTTTTCCGAAAGTCGAAATGGAAGTGCCATTGGCCGCTGTTGGAGTGAGATCAGATTTCTGTTTTGAAATTTTGAATTTAGATGTAGGAAGTACTGATACTTCGTCTCCGCTGTCTACTAAAAAGTTTAATTTATTTGTTGGGTCATAAATAAAGAGACGACGTGTTAGTGTGACAGGTCCATTGTCAGTCGTCGCGACAATGGAGTCATTTAGTTTGTTGTGTTATATTGTGTTGAGTTGTTTTGTGTTGTGTTGACGTTTTGTGCATATGCACACGGTTGTTCACATCTACGTGCTTCCCTACCGAATTTGAAGTGGTATCGGCATAACCAGTTTGGCCTACGTGTGCGTGATTTTGACCTATTTCTCGCTGGTGACCGTGATCGGAAATTATTTTGTGATTTAAGAGCTTCAACTTCTAGTGACAATTTGTTAAAAGCACTTAATATGTTCGTCGTAGATACTGTTAGCTTTTGTATCATACTCGCATTTCGTTAGTATTGGAACTATGGCTTGTTTGTAAGACTGAAATTTCGTTCTCACTTATGACTTCCCATAGCTTATCGGCCATTTTCAGAAGTTCCTCTAGCTCTGTATGGCCTGACCCGGTCAAAGCTATGTTGAGTGTTTTAGAAAGTTTTCTGAGCCATAGTTTTTGGAGAAAATCTGGGTCTACCGCGGAACCAGCCAATAGCGACAGCGATCTATAATATTGGGGAGGTTTCCTATATTCCATCTCTGTGTCAGCTAATATTTTGTCAATACGTTTATTTTCGCTGAAAGAGTGACGTTCAATCAGTATTTTCTTCAAGTTTTCGTATAGATTGCTTGAGGAGGGTTTCTGAATAAAATCGAGTACCGTCATGATTACTTTTTGTGAAAGAGCCGTAATCAATTATTCATATTTTGTTTTATCCATCGTAATGGATCTAGATTGAAATTGGATTTCGGCGTGTATAAACCATGCCTCTGGACAATTAGTCCAAAATTGGGGTAGTTTTACCGATGTTGCGTGAATTTCCGTACGTTCGGACGTTTCGAATGGGTTGGTCGGATCGGACTCTAAGTCTATCGGTCTATTTATGTGGCCATCTCCGTGTTGAGAGGGTTGTGGTGAGAAGGGGTGAGTGTGGTGAGGGGGTGTCTGTCTAATAATCATTATTGGTTGAAGTTATAGTATTAAAGTTATGATATAATAATAATATAATATGTGTTCCTATTAGTGTGCCTAGGTGTGGTGTAGTGCCTACGGAGTAAAACGATTGGTTTCCTCCGACCCGATCGTTTGCCAACCGTGTAAGAAGCTAACTGTGTAGTGTTATTATATTTACGTATTATTTCAGCTATGTTTGCTTATTGTTGACGTCGCTGCCGCTGTTGACGTCGCTGTTACTGTTGACGTCGCTGTTCTTTTGACGGTGCTGCCACTGTTGACGTCGCTGCAGCTGTTGGCGTCGCTGTCGCTGTTGGCGTCGCTGCCGCTGTTGGTGTCGCTGCCACTGTTGGCGTCGCTGTCGCTGTTGGTGTTGCTGTTGGTGACGCTGTTGACGTCGCTTCTGGCGTCGCTGTTGGTGTCACGGCTGCTGTTATTGTTGTTGATTTTTGTTGTTGTTGCTACCAATACTATTGTTGCTGTTGCGATACCTTGCCGGCAGGTATAGGGTTTTGCTTGTTGTCGTTTGAATTGGTTGTGATGAATTCGGCGCAGGTTGGTCGTAAAGGTGTCGATCTATGCGGAAAGTTTTGTTGCACTTTATTGGCGAGCTCATAGACGAGTGGAGACTGTTCGATATATGGAGACGGACTGGGAAGCGTATGAGCGGTCTATTATTTTTATTGGCAAAGATTTTGTTGTAATTTTCTTTGGCCACTGAACGACTAAGTTGTTGTTCTTTACTGGTTCCTCGACCTCGACAAATCAGTTGGGGTTGTGTGGTGCATCGTTCTTTTGATTGAGGATTCTAACGTGAGATGACTTGCGAAAACTGGTTTTGGCTGGTTCAATGGTTATGGTGAAGTCTGTGCTGAATGTTTCTTTCTTTTTTAGGCAGGATCGCCAGTTGTGGTGTTGTCCACAAATAAAAATTCTTTTTATAATTTTTATTTAAATTTAAATTTACTAAAATAATTATTTTTTGTTTACTTAATTTCTTTGAATATAATTTTTATATATAAAATTTTTTTGATAAATAAAAATTGACATCAACAAAAAAATATTTTTGAAATTCAAATTTTTTAAATTAAAGTATTTTATATTGTATGTATGTGTGATGTGTGTATGTGAAATGCAGACACCACATATATGCAAAACTACTAGCTAGTAACCCGGCACAGCGGCTTGCGGCAGCTGGCAACTTCCACAAACAAAATTTTGGACACTGTAGAATTGGCAAGGATGCAATCAGTAGCACAGACTACATGATCCCTAGCACAACTCTCGAACCCAAAATACCCACACTTCTTGGACCAACCGACTGGCGCAAAGGTATCAAACAGGCCCAGAGGGCGGTCAACATATTCACAGATGGCTCCAAAATGAATACGGGAGTAGGTGCGGCAGTGTATTGCGCAGAGCCCGATATAAGGCAAGCATACAAATTAACGGACCACTGCAGTGTCTTCCAGGCGGAGGTTTTTGTTATCAGGAAGGCCGCAGAGATAGCTCTTAGTACAAACACTTAACACTCTTTAATTAACATCTTTGTTGACAGCCAAGCGGCAATCAAATCCATGCGTTCCGATACCGTCAAGTCCAGAAATGTCCTAGCAAGCAAGGACGCACTAGATGCATTGAACACTTCAAAGAGAGTCTTTTGGGTTCCAAGCCACAGGGGCATTGAAGGAAATGAGATGGCAGACGAACTAGCAACGGAGGGTGCCGGACTGGGATCAGAGTTCACAGAACACGTAGCTATTCCACTACAGCAATTGTACAAAAACCTCGAAACCGTAGCCAAACAAGCAGTGAGTCGCAGATGGAGAGATACGACAACATGCAAGATCTCAAAAACCATATGCGATGCAGCATGCGGAAAACGAACGTCGTTTATCCTGGCTCGCACCCGAAGGGACAGCAGGACACTGGTGGGAATTCCACAGGTCACTGCATGGTGGCGGCCCACGCTAAAAAGCTGGGTATAACCATGGATGACAACTGCAGGAAGTGCAAGGAACCAGGTGCCCAGGAAACCCTGGAGCACCTTCTTTGCACATGCCCCGCCTTACTTAGATCGAGACTTAAATTCTTAGGCTCACCGACTTTATCGTCGCTTAAGGATGCAGCCAAAATTCCCCTAGAATCCCTCCTAAGATTTGCGAATAAGGCGCAAACCTTTGAAGACTTCCACTTATTCCCTCAAGGATTTCATAAACCGGCACCACTAAGGACCATATGGTCTATGTGAGACTCCAATGAGAGGCAACCGGACTAACCTAACCTAACCTTAACCAATCGATTTTGCTAATATAATCCATACGAATTTTAAACAATTAACCAGTTGCTTTTAGCCTTGCTTTAGACAACTAGTGACCGGATAACATCTATATATAATTCATTGTGGAGCAATGAACTAAAACTTATCCCTACTTGGCGGCAGGTATAAAACGCTATGGGAACCGAGTCACCCAGAAAAGAATTGATCCGCATGGACTCTAATAGGAAAGCAACTCGGGTTGGGATGTCAACCCAAACGTCGGTGGAATGCGTGGCTGCTACCACCGGCGGGCACGGTGAGGAGCAATCTTCACTGCGTGTCGCCAGCGGTCACACCTCCTCTGTGGTTGGAGCAGGCCAACAACAACAAAAATAACCTCAAACGCGTAGATGCCGTTGTCCAAGAAGACTCGGATCACGACAGCACAACCTCAGTCAGTATGGCTGACGAAGAAAGGCTCCTTCTCTCCCCCGACAAGTCAGCGGTTCCAGTATCTCAAGTAAGGTAGGGCCCAAGACGAAATCGAAGGAGGGATTGAGAGCCAAAGCTCAATACAAAGCTGCTCTCAGTATCTGCAGCCGGCTTTCGGGTAAGAGCGGTCTATCTTCCAAAGAGAAGGAGAAGCTCGCCTGGGCTGAGCAGAAGGTATCTGAGGGCAGAAAATTCTTCGCAAGCCTACCACATTTTGCGCCTACGACATCGCAGTTCGCGAATAAGATCGAAGAGCAGGTGGCTCAAAAGCGCCAGAGATCGGAGGACGGAAAGGTCGTAGCTCCTGAAAGCAAGCGGCATAAGCAAAAACCGGTCTCTACTAACAAACCGCAGCCCACAGCCGAGGTGAAAAGCAAGGCAAGTGACGTAGCCAAACGACATCTGATCGTGGCACTCATTGACCGAAGCGATCCCCAAGGGCAAATGTCTCTCGAGCGGTGGAAATCGGTAGAGATGAAGCTGCTCGAGGCGATGTCCGTGAGAATGGAGACCCATCCTGACGCTCCCATGCCCACCTTCGATGGTGCAGGATGGTTGAACGACGTCAAAATTCTCAAGTGCAACGATGATCCGACTCTGGAGTGGGTAAAGGGAGTTGCACCGACGCTCCAAGGCCTATGGGATGGCACTCAGCTGGAAGTAGTAGACAGGATGGACATCCCGTCTCTACCGAAAGCGAAAGTGCTGTTCCCCAGAGTGGTGCCACAAGAATCAGCACTAAAACTTCTGCAAAAACAGAACCCTGACGTGCCGACAGCTGACTGGAGGGTGTTGGAAGTTGCTGAGCAGCTACCTGGTAGTAGCGGCGGGAAACACTACATCCTACAGATCAACAAGGAGGCAGAGGATATTCTGTACCCTCGTTACGGGAAGATGGCGTGGAGCGTAGGGAGTGTGTACCTGCGTCTCAAAAAACGTCACCCCAAAGACAGCAACAAGAACACTCTTGAGACCGGGGAGGTTGAAAAAGACCTCGGCATCGCAGAGGTAACTGATGCCACCCAGGAGCTCAGTCTCGACGATGCAGATGACGCTGGTGGTCCGAGCAAGCAAGCGAACCCCGTGGAGGATCCTTCAGCATAATGCAGCTGAAGGTCCTCTAGATCAATCTGCACAAAAGTAAAGCAGCAAGCGCAGAACTCCTTCTCGTTTTAGAGAAAGGAGGCTACGATGTGGCAGTAGTGCAGGAGCCGTGGGTAGTCTCGGGTAATGTGGTCTCCGGCTTAAAAGCACCCAACCACAACACTTTTTACGCACCAACAGTAAGTAACAAACAAACGAGTGATTGTCATCGGCACAGATGCCAACGCACATCACTCAGTGTGGGGAAGCCCTGACATCAATGATCGAGGTAAGTCCATGCTAAACTTTATTCTAGAAACTAACCTAAACGTAGTTAACACAGGTAAGGAACCCACATATGTGGGTCCCACCTCCTCTAACGTATTAGACCTTACGTTAACGTCAAATACTAACACTCTTGTAACAGATTGGAGGGTGCTTGAACAGCCTTCCTTCTCCACAAATATATTAGTTTTAATATCAAATTTAACTACACTCCGGCTCAAAAGATCTTCAGAAACCCCAGAAAGAATCATTGAGACCAGATTACCCTCCCCAAAACGTATAAACACAGAATCCGGCATAGAAGGATCCCTAAAGACTCTCTCAAACCTACTTATAAAAGCCTATCACTCCTCTTGTAAACCCACGTGAACAAAACGGAAAATCAGAACACCATGGTGGAATCCTGATATCGCAGAGCAAAGACGCGACCTACAAGATTTCTTCAAACTGGCTAAATTAGCTGACCAAGAGGAAATATGGGGGGAATACAAATGGAGGCTCAAACTTTTCAAAAGCAATGTCCGGCGAGCAAAAAGATCCTCATGGAAGGACTTCTGCTCGAGCATTGAGAAAACTACAGACACAGCAAGGCTCAGGAAGCTGCTCTCAAAACAGCCCTCCATTCAAAATCACGTCCAGAAAGACAATGGCGAATGGACGGAAAACAGTCAGGAATCTCTATATGCGCTTCTAAAAGCACATTTTCCAGGCTGCACCGAAATCTCAGACACTCACGTCACAGAGAGAGACTGGACAATCCCGTCACAGACTCCGCAGAACCTAATAACACCAGACAAAATCCAGTGGGCTATAAACTCTTTCTCAGAATTTAAATCCCCAGGACCTGACGGCATATTTCCAGCCATGTTAAAAGCGTCCACTTTGAAAGTCGTTCAATGGTTTGAGATAATATATAAAGGGTGCATCAGACTTAACTATGTGCCTGTAGCCTGGAGGACAGCTAGGGTGGTCTTCATACCAAAATCAGGTTGTAGTAGCCACCTGTATCCAAAGGACTACAGGCCAATAAGTCTAACATCCTTTCTACTCAAAACACTCGAGAAGCTAGTAGAACTGCTCATAAGAAACGGCACAAACCGGCCGATGCTTGCAGCCAACCAGCACGCATATACGAAAGGAAAATCGGTGGAAACAGCACTACACAACCTAGTAGTCAATGTAAACAAAGCGCTCCACAACAAAGAATTCGCACTAGGGGCTTTCCTAGACATCTCAGGTGCATTCAACAATGTGTCAACTACGGCCATTCTAAACGGATTACGCGCGATCGATACACCACCAGCAATCGACCTCTGGATAGACAACCTACTAAGTTGTAGAAGAGTCCAAGCCGAGTGGGGTTCCACAACCATGGTAAGAGAAGTGCGCAGGGGAACACCCCAAGAAGGAGTCCTCTCACCCTTACTTTGGAATCTAGTTGTAAACGAACTACTCAAAAACTTTGAAGGCAAAGCCCCCAAGATAACAGCTTATGCGGATGATATAAGCTAATTATAGTGGGAAAATGCATTTTGACATTAAGCTCTTTAATGGAGCATACACTAAAAGAGGTACTTAGATGAGCGAACTTAGTCGGCCTCAGTATAAACGCAGAGAAAACAGATCTGGTATTGTTTACGAATAAGTACAAGATACCACCATGGATTCCACCAAGGATAAACAACACTCGGCTCATCAAGAAAACTCACACGAAATACCTGGGAGTTGTACTCGACAGCAAACTGTACAATGGTTGTTCGTCCAATTCTACTCTACGGAATCATTGTGTGGTGGCCGGCGGTGAATAAGTCAACATATGTCAAATACTTGGAAAAAACTCAGCGACAAGCTGCGCTATGCATATCCGGCGCGCTGAAGTCAACTCCTACGAAAGCTCTTGAAACCATTCTATGTCTGGATCCTCTAGACATATATGCAAAACTAACGGCTAGTAACCCGGCACAGCGGCTTACGGCAGCTGGCAGCTTCCGCAAACAAAATTTTGGACACTGTAGAATTGGCAAGGATGCAATCAGTAGCACAGACTACATGATCCCTAGCACAACTCTCGAACCCAAAATACCCACACTTCTAGGACACTTTAAAGGTATCAAACAGGCCCAGAGGGCGGTCAACATATTCACAGATGGCTCCAAAATGAATACGGGAGTAGGTGCGGCAGTGTATTGCGCAGAGCCCGATATAAGGCAAGCATACAAATTACCGGCTTTGTAACAATGTTACAGGCTCCTAGTACCATTTTTATGAATTTTTGCTCTTATCAATTGAAAGATTGATGATTAAGCTAAAATTTCTGTTCAGAATTCTCAGTATATTAAACTTGCATCAAAACTGTATGGGTGAGTAAGCCCGCAAAGTCTTATTTCTATGATTTTTCAACTATATTATGAAATTTATTGATGATAGACATAAAATTTTAATCAAACACAGCAAGTACAGCTTATTTTCCACAAAATTGTTCTTGATAAACTTTTTATATGAAATACAATTTATTATGTTAACAATATTACAGTTATTTTTGTAATTTTTCTTTGTAATTGAAGGTAAGTTTATCGATTTCATAGATAATACAGTCGAACAGATTTAATATTTGCTCAACGATTCAACAATCCTGATCAGTATCTTCATTTTTATCATCTATTTTTGACTCATTGCAGACTATTATTGTCATCTTGTTTTAACTTTTTCACTTCAATAAATAATACAGCGTTATTATTGTTTTATTGAACAATAATTCAGTTATTACTGTTTCAAGTATTAATATTTTCTATCGTAAATATTTGTTAATCGCGATTCAACTTTGACTATTAAATACATCAAAATAAGTTTTTAATATTAATGTTCATTTTAAATTAATTATATTAATATTTATTCTCTATGTTTTCTACTCACATTGATAGAAATTTTAATATTTGTTTGTCATCTTAATTATTTTTGGAACTAAACTATTATTCTCGTCCGATATTTAAATTTAAATTTACATTTTCTAAAAAATTTGCCGCCAGCGCCCTCTAAGCATTAATCGATTTTCCCGGTAATTTATCAATTTTCCGCTTGATAACGTCAATGAGAACTCAATTGTATTTTGTTTCTAATAATCATTAATTGAGGTTAGTTTGTCTAGTGAGTCATTGAGGTAATAGCATTAATTGTACTTTTTTAAAAGAAAACAATGTCCAATAAAACGAATCAAAGAAAATACGTTAACTTAGTTGGCTTTGAGTCAAAAAATTTAAATGACTCAAAGTTACCTGTAAATCGCGATGTTTTATCTTTGTTTTTTTATAAACATCAAACGAAAAAACATGTGATAGTGCTAAATTCGTACTTTGTGAGGTTATGAAAGTGTGGGATAAGTTTTTATTACCTGCAAACAATTTACATCGTTCAATTGTAAAAATTGAAAAATTGTACAAAGATTGGCAAAACACTCAAAAACATTAAGGCTCGCAAGAAATCTCCAGCACAATGTGCCGCCAGCGGTCACACCTCCTCTATGGTTGGAGCAGGCCATAGTGGTTGTATTGCTACTGCAAAAACACTCTCAAACGCGTGGATGCCGTTGTCCAAGAAGACTCGGATCACGAAAGCACAACCTCAGTCAGCATGGCTGACGAAGAAAGGCTTTTTCTCCCCCCGGCAAGTCAGCGGGTTCCAGTACCTCAAGTAAGGTAGGGCCCAAGACGAAATCGAAGGAAGGGTTGAGAGCCAAAGCTCAATACAAAGCTGCTCTTAGTATCTGCAGCCGGCTTTCGGGCAAGAGCGGTCTATCTTCCAAAGAGAAGGAGAAGTTCGCCTGGGCTGAGCAGAAGGTATCTGAGGGCAGAAAATTCTTCGCGAGCCTACCACACTTTGCGCCTACGACATCGCAGTTCGCGAATAAGATCGAAGAGCAGATAGCTCAAAAGTGCCAGAGATCGGAAGATGAAAAGGTCGTAGCTCCTGAAAGCAAGCGGCATAAGCAAAAACCGGTCTCTACAAGCAAACCGCAGCCCACACCCGAGGTGAAAAGCAAGGCAAGTGACGTGGCCAAACGACATTTGATCGTGGTAAATGTCTCTCGAGCGGTGGAAATCGGTAGATGAAGCTGCTCGAGGCGATTTTCGCGAGAATGGAGACTCATCCTGACACTCCCATGCCCACCTTTGTTGGTGCAGGATGGTTCAACGAAGTAAAAATCCTTAAGTGCAACGATGACCCGACTCTGGAGTGGGTAAAGGGAGTTGCACTGACGCTCCAAGGCCTATACGCATATACGAAAGGAAAAGCGGTGGAAACAGCACTACACAACCTAGTAGTCCATGTAAACAAAGCGCTCCACAACAAAGAATTCGCACTAGGGGCTTTCCTAGACATCTCAGGTGCATTCAACAATGTGTCAACTACGGCCATCCTAAACGGAATACGCGAGATCGATACACCACCAGCAATCGACCTCTGGATAGACAACCTACTAAGTTGTAGAAGGGTCCAAGCCGAGTGGGGCTCTACAACCTTGGTAAGAGAAGTGAGCAGGGGAACACCCCAAGGAGGAGTCCTCTCACCTTTGGATTCTAGTTGTTAACGAACTACTCAAAAACTTTAAAGGCAAAGCCCCGAAGTTAACAGCTTATGCGGATGATATAAGCATAACTAAAGTGGGAAAATGCATTTCGACATTAAGCTCTTTAATGGAGCTTACACTAAAAGAGGTACTTAGATGGACGAGCTCAGTCGGCCTCAGTATAAACGCAGAGAAAACAGATTTGGTATTGTTTATGAATAAGTACAAGATACCACCATGAATTCCACCAAGAATAAACAACACTCGGCCCATCACGAAAACTCACACGAAATACCTGGGAGTTGTACTCAACAGCAAACTGACGTGAAGACTCAATGTGGACGAGAGGGTTAGGAAGGCTACCAATGCGCTATATGCATCCAAGAAGATGCTGGGCAGCACTTGGGGCCTTTCACCCTTTCTAATGCAATGGATCTACACAATGGTTGTTCGTCCAATTCTAACCTTCGGAATCATTGTGTGGTGGCCGGCGGTGAATAAGTCAACATATCTCAAATACTTGGAAAAAACTCAGCGACAAGCTGCGCTATGCATATCCGGCGCGCTGAAGTCAACGCCAACGGAAGCACTTGAAACCATTCTATGTCTGGATCCTCTAGACATATATGTGGTGTAGTCCACAAATAAAAATTATTTTTATAATTTTTATTTAAATTTAAATTTATTAAAACAATTATATTTTGTTTACTTAATTTCTTTGAATATAATTTTTATATATAAAATTTTTTTGATAAATAAAAATTGACATCAACAAAAAAATATTTTTTAAATTCAAATTTTTTAAATTAAAGTATTTTATATTGTATGTGTGTTGTGTGTATGTGATATGCAGACACCACATTATTCCCCCTCATAGGTTTTTGTTGTGTTCGCTAATAAATTAAAATGTACTTTATTTTTTGGCTTGTGTGTGGAAGAGAGTGTTTGTGTAGTTTCTGAATCTAAGAATGCTGGTTTAAGTCTATCTATGTTAATTGTTATAGTAGTGTTTCCTTTTAAAATTGTGAAATATTTTGGTGTTCTTTCTACCACTTCGAACGGGCCATCGTACGGATTTTGAAGCGTGTGTCTGATGGAATCGTTACGAATGAATACAAATTTACAACTCTTCAACGCCTGGGGTATGTACTCTGGATTTGATCTTATATGAAACTTGCTATCTAACTGAATGTTTTTAGTTTTCTCTTTAAGCGCTGACAAAATTTCTGATGAGCTGCCCGTTGGATCACTATGTACTACTAGCTGCCGCGGCAGTCTCAGATTCTGTCCAAAAACCATTTCGGCAGGAGATGTTTTGATATCTTTCTTTACCGTGGATCTTAGACCTAACAAAACTAGGGGAATTTCTGAGTACCAGTTCTTCTGGTTGTTACTTGTCATGAGTGAGGCTTTTAATTGTCTGTGAAAACGTTCCAAAATTCCATTGGCTTGTGGATGGTATGGGGAGGTCATAATATGGTGGCTTCCTATGCTCTTACAAAATTGCTTAAACGTGTTGGAAGTAAATTGAGGACCACGATCTGTAGTAATTTCGCGCGGAACACCAAAGCGTGAAATTAATTCTCTATTGAAAGTCTCTATAATTGTTTTAGTCTCGGTTTTTTTTTAGTGGGTAAACCTCAGGCCAACGTGTAGTTCTATCGATGGTGGTTAATAGGTTTCTGTAACCATTCGATATTGGTAGAGGACCAACTAAATCGATGTGTATATGTTCAAAACGACCGTGTGGAATGTGTATTTTCTGAGGTTGTGTTTTGGTGTGTCGTTGTACCTTTGCTTTCTGACAGTTCATGCATTCTTGTGACCATTTATTAATGTGTGTATTCATACTGGGCCAGAAGTAACGTTGTGTGATAAGACGTCTGGAAGCTCTTGTTCCAGGATGTGAGATGTTATGTAGTTGTTCGAATATCTTTTTACGTAAGGTCTGTGGAATGTAAGGTCGTATATTGTCTGTGGAATTTTCGCACCAGATGCTAATGTTTAAAAATGGAATGTCAATGTGTTTAAATTTGTACATTTTGTTGTCCGTGATATTTTTTAATTCTGTATCATTATTTTGTTCTTTGTGTAATTGTTTTAGGTCGATATCGTGTGTTTTTAATTCTTCGATTTCGCATCTCGATAGTGCATCGGCTACTATGTTGTCTGTACCTTTGATGTGTGTTATTGTGTTAGTAAATTGTGCAATGTATTCAAGGTGTCGTGTTTGTCTAGGGCTGCGTTCTGTTTTTGAGTGGAGTGCATTCGTTAATGGTTTGTGATCCGTGTAAACTGTAAATGTATTGCCTTCTAAATGATGTCTAAAATGTTTGATTGTTAGATAGATTGCTAGTAATTCGCGGTCGAATGTACTGTATTTTGTTTCTTTTTGTGTTAATTTCTTAAAAAAAAATGCTAAAGGTTGAAGTATTCCATTGTGTTCTTGTTGTAAGACTCCGCCAACTGCGGTGTTAAATGCATCTACGGCCATTGATAGTTTTGCTTTACTATTAATGTGATTAATTAGTGTTTGCTTAGCAAAACTATCTTTTATTGTTGTAAATGCATGTAATGTTGTGTCTGACCTGATCTTTGGTTTTTGATGCGCTTGTCGCCATGTCATAAATGGGACCTAACATGTGTGCGAGTTTTGGAATGCACCGGTGGTAATAATTTGTCATACCTATAAATTTTTGTATCTGTTTAACCGTTATTGGTTGTGGGTATTCTTGTATATATCGTGTTCGTTCTTCGGATGGTCTGATACCATGTTTAGAGATTTTGTAACTAAGAAAATCTATGTCGTCTACTCCAAATATGCATTTGTTTGGTTTGGCCACAAGAATGTCGTCTAAATAAACGAAAATGAAGTCTAGCCCGTGTAGTACTTCATGTATGAACCTTTGGAATGTTTGCGCTGCGTTTCTCAAACCGAAAGGCATTTGGAGAAACTCAAACATTCGAAAAGGCCCTGACTAAATCAAGTTTTGAGTAGATATGTGTATTGTGTAAGTTGTTCGAGAAATCGTGTATATGTGGTAACGGGTAGCGGTCTGGTACTGTTATTGTGTTCAGTCTTCTGTAGTCCCCGCATGGCCTCCAGTCGTTCGGTTCGCGTTTAGGTACTAGGTGAAGTGCAGAAGATGTTTTTGAGTTCGACGGTCGACATATGCCAGATTTAACTAAAAAATCGAATTCATTTTTAGCTATTTTCAATTTTGGCAAGTCTAGACGTCGCGGTTTTGTAAATGGTAACTGTCCTTCAGTGAAAATGTGATGTACTGTTTGGTGTTTGACAGGTACAGTGTAGTCCTGTGGTTCTGTTATTAGTGATGGACATTTTTTTAGTAATTCTGTGTACTTATTGTCGACTGAAAATAATTTTATTAATGTGGTTTCAGTAAATGCTGAGATAGTGTTGACTGCTAAGTTTGTTAATGGGTCGATGAGTCGTTTACGTTTTAGATCTATTAGTAGTCCGTATTTTGTTAAAAAATCTGCACCTAAAATTGGTTTGGAAATGTCAGTAATGATGAAAGCAAAGGGTAATTCCCGTCGTAATTTTAAGTCAAGCGTAAGCAGTTTTTTTCCGAAAGTCGAAATGGAAGTGCCATTGGCCGCTGTTGGAGTGAGATCAGATTTCTGTTTTGAAATTTTGAATTTAGATGTAGGAAGTACTGATACTTCGTCTCCGCTGTCTACTAAAAAGTTTAATTTATTTGTTGGGTCATAAATAAAGAGACGACGTGTTAGTGTGACAGGTCCATTGTCAGTCGTCGCGACAATGGAGTCATTTAGTTTGTTGTGTTATATTGTGTTGAGTTGTTTTGTGTTGTGTTGACGTTTTGTGCATATGCACACGGTTGTTCACATCTACGTGCTTCCCTACCGAATTTGAAGTGGTATCGGCATAACCAGTTTGGCCTACGTGTGCGTGATTTTGACCTATTTCTCGCTGGTGACCGTGATCGGAAATTATTTTGTGATTTAAGAGCTTCAACTTCTAGTGACAATTTGTTAAAAGCACTTAATATGTTCGTCGTAGATACTGTTAGCTTTTGTATCATACTCGCATTTCGTTAGTATTGGAACTATGGCTTGTTTGTAAGACTGAAATTTCGTTCTCACTTATGACTTCCCATAGCTTATCGGCCATTTTCAGAAGTTCCTCTAGCTCTGTATGGCCTGACCCGGTCAAAGCTATGTTGAGTGTTTTAGAAAGTTTTCTGAGCCATAGTTTTTGGAGAAAATCTGGGTCTACCGCGGAACCAGCCAATAGCGACAGCGATCTATAATATTGGGGAGGTTTCCTATATTCCATCTCTGTGTCAGCTAATATTTTGTCAATACGTTTATTTTCGCTGAAAGAGTGACGTTCAATCAGTATTTTCTTCAAGTTTTCGTATAGATTGCTTGAGGAGGGTTTCTGAATAAAATCGAGTACCGTCATGATTACTTTTTGTGAAAGAGCCGTAATCAATTATTCATATTTTGTTTTATCCATCGTAATGGATCTAGATTGAAATTGGATTTCGGCGTGTATAAACCATGCCTCTGGACAATTAGTCCAAAATTGGGGTAGTTTTACCGATGTTGCGTGAATTTCCGTACGTTCGGACGTTTCGAATGGGTTGGTCGGATCGGACTCTAAGTCTATCGGTCTATTTATGTGGCCATCTCCGTGTTGAGAGGGTTGTGGTGAGAAGGGGTGAGTGTGGTGAGGGGGTGTCTGTCTAATAATCATTATTGGTTGAAGTTATAGTATTAAAGTTATGATATAATAATAATATAATATGTGTTCCTATTAGTGTGCCTAGGTGTGGTGTAGTGCCTACGGAGTAAAACGATTGGTTTCCTCCGACCCGATCGTTTGCCAACCGTGTAAGAAGCTAACTGTGTAGTGTTATTATATTTACGTATTATTTCAGCTATGTTTGCTTATTGTTGACGTCGCTGCCGCTGTTGACGTCACTGTTACTGTTGACGTCGCTGTTCTTTTGACGGTGCTGCCACTGTTGACGTCGCTGCAGCTGTTGGCGTCGCTGTCGCTGTTGGCGTCGCTGCCGCTGTTGGTGTCGCTGCCACTGTTGGCGTCGCTGTCGCTGTTGGTGTTGCTGTTGGTGACGCTGTTGACGTCGCTTCTGGCGTCGCTGTTGGTGTCACGGCTGCTGTTATTGTTGTTGATTTTTGTTGTTGTTGCTACCAATACTATTGTTGCTGTTGCGATACCTTGCCGGCAGGTATAGGGTTTTGCTTGTTGTCGTTTGAATTGGTTGTGATGAATTCGGCGCAGGTTGGTCGTAAAGGTGTCGATCTATGCGGAAAGTTTTGTTGCACTTTATTGGCGAGCTCATAGACGAGTGGAGACTGTTCGATATATGGAGACGGACTGGGAAGCGTATGAGCGGTCTATTATTTTTATTGGCAAAGATTTTGTTGTAATTTTCTTTGGCCACTGAACGACTAAGTTGTTGTTCTTTACTGGTTCCTCGACCTCGACAAATCAGTTGGGGTTGTGTGGTGCATCGTTCTTTTGATTGAGGATTCTAACGTGAGATGACTTGCGAAAACTGGTTTTGGCTGGTTCAATGGTTATGGTGAAGTCTGTGCTGAATGTTTCTTTCTTTTTTAGGCAGGATCGCCAGTTGTGGTGTAGTCCACAAATAAAAATTCTTTTTATAATTTTTATTTAAATTTAAATTTACTAAAATAATTATTTTTTGTTTACTTAATTTCTTTGAATATAATTTTTATATATAAAATTTTTTTGATAAATAAAAATTGACATCAACAAAAAAATATTTTTTAAATTCAAATTTTTTAAATTAAAGTATTTTATATTGTATGTATGTGTGATGTGTGCATGTGAAATGCAGACACCACATATATGCAAAACTACTAGCTAGTAACCCGGCACAGCGGCTTGCGGCAGCTGGCAACTTCCACAAACAAAATTTTGGACACTGTAGAATTGGCAAGGATGCAATCAGTAGCACAGACTACATGATCCCTAGCACAACTCTCGAACCCAAAATACCCACACTTCTTGGACCAACCGACTGGCGCAAAGGTATCAAACAGGCCCAGAGGGCGGTCAACATATTCACAGATGGCTCCAAAATGAATACGGGAGTAGGTGCGGCAGTGTATTGCGCAGAGCCCGATATAAGGCAAGCATACAAATTAACGGACCACTGCAGTGTCTTCCAGGCGGAGGTTTTTGTTATCAGGAAGGCCGCAGAGATAGCTCTTAGTACAAACACTTAACACTCTTTAATTAACATCTTTGTTGACAGCCAAGCGGCAATCAAATCCATGCGTTCCGATAACGTCAAGTCCAGAAATGTCCTAGCAAGCAAGGACGCACTAGATGCATTGAACACTTCAAAGAGAGTCTTTTGGGTTCCAAGCCACAGGGGCATTGAAGGAAATGAAATGGCAGAACTAGCAACGGAGGGTGCCGGACTGGGATCAGAGTTCACAGAACACGTAGCTATTCCACTACAGCAATTGTACAAAAACCTCGAAACCGTAGCCAAACAAGCAGTGAGTCGCAGATGGAGAGATACGACAACATGCAAGATCTCAAAAACCATATGCGATGCAGCATGCGGAAAACGAACGTCGTTTATCCTGGCTCGCACCCGAAGGGACAGCAGGACACTGGTGGGAATTCCACAGGTCACTGCATGGTGGCGGCCCACGCTAAAAAGCTGGGTATAACCATGGATGACAACTGCAGGAAGTGCAAGGAACCAGGTGCCCAGGAAACCCTGGAGCACCTTCTTTGCACATGCCCCGCCTTACTTAGATCGAGACTTAAATTCTTAGGCTCACCGACTTTATCGTCGCTTAAGGATGCAGCCAAAATTCCCCTAGAATCCCTCCTAAGATTTGCGAATAAGGCGCAAACCTTTGAAGACTTCCACTTATTCCCTCAAGGATTTCATAAACCGGCACCACTAAGGACCATATGGTCTATGTGAGACTCCAATGAGAGGCAACCGGACTAACCTAACCTAACCTTAACCAATCGATTTTGCTAATATAATCCATACGAATTTTAAACAATTAACCAGTTGCTTTTAGCCTTGCTTTAGACAACTAGTGACCGGATAACATCTATATATAATTCATTGTGGAGCAATGAACTAAAACTTATCCCTACTTGGCGGCAGGTATAAAACGCTATGGGAACCGAGTCACCCAGAAAAGAATTGATCCGCATGGACTCTAATAGGAAAGCAACTCGGGTTGGGATGTCAACCCAAACGTCGGTGGAATGCGTGGCTGCTACCACCGGCGGGCACGGTGAGGAGCAATCTTCACTGCGTGTCGCCAGCGGTCACACCTCCTCTATGGTTGGAGCAGGCCAACAACAACAAAAATAACCTCAAACGCGTAGATGCCGTTGTCCAAGAAGACTCGGATCACGACAGCACAACCTCAGTCAGTATGGCTGACGAAGAAAGGCTCCTTCTCTCCCCCGACAAGTCAGCGGTTCCAGTATCTCAAGTAAGGTAGGGCCCAAGACGAAATCGAAGGAGGGATTGAGAGCCAAAGCTCAATACAAAGCTGCTCTCAGTATCTGCAGCCGGCTTTCGGGTAAGAGCGGTCTATCTTCCAAAGAGAAGGAGAAGCTCGCCTGGGCTGAGCAGAAGGTATCTGAGGGCAGAAAATTCTTCGCAAGCCTACCAAATTTTGCGCCTACGACATCGCAGTTCGCGAATAAGATCGAAGAGCAGGTGGCTCAAAAGCGCCAGAGATCGGAGGACGGAAAGGTCGTAACTCCTGAAAGCAAGCGGCATAAGCAAAAACCGGTCTCTACTAACAAACCGCAGCCCACAGCCGAGGTGAAAAGCAAGGCAAGTGACGTAGCCAAACGACATCTGATCGTGGCACTCATTGACCGAAGCGATCCCCAAGGGCAAATGTCTCTCGAGCGGTGGAAATCGGTAGAGATGAAGCTGCTCGAGGCGATGTCCGTGAGAATGGAGACCCATCCTGACGCTCCCATGCCCACCTTCGATGGTGCAGGATGGTTGAACGACGTCAAAATTCTCAAGTGCAACGATGATCCGACTCTGGAGTGGGTAAAGGGAGTTGCACCGACGCTCCAAGGCCTATGGGATGGCACTCAGCTGGAAGTAGTAGACAGGATGGACATCCCGTCTCTACCGAAAGCGAAAGTGCTGTTCCCCAGAGTGGTGCCACAAGAATCAGCACTAAAACTTCTGCAAAAACAGAACCCTGACGTGCCGACAGCTGACTGGAGGGTGTTGGAAGTTGCTGAGCAGCTACCTGGTAGTAGCGGCGGGAAACACTACATCCTACAGATCAACAAGGAGGCAGAGGATATTCTGTACCCTCGTTACGGGAAGATGGCGTGGAGCGTAGGGAGTGTGTACCTGCGTCTCAAAAAACGTCACCCCAAAGACAGCAACAAGAACACTCTTGAGACCGGGGAGGTTGAAAAAGACCTCGGCATCGCAGAGGTAACTGATGCCACCCAGGAGCTCAGTCTCGACGATGCAGATGACGCTGGTGGTCCGAGCAAGCAAGCGAACCCCGTGGAGGATCCTTCAGCATAATGCAGCTGAAGGTCCTCTAGATCAATCTGCACAAAAGTAAAGCAGCAAGCGCAGAACTCCTTCTCGTTTTAGAGAAAGGAGGCTACGATGTGGCAGTAGTGCAGGAGCCGTGGGTAGTCTCGGGTAATGTGGTCTCCGGCTTAAAAGCACCCAACCACAACACTTTTTACGCACCAACAGTAAGTAACAAACAAACGAGTGATTGTCATCGGCACAGATGCCAACGCACATCACTCAGTGTGGGGAAGCCCTGACATCAATGATCGAGGTAAGTCCATGCTAAACTTTATTCTAGAAACTAACCTAAACGTAGTTAACACAGGTAAGGAACCCACATATGTGGGTCCCACCTCCTCTAACGTATTAGACCTTACGTTAACGTCAAATACTAACACTCTTGTAACAGATTGGAGGGTGCTTGAACAGCCTTCCTTCTCCACAAATATATTAGTTTTAATATCAAATTTAACTACACTCCGGCTCAAAAGATCTTCAGAAACCCCAGAAAGAATCATTGAGACCAGATTACCCTCCCCAAAACGTATAAACACAGAATCCGGCATAGAAGGATCCCTAAAGACTCTCTCAAACCTACTTATAAAAGCCTATCACTCCTCTTGTAAACCCACGTGAACAAAACGGAAAATCAGAACACCATGGTGGAATCCTGATATCGCAGAGCAAAGACGCGACCTACAAGATTTCTTCAAACTGGCTAAATTAGCTGACCAAGAGGAAATATGGGGGGAATTCAAATGGAGGCTCAAACCTTTCAAAAGCAATGTCCGGCGAGCAAAAAGATCCTCATGGAAGGACTTCTGCTCGAGCATTGAGAAAACTACAGACACAGCAAGGCTCAGGAAGCTGCTCTCAAAACAGCCCTCCATTCAAAATCACGTCCAGAAAGACAATGGCGAATGGACGGAAAACAGTCAGGAATCTCTATATGCGCTTCTAAAAGCACATTTTCCAGGCTGCACCGAAATCTCAGACACTCACGTCACAGAGAGAGACTGGACAATCCCGTCACAGACTCCGCAGAACCTAATAACACCAGACAAAATCCAGTGGGCTATAAACTCTTTCTCAGAATTTAAATCCCCAGGACCTGACGGCATATTTCCAGCCATGTTAAAAGCGTCCACTTTGAAAGTCGTTCAATGGTTTGAGATAATATATAAAGGGTGCATCAGACTTAACTATGTGCCTGTAGCCTGGAGGACAGCTAGGGTGGTCTTCATACCAAAATCAGGTTGTAGTAGCCACCTGTATCCAAAGGACTACAGGCCAATAAGTCTAACATCCTTTCTACTCAAAACACTCGAGAAGCTAGTAGAACTGCTCATAAGAAACGGCACAAACCGGCCGATGCTTGCAGCCAACCAGCACGCATATACGAAAGGAAAATCGGTGGAAACAGCACTACACAACCTAGTAGTCCATGTAAACAAAGCGCTCCACAACAAAGAATTCGCACTAGGGGCTTTCCTAGACATCTCAGGTGCATTCAACAATGTGTCAACTACGGCCATTCTAAACGGATTACGCGCGATCGATACACCACCAGCAATCGACCTCTGGATAGACAACCTACTAAGTTGTAGAAGAGTCCAAGCCGAGTGGGGTTCCACAACCATGGTAAGAGAAGTGCGCAGGGGAACACCCCAAGAAGGAGTCCTCTCACCCTTACTTTGGAATCTAGTTGTAAACGAACTACTCAAAAACTTTGAAGGCAAAGCCCCCAAGATAACAGCTTATGCGGATGATATAAGCTAATTATAGTGGGAAAATGCATTTTGACATTAAGCTCTTTAATGGAGCATACACTAAAAGAGGTACTTAGATGAGCGAACTTAGTCGGCCTCAGTATAAACGCAGAGAAAACAGATCTGGTATTGTTTACGAATAAGTACAAGATACCACCATGGATTCCACCAAGGATAAACAACACTCGGCTCATCAAGAAAACTCACACGAAATACCTGGGAGTTGTACTCGACAGCAAACTGTACAATGGTTGTTCGTCCAATTCTACTCTACGGAATCATTGTGTGGTGGCCGGCGGTGAATAAGTCAACATATGTCAAATACTTGGAAAAAACTCAGCGACAAGCTGCGCTATGCATATCCGGCGCGCTGAAGTCAACTCCTACGAAAGCTCTTGAAACCATTCTATGTCTGGATCCTCTAGACATATATGCAAAACTAACGGCTAGTAACCCGGCACAGCGGCTTACGGCAGCTGGCAGCTTCCGCAAACAAAATTTTGGACACTGTAGAATTGGCAAGGATGCAATCAGTAGCACAGACTACATGATCCCTAGCACAACTCTCGAACCCAAAATACCCACACTTCTAGGACACTTTAAAGGTATCAAACAGGCCCAGAGGGCGGTCAACATATTCACAGATGGCTCCAAAATGAATACGGGAGTAGGTGCGGCAGTGTATTGCGCAGAGCCCGATATAAGGCAAGCATACAAATTACCGGCTTTGTAACAATGTTACAGGCTCCTAGTACCATTTTTATGAATTTTTGCTCTTATCAATTGAAAGATTGATGATTAAGCTAAAATTTCTGTTCAGAATTCTCAGTATATTAAACTTGCATCAAAACTGTATGGGTGAGTAAGCCCGCAAAGTCTTATTTCTATGATTTTTCAACTATATTATGAAATTTATTGATGATAGACATAAAATTTTAATCAAACACAGCAAGTACAGCTTATTTTCCACAAAATTGTTCTTGATAAACTTTTTATATGAAATACAATTTATTATGTTAACAATATTACAGTTATTTTTGTAATTTTTCTTTGTAATTGAAGGTAAGTTTATCGATTTCATAGATAATACAGTCGAACAGATTTAATATTTGCTCAACGATTCAACAATCCTGATCAGTATCTTCATTTTTATCATCTATTTTTGACTCATTGCAGACTATTATTGTCATCTTGTTTTAACTTTTTCACTTCAATAAATAATACAGCGTTATTATTGTTTTATTGAACAATAATTCAGTTATTACTGTTTCAAGTATTAATATTTTCTATCGTAAATATTTGTTAATCGCGATTCAACTTTGACTATTAAATACATCAAAATAAGTTTTTAATATTAATGTTCATTTTAAATTAATTATATTAATATTTATTCTCTATGTTTTCTACTCACATTGATAGAAATTTTAATATTTGTTTGTCATCTTAATTATTTTTGGAACTAAACTATTATTCTCGTCCGATATTTAAATTTAAATTTACATTTTCTAAAAAATTTGCCGCCAGCGCCCTCTAAGCATTAATCGATTTTCCCGGTAATTTATCAATTTTCCGCTTGATAACGTCAATGAGAACTCAATTGTATTTTGTTTCTAATAATCATTAATTGAGGTTAGTTTGTCTAGTGAGTCATTGAGGTAATAGCATTAATTGTACTTTTTTAAAAGAAAACAATGTCCAATAAAACGAATCAAAGAAAATACGTTAACTTAGTTGGCTTTGAGTCAAAAAATTTAAATGACTCAAAGTTACCTGTAAATCGCGATGTTTTATCTTTGTTTTTTTATAAACATCAAACGAAAAAACATGTGATAGTGCTAAATTCGTACTTTGTGAGGTTATGAAAGTGTGGGATAAGTTTTTATTACCTGCAAACAATTTACATCGTTCAATTGTAAAAATTGAAAAATTGTACAAAGATTGGCAAAACACTCAAAAACATTAAGGCTCGCAAGAAATCTCCAGCACAACAATTACTTGTAAAAAAATTTAGCGATACTCTTCACCGATTGTTTGACATTGCACCGCAAAACGCCTTGCAGATGTTAAATTCTCCTCAAAAGAGAGTTTTGATTGACAGTCGCGAAATTTGTAGAAGTAGCCAGCTGTTAAAAATTGCAAACAATGTTCAAGAGGTACAAAGTACATCAACTAGTTGCTTGGAAAATCAGTTAGATATTGTTGAGATGAAAAGTGCAGGAACAAGTTCAGATATTAATGGAAATACTCTAACAAGTATATTTGATAGTAATACTATGGACACATATATGGTATCTATACCATGGTATTGAAACCATGAACGATTGTATACTATATGGTATAGAAGTAGTGACACACATATCGATATAGTTTTAATTGACAATAGTGTCAAATAATTATTTAAAAACAAATCAAAAATTTTTCAGCTTCTTCAATTTGCTTATCCCGTCGAAAGATAGATCCAGCAATAAATGTCCAAGCAATCAGCTGTTAAATATATGGTTATATATTGCGTTGGTCGCGCAAATTGCATGTTTACAGTGACATATCGCACACTAAATACAAAACAGTCACAACTCAAAATTTTTTTATATCGAATTTTGTTATAAATCGATTCACAAAACACATATCTTACTATCTTTTTCATTATTTTCTTTATTAACTGGAAGAATGAAGTTTGTGTGTTTAAATAAAAATAGCTTTTCTTCTGTAGTTACAAGCAAAGAGTTTCATTTTTCGGTTTTCCTGAAAAGTCATGGTTTTTGAGTTATGACTGTTTTGTATTTAGTGTGCGATATATGCATACATTAAAAATTTCACAATTTGAAAGAGTTTTTTAATTGTTTTTTCAGCTGCTATTTTTTTGAAATTTACATTTTTTTCATAATAAAAATTTTCAATATTATGACATAATGTAGTTAAAAATTTTAACGCTCTCTCACATTGGCGCTGATATCAGATAAAATATACCAATATCAGGGCTGAAAGTCGAAAAAATGTATGTTAGCATTGAGAAACCATGAAAATTTGTTGTGTTTTGTATACCATGAATAAGACACTATACTCGTTTCAGAAGCTGGTTTATAGCTGGTATACCGTGACACACATGTGGTATACAATGTAGTATATTAACTTTGTAGTATCGAAACCATATGTGTGTCTCCAGTATAACTCTGTATCTTTATCATTTTTTAAATCTATTTTATATTACCCGTGTAATTTTAAACAATTTTAAGATAATTTATTTTTACTCGCGTATTATTTTTATAACAACCGGGCTGTTGTAAATTAAAAAAGATATGCAAACGTTTTTGATAACGACCAAACATGTGATTTTCAACTTCTGAAGATTCAAAAAGTTTAAATTATTTTTCTCACTTCACACAGAGAAAAATTTCTTGGTTAAAGAACGACTCTCATTGACTCAAGAAAATATTTTGAAAAGCGAAAATTATCTTGGTTGAAGTAAGAAATTATTGAACCAAGAACATTTTTTTGTCTTAAAAAAATGTTTTCTTACCCTCAAATACCTTAGATTTTTCGAATGATTTCCTGGACTCAAGAAAACCTTTTTTTTTCTTTGTAACAAAAATTGATTGACGTTTTTAAATGACCAAAAGCTAAACATTTATGATTTTCTTGATCCAAGTAATCTCTTTACGAGCTGATCAAATTAAACTTCTTTTTGTCTTCTTTTAAGTTGAATTTCTTAAAAATTTTCATTTCTAGACTCTACGTTACCTTCTTCTTAATATTCTACTACTTCTAACATATCAACTCAATCTGATATTGCAATTGTTGTTTTAGCAATGGATAGAGCTAACGTTAGCAGAAGACGAGGGACTCATGTTATTCTTGCAGTCACATCGGCTTTAGGACATAATTTAAATGATGTCTCTGCACGGTTAAAAATCTTGGGCTAAATTTTAATCTTTTTTGGATTACATATAGGACACGACCAAAAAAAGATTACTTTTTAATCCAATGAAAAGTTTTAAATTTAATTTAGTTTTAGGTTTAATCCGCAAAAAGTTTAAAATTTTTTAATCCAAAAAGGAATCATTTTTAATCCACAGAAAGTATAAAATATTATAATCCAAAAAGGATTAGATTTTAATCCAAAAAAGTTTAAAAAATTGTAATTTGAGAAGGATTACTATTTAATCCACAACAGTTTAACATTTTCCAAACCGAAAAGATAAAAGTTTAATCTTCGAATAGCTTAGAAGTTTGCAAACTGAAAAATTTGAGTACTCGTGCTATATCTAGGTGTTTAAAAAAACACTTTATCAAAAATGATGAAAAATCGATTTTTTGGGGTCTCAAAAGAGCTTGTAAGGACAACAAATTTAAAAATTTTTTTTAACCAAAATTTGTGTACTATCACAATCTTTTTTTTTTGCTTATCTTGGGTATGCATTCTGAAGAAAAAAAGAAACAGTTTCGATAGTATCGTAAGTGAAGACGTAGAATTCCGTTTAAGTTGTAACCTCTTCTACTTTGTTTCTTTGGTCCGATTGTTTTGACCATTTTGCTCGTATTTTTTATTGATCTTCCGAAAACTAACAAATAAATGAATAACACTCAATTATGGACTACTTATCGAGGCCAAAACAAAGAAAAAGTCAAAAAGTAAGTATGATTAAATGAGCAAGCAAAAATAAACAAGCAAAATTTCAAATTTTTTCGATCATTTTGTTAAATTTAATAGGTTGAGTTCATTGACTTAGTTGAAAAGAAGGCGAAGCAAATGCACTTTCCATTGGTGCCAATTTCGTCTCTGCGCGATATATAGTTTGCCAGCTACAGTCAGTTTAACTACTAATTTCAAATTAAAATGTATATCCGGATTTTTAAAAAATCGTATATTACTATATTTCACGCTGAGCACATGTCCTTTCCTCTCGTCTCTGTCTGATATTTAGTTTGCGAGCTACACTTTCGTCTCTATTCGATGTATAGTTTGCGAATTACACTCGCTAGTGCTAGTGGGATGTGGAATCCAAATTAATTTGCACTAAAAACAAAAAGTAAAATTTTACGCCATCTATTGGGTAAAAGCATAAAAAGAAATATGATCCAACTCGTTTTTTTCGTAAGAGTTTAATCTAACCGGATCACAGACCCATTTCGTAAAATTTGATAGATTGAGTTCATTGACTGAGTTGAAAAGAGGTTCATGACCTCTGGTTTCAAAATAGTATACTAGAACAGTAGTGCATACATAAACCCAATGCGAACTAATGCATACAAGCATAAACAACGAAAGAAAAACAAAGAAATCAGCAGGCACATTAAGCAGGCACAGCTGATGATTGATTTTCTTATATAAAAACATGCATTTTTCTTCTTATATTTTATTATTTGTGACTTTCATATGATAGTGACAAAATCCAAAATTAGATATTCATTTCGCGCAGGATATATCTAATATTTTAGTATATATATTATCTTTGAACGAAGAGTATTAAAGGCTGTAGGTATACCCTAAAGTATTCGCCAAAAAGTTGCCAAATGACCTTGAAAAAATCTGTTAAAACGACCCCATACAAACCGCGCTGTAAGACGTAATTCTACGTCAAAAAAAGTTATAGGCAAAAAACTTGATTTTTTGGCAAAAAAAAAAGGTTCAGGAGAACCAAAACCGCTCCATGGAGATTTCTCCGATCCAAAAAAATTCTGCAGAAATAGTTTTTTAGAGTCCCTCTAACTTTTGAGTCGGTGTCCGGCGATATCTAAATTTCGATCCGGCTTAATGTATATATATATTAAAAAAAATTTTGGTTCAGATTTTAATAAACAATTTGTTTCATTTAAGTAAAAATAAACTTCGTAGTAGTAGCAGTAGTAGTTTTCAATCTTAGGTAACATAAATAATTTTTCCTGAAAATACTACCTTAATGTAAATTTGTAGTCCAAAAACAGTCTTAAACTTAAACTTTTTTGGATTAAAAACAAATTAAACTAAAGTATGGAATAAAAAATAGTACTTTTTGGATTAAAAATTCCTTTAAACCAAAGTTTGGATTAAAAACTAGTCCAAAATTTTTAACCGTGTATCAAAATTTTTTCGGGAAACATAACTTCGGGTTTTATTCACAAAAAATCAATGCAAAATGGACGCAAAAAGAACAAAAACTATAAATTTCTTTAAAATAAAATTTATAACGCAAAAACTGAATGAGTTCGTGGGTTTTTAATCGTGAAATTTCAAGCATGAATGTTTTAATGGTTATTTATTACAAAATGTCACATTTACAGGGCCAAAACGGTGTCAAGGAGTACTCGGATGCAGTTGACATGTTGGAAATAGTTGTTTAGTTTTTGCTTGCCTACAATTTTGTTGTATATTGTTTGCCAAAATTCAAAACGGTTTGAGAGATATGGACCAAAAATGGTAAAAATAACAAATAAATTTTTTTCATTTTCGCGATTTTAAGGCTTCGGTGAAGTTTTATCGTGTTAGTTTGCTCTGAGCATTTGTTCTCCTTGCCAATAGCTACAACTTTGCTGAAGACAGGAAAACAATATTCCAAATAGCTTACGAGATATAGCTATGAGAAAAAAAACATTTTTTTTAAAAAAAAAAGAAAGGGTTTTTCTATTTACGTCCCCAACTTTAAGGAACAACAGTCAAAAAGTTGTTTGAGTTTTACGTGTTGCACCGTGTATTTAACGTTTTCGGATGTTTGTATCCAAAATGGCATAAAATTTCTATCACATTCATGCCCAGCGATGTACTGGTGGTTGCATTACATGTGGGCAGTTCCAAAACTGCCATATCTTTCAATACCCGACTTATGTTTCGGGTCATTGTCTTGATAAAATCTGAAAACATAACGAACGCCCAGATTCTCTGCACTTTCAATAAAGTTTGCCTTCAAATTTTCAAGATAATGACAATTTTTTTTTTGAAATTTTTTGCTTGCAACCCTCTATTTGGCTTACACCACACATATGAGGCTCCACCTTAGCCAAAATTTAAATTTCTATTAAATTTAGACTCATCAGCAATTATTACCATATTCCAAAAGCTTGACTCCTTCATTTGGGGTTTACTGGATTTTTCGGACAACATAGTGCTTGTCCGTTGAATTGAATATTTTTTTGGGAGCATTTCTTACCTTATCATGCCTTAGATTTTCCCGGACAAAACGATAAATGATGCTCTTGACTGTGGAGTCACTCAATCCAACCATCTCTTTCGCTCAATCCAACCAATTTTTCGGCGCGAATAGAGATTTTTAAAACGACTGAGGAAAAGTTCTCGCTGCTCAATTATCGTACGTGGCCGCATTTTGAAAAACAAATTTTATGCAAGGCCTACACACAAAACTCACATAAAAATGAACTTGAGAGTGTTGTGGGTTAATGAGTAAACTACAGAAAAAGAACCAACAGTTTCATTACAAGATAAAGGAACATTGCTCAACTGCAAAGTTTTTGGTTGAAATAAGCTGTGATATTGTTTTTGATTAGATTTTTCGTTTTAAATTATTATTAAAATCCAAAAAAAAATTTATAAAAATAAATTAAGCCATAATTGATGAGTTAAATAATTACACTTCCAACCTGCATTTACATTATTTTAAAATCTTTTTTAGTTTAGTTGTAATCGCTGCTTTAAGTTTTTGTTAAGTGCTGGTTGAAATAAGCTGTGAGCCACTGTAGTTCAAAAAAAGGACTTAAAGCTTCGGCTGTGATACCATGCGACGCAAAACGGGTTTCGTAATAACATAATAAAGTTTATCGGTGGTTTCTGAAGTACTGTGTCGAAAACATTAAAAAACATACAATAATAAAACACAAAGTTCAGCAAACAGTACAAAAAAAGCAGAAATTACGCTCAAAAAAATGTTCCAGCTTTAGAAATAATTTCCTACTGGGCATCGAAAAATGAAAATAAAAAATGTTCTTCTCAAATTTATACTCTCAGCATAAATCAGGAATAAAATGTGAACAAAACCAATTTTTATCTCGCAATTTATACGCTTGGAATAAAATTAACCTAGAGATAGTTATCCCCGAGCTAAATCATACTTATGCCTCTTGTGAACAAAACGAGGCTAAAACTTAATGAACATTTTATATTTCAGGAAAATCATGACAGAGACGATTATAAAGAGTATTTGGAATTGGTTTTGATATTTTTGGGCGGTACTCCGAAAAACGGAATAAGATTTAGAGCTCCAGGACCAAACCACCATGCACGGTGGATGTCGAAGGCTCTTTATGCATTAAAAATCTTCATATTCAAAAAACAATTTAAAATAAATGCAACTGAAGTCAATGGACTTAGATATGTCTGTTTATTTCTAGTCAATTTTTATCTTGTTTCATGGTTTAATGCACCTCGTGCGATAAAGTCATATCATCAAGATTTGAATATGTTAAAAAATCTTTATGAATTCCGTTCTGTTCATAAAAAAATGTCCGTTGCAGCAACTTCGACATTATCAAGACACTTCTGGTACTTATCGGAAGAGTTGGCCGGCTAAGCTCTGTTTGATGATAGAGTTTCACTACAAGTTAAAAGACAAACCGTGAGAGCAATGAAAACGCGAAAAAATGATCCTGCGAACTTCAAAAACTTTATTGTCAAAGACATAAACTTATTATTGGCGAAAAATATCAGCGATTTTGCTAGCAAGCGATCGTTATTTTTATTCGAACAGTATAAATTACCACAAAAAAAGAAATATTTATTGGAGGTTGTCGAACAACATATTAAAAGTTTCCTGACGTTAATAAAAATAAAATTGTAGCTGCTTATTCACAAAAATAAAAGAAATGCTCTCACTATGAAACTGTAAAAACGGTGAAAACTGTAAAAATTATTTTTGTCTGTTTTGTTTGTATAATTACTCAAAATTTATGTGCTCTTTTTTTAATCAATTAGTTTGAATTCCATTGTAAACCAAAATTGGAATAATCTACTCATAATTAACTATTTCAAAAAGAAGTCTATTTCATAAATACTTCTTTTTTTCTGATTTCTACTTAAGGATATATTTAATTTTCAAATAAATTTCTAGTACTTCGTTATCAATTAATCAAAACTGTAATATTGTTAACATAATAAATTGTATTTCATATAAAAAGTTTATCAAGAACAATTTTGTGGAAAATAAGCTGTACTTGCTGTGTTTGATTAAAATTTGATGTCTATCATCAATAAATTTCATAATATAGTTGAAAAATCATAGAAATAAGACTTTGCGGGCATGTTAATTTTAACTATTGATAATACCGAAAATCTCACCCATACAGTTTTGTTGCAAGTTTAATATACTGAGAATTCTGAACAGAAATTTTAGCTTAATCATCAATCTTTCAATTGATAATAGCAAAAATTCATAAAAATGGTACTAGGAGCCTGTAACATTGTTGTTTGTAATGATACGAAAAATTTGTATAAAACTTTTATGTCAGCCGTCAGACAAACTACAAAATTGCTATTCAACTTTTTTTTCTATCTGCAATAGTTTAGTTGGAAAATGCAAAAAACCGTGAAATTTATAAATTTTCAGTTTCAAAGATCTGTAGAAACTTCAATATCGACGATGAAAATTTGGCTCGATAAATTTTTTTGTCCAAAATTTAGTACTGATTATGATCCATACACTCATTTTATCAAGAAAAAATTTCTTCATACCTTGCAGGACAAAATAATGTTTCAAAACCCTAGTTCCCGTGTTATTTAAATGGCAAAACTTTAAGTTTCGTGGAAGACCTCTTAAAATTAAAATTAAGAGCTCTGCCTCTAACAGAATTTTTGTTTGGACATATTCTTTGATATTTTTGGGGGAGAGCGAAAAAAAAAAAATTTCGTCATTTTTTGGCACACCCTAATAGATACGATATATATATATATGGATACGACAACATGCAAGATCTCGAAAACCATGTGCGATGCAGCATGCGAATAAGGCGCAAATTGAATACTTCCACTCCCTCAAGGATCCCCTCAAGGCTTTCATCAAACGGTCTATGTGAGACTCCAACGTGAGGAAACCGGACTAACCTGACCTAACCAGTGTTGCCAAAAATGTTTGAGGAAAGAAGCTAGATGGTCTTTAAAAATGGCTAGAAAAGGCTAGACGACTTTAAAAAAAAGCTAAAACTAGTAAGGTATATCTTCGACTTGGCCGAAGTTAAAATACCCCCACGACCAATTCTTAAGGGTTAAAAAATCTTAAATTGGAGAGCTTTTTGTTTGAGATTTTAGAAGATTTTGTTATTTTTATGTGTCTAAAATACAAACATATCAAATTGTTTTCCTGTAGCAAAAATATATAAGCCTTTTTGTAAAGTTTTCAATTTTGGGGTTGTATGGGAGGTGTGCGTCGGATGGATGGCGGCCATTTTTCTAATACACCTAAGTTTTGACATAGAATACACAAATACTGAGTTTCAGTTTTGTAAATTTAATATTAGTCTCTTAACAGAGTTTTAAATTTTGGGGTTGTATGGGAGGTGGGCGTGGTTTTCAGTCGATTTATCCCATTCTCATACTTGATCTTAGTTTTTTAGAAAAAAGCTTAAATATCGAATTTCAGCACAATAGCTTTAAATATACGACTGTAATCGTGTCCACAGACAGACAGACAGACAGACATGGCTTAATCAACTCAGGTGGTGATGCTGATCAAGAATATATAAACTTTTCTATACCTACCACGCCTCTAAATGGGTGTTACACACGTCGTGACAAAAGTAATATACCCCTTACGCAGTGCGCGTGGGGGTATAAAATGGCTAGATTTGTTTACGGTATTTATACCCTCAACCTGAAAGGTCAGGGTATATTAACTTTGTGCAAACGTTTGTAACGCATAGAACGAAGCGAGTCCGGTATAGAAAAGTATATATATTCTTGATCAGCGTCACCACGTGAGTCGAGCTTTCCATGTCCGTCCGCCCGTCCGTCCGTCCGTCCGTCCGTCCGTCTGTCCGTCTGTGTGTTGACCGTATACACAGGATAAGAAGAAGGAGTTGAGATAATTGGATGAAACTTGGTACACATGGTCACATGGACCCAAGGATCTGCACTATTGAATATTTTTGAATCAGCCCACGGACACGCCTACCTTCCATACAACGCAAAAATTGAAAACTGCATAAATAAGCTCATAATTAACCTACAACAATAAAATTTGGTGTGTATGTGTTTTGTATCAACACGAAGATGTGTTCGAAAAATGGGTGTCGTCCGCTCACGGACACGCCCACCTCTGATACAACCTAAAAACTGAAAACGCAATAAATAAGCCTCTGTTGAAAATAAAAAAATAAAATTTGACACGTGTGTTTTTAATAACAAAACAAAGATGGTGTTGAAAAATGGACATCATCCGCCCACGGACGCGCCTACCTCCGGTACAACGCAAAAATTGAAAACTGCATAACTCAGCTCATAATTAGCCTACAACAATAAAATTTGGTGTGTATGTGTTTTGTATCAACACAAAGATGTTTTCGAAAAATGGGTGTCGTCCGCTCACGGACACGCCCACCTCCCATACAACCCAAAACTTGAAAACGCAATACACAAGCCTCTGTTTAACCTACAGAGCTAAAATTTGGCACGTATGTTTTTTATGTCAAGACAAAGATGGTTTTGAAAAAAAAACGTCATCCGCCTACGGACACGCCTACCTCCCATACAACCCAAAAAGTTTAAAACTCAATAAATAAGGTTATGTTTGTCATAGAGAAATTAAATTTGGTATGTATGTATTTTATACCAAAACTAAGGTGTGTTCAAAAATTGGGAGTAATCCGTTCATGAACACGTCCACCTCCCATAGCGAAAGCATAATAAAGGCATTAACTGTGAGCTACAGGAATAAAACTTGGCATGTGTAAATTTTTCATCAACATTTAAATGCATAAAAAATATAGGCTTCATCCACCCACGGACACGCCCATGTACAATAAAATTTTTTTTTGTTTTTGAAAAGTGGGATTAGGGTATTTCATAGTCGGTCTAGACCGACTTTAGACTTTCTTTACTTGTTTTTTATTAAACATGATTCTGTGAATATATGTACAAACGTTCGTATATATTTGTATAATATATGAATATGATATAAAAAGGAACGATACCAAAATTTAAATGTATTGAAATTGGTTTGAGCACCAATTAAAGTTTTTTAGCGACCAAGAGTAAATTTTATTGTTTTTATATTTTTCGAATGCATAATTCAGGAAGACTCAGAAAGACTTAAGTCGAATAGCTCCAAGGATCGCTTCCAAATTTTTTTCACTTGCAAAGTAAAAACCATTGCTATTTTAAATCCTTCAATTTTTATTTAAGAGAAATATTTTTTATTTCATAACCTAAAATCAATGAAGTTCTAAGATTCAAAAATCGGTTTTGCAAGTACCATTATCGTAAAAAATATTATTATTTTTGTTTTTTGAATGAACAAGCAGCGAAAAGTGCTTTACTAAACGACGGATTCCGGGTATGTTAATATTTTTTATTAAAAATGTTCCTTAAACATTAATTTAATTGCATATAATTATTATGCAAAAACAAAAATTACATAAAATAAACAGTCCCTTTACAATAAAACTTTTAGTTTTGTATTTTTTTTTTCGTTAAAAAACTTGAATGGGCCTTAAATAGAATTCAGTCTTTCAAGTTTATATATATAAAAGCAATAAAATTTTATAGTTGAAAAATAGCACCAAAAAGCTTTTAAAATAAGACGATTAACAAAAACAAGTTCATTATTTTAATCTTAAAACAAGTTAAGAAAGTCTAAAGTCGGTCTAGGCCGACTATGAAATACCCTAAACCCACTTTTCAAAAACAAAAAATTTTTATTGTAAATGGGCGTCTCCAAGGGCGGATGAAGCCTATATTTTATATGCATTTAAATGTTGATGAAAAATTTACACATACCAAGTTTTATTCCTGTAGCTCACAGTTAATGCCTTTATTATGCTTTCGCTATGGGAGGTGGACGTGTTCATGAACGGATTACTCCCAATTTTTGAACACACCTTAGTTTTGGTATAAAATACATACATACCAAATTTAATTTCTCTATGACAAACATAACCTTATTTAACCATTTTTCAAAACCATCAAAACAAACATTTTTCAAAACCATCTTTGTCTTGTCATAAAAAACATACTTGCCAAATTTTAGCTCTGTAGGTTAAACAGAGGCTTATTTATTGCGTTTTCAATTTTTGGGTTGTATGGGAGGTGGGCGTGTCCGTGAGCGGATGACGTCCATTTTTCGAAAACATCTTTGTGTTGTCATAAAAAACATACGTTCCAAATTTTATTTCTGTAGGTTCAACAGAGGCTTATTTATTGCGTTTTCAGTTTTTAGGTTGTATGGGAGGTGGGCGTGTCCGTGAGCGGACGACACCCATTTTTCGAAAACATCTTTGTGTTGATACAAAACACATACACACCAAATTTAATTGTTGTAGGCTAATTATGAGCTGAGTTATGCGGTTTTCAATTTTTGCGTTGTATGGGAGGTAGGCGTGTCCGTAGGCGGACGATGGCGGACATTTTTCCAAACCATCTTTGTTTTGTTATAAAAAACACACGTGCCAAATTTTATTTCTATAGGCTAAACAGAGGCTTATTTATTGCGTTTTCAATTTTTGAGTTGTATGGGAGGTGGGCGTGTCCGTGGGCGGACGACACCCATTTTTCGAAGACATGTTTTTTTTTATACAAAACACACACACACCAAATTTTATTGTTGTAGGTTAATTATGAGCTTATTTATGCAGTTTTCAATTTTTGCGTTGTATGGAAGGTAGGCGTGTCCGTGGGCTGATTCAAAAATATTCAATAGTGCAGATCCTTGGGTCCATGTGATCATGTGTACCAAGTTTCATCCAATTATCTCAACTCCTTCTTCTTATCCTGTGTATACGGACAACACACAGACGGACAGACGGACAGACGGACGGACGGACGAACGGACATGGAAAGCTCCACTCACGTGGTGACGCTGATCAAGAATATATATACTTTTCTATACCGGACTCGCTTCGTTCTATGCGTTACAAACGTTTGCACAAAGTTAATATACCCTGACCTTTCAGGTTAAGGGTATAAATAGGAATTTTTCATTCAAGTGCTTGACGCGGTTAGTAAAAAACATTGGACCTCTATCACTTTTTAAATCTACATCTCAAAAACTATTTCCTCCTCTTGTGAAGAATTAGAATTTACATACAAATTTTGTAAGTTGTAAGTTATATGTTATGTGTGTTTACATATAACTAAAGACTATTTGCAAAACCTATAATATCATCTGTGATTTCAAAATTATGACAGCATGTGTTATTTGTTTTTAGAGCATATCGTATCGTTAGAAGAGAATTTAGAATGACAGTTTGAATACGGTTTCTTTGCTTTTTTTACAAATTTCATTGTACAAACTAAATATTCTTTCTACCTCATCGTTGTTAAGTGGCAAAATAAGAAAAATAAAACCAAACTGAAAGTTCTTGGAACAGATCTTCATTCAGAGAATTTTTATACTCTAGCTTCTGACTAGAATTCAGTTGTAGGACTTCAGTTATTCCACTTCTGATTTACAATTTTTTGCCATTGTTTTTTAACTATCGCTATTTCTCATTTACAGTAACTGGATTTTTCTTTCTCTATAACAGAAAATATTTTGATTTTAACTACTTTAAAAGTATAATAAGAGCAATACAAGGCTAATAATAGTATAATAAGAGCAAACACTTTCAAAATTGCATGCAAAAGTCAGAAAAATTGGATGTGATAACGCCTTTTTTTAGCAATATATTAAAAAAGGCTAGAAAAGGTTAGAACAAAGCAAAAAAAAGGCTACAAAAAAAGCTAGTGGCTAGATGATAATTTTCGAGGCTAAACGACAAAAATAAAGGCTAGATCTAGCCTCAAAAAGGCTAGACTGGCAACACTGGACCTAACCTCTGACTGAATTTGCATATATTTAAATTACTAACAAGTTACATCAAATTGTAATAATTTATACTTTTGAAATAAATCATTTCAAATAATTACAAATTAAATAAAGAAGCTATTTGCATGCAGACTGAATTACTGAATTAAATACAAATACGTGATGTTATATGAACATAAGACTTTTAAAATTATTAAATTTTCTTAGCACTGAAATATTTTTCAATAGTATGCATTAGGGATGTTACGGAGGTGAGCTTATCGGAACCGGAGTCGGAAACGGAGCCGAGGTCGGAGTCGGAGTCCAAGAAATATGTGTTAGTTAACTGTTAAGCATAGTACTCTGTTCGGCTTCACGTGAAATTATACTCAAATCTCCATACAAAAAATGACAGCTGTGAAACAACCGTGAACATTTCACAACTTTTTCGTCAAAGCTGTACTATGCTTCGCTGCGGAAAATCTAGTACTATATTCCGCAACATGCATCTAGCAACATTGTTTTCACGGCAATTAAATTGAACCGACCATTTATTTTGCCGTGCAAAGTGACAATTGCTATTTCATTTAAGAAATAAGTGCAAGCAAAAGAACAATGTATATAATTGAAATGATATTTTTGTACTATTTCTAAAGTTTTGCAATTAATAATTGCAGTTGTTTGAAATTGTAAATACGGATGCACCTTTCCGCGGTGTTGGTCGCAAAACTTCGCAGCTTGCAGACTGCCATAAACTAATGACTTGTTCTGCTCCAAAACAAAGGACATTAGAGTGGGTCGAAAAAAAAAGTTTGAAAAAACCACCCCCTATTTTAAAGTTGACCTCGAGAGGATTCCGAAAACAAAAAATTTTTTTTTGGACCACCGGAAAAACAGCCAAAATGGTACTTTTTGCATAACTTAAGCATTACATTTCAGATCTTAAAAAATTATATGTCGTTGAAAAGGACTTTACGAGCACTACAATGTCTTCTTAGAACAGAATTTTTTTGTTTTCGGAATCCTTTCGAGGTCAACTTTAAAATAGGGGGTGGTTTTTTCAAACTTTTTTTTTTGTATGGAGGCCGACCCACTCTAAAGGACATGCATACTTGTATAAATATTTATTTTGTATTTATATAATCACAAATATGAAAATAAAAGAACTTAAACGATTTTCTGCTTTTGCTCTTATAAATTGCGGTTGTTTATTTACATCTTGTCGAAATTTGGAAGTTGATCATCAGCTGTTCGTTCGCAACAAAATATCTGTCAAAATTTTCACGCAACAAATAAAATGCTTTTGCCAGTGAAATATCACCCATCGAGCATAGTACTAGGCTTAAGGTTATTAATTATAAAAGAATAATTAACATACTACCTACAGTATTCAGTATCTTTAATCAGCACTGAACATTTTGTGGAAATATTACACACATGTACGTATATACGCAAAAATAGGAAAAAAATATCTACATAGTTTTAAGTTTTGTTTAAGCCAAATGAATAGACTCTAAAAGTACTAAATTGTACTTAATTATCAAAAGCTTGTCAGCTTTCTCCCCGTCCAACCTATTTCTTAGAGGACCATATATGAGACCGACACTACTAAAAAGTTGCTCCCTTGCAACTGATCCTATAGGACACGATAAATATTGACGAGCAATTGAATGCATATTTCGAAATTTCGAATTTGCCTTCCACAAGAGAGTTAATAAGCAATTAAAATTTTTAACGAAGAACTGCGCTCATGTGTGAGATAGGTAAAATCGTTTACGCCGGTACATTTCGATCTTCGTTATAACTCCGATTCAAAATTGTCTGAGCCGAAGTCGGAGTCGGAGTTGTAAAATCAATCGGAAGTTCCGACCTTTCGGAACCGAAGTCGAAGCTCCGTTTCATCCCTAGTATGCATATATTCCGTACAAAATATTTTGTCATAAAACTAAAAAATACATAATTTTTGATAAATCAATTATAAACCTCTTTAAACATTTAACAATAATCGACTTTTAAATCATTTACTTCTCACATGTTGCGTACGATTAAGTACTCGAGTTCATGATAGAATAACAAGATAGGCGCACATTGGAGAGGAGGTGAGCTAGATGTCAAAATCAGCTGTTCGAATTTGAGATGTTCTAATTGTTGTTGTTGCCTTTTTGGACGTTTATAGCACTCACAGCATTGTTTGTGTGAAACTAGACATTTGGGCAGCCATATTTATATGAGCCTACCTTATTATTCTATCATGCTCGAGTTAAAATATGCTTACAGATGGCGAATACGACGAATAGTTGCTCAATTTTCAGTTGCTCAAAAACCAAGATGGTGGTCAAAGCTTATTTCAATAGCAAAAATTCCTTAAGAAATCAGAATAAGGATATCGCTTAAGTCATATTGAAGCAGAAAAATTTAGCTCTCAAGACCAGCTGTTTGAATTGCAAACAATAGCTGCATTTTTACGGTCTGTGATCCGATTAAGTTTAACTCTTATGAAAAAAAACGACTTTGGTCATATCCCGGGTTCCCGGGATAAAAAAAAATTTTAAATAATTTTATAAATCGTGAAGTCCAGCCTTGAAGACGCATACGAGCGCTGCCCCCGTCATGACATAAAAATCGTGCTTGGTGACTTCAACGCCAAGGTGGGTAAGGAAAACATATTTGGTCCTACAGTCGGAAAGTTCAGCCTCCACGACAACACATCCGATAACGGAATGAGGTTGATTGAATTCGCCGCAGCACGAAACATGGTCGTTAGTAGCACTAGATTCAAGCATCTCAATATTCATAAGGCCACCTGGTTGTCCCCTGATCAAAAAACATGCAACCAAATTGATCACGTTTTAATTGACGGAAGGCACTCTTCCAGTGTACTAGACGTACGCACGATTCGTGGTGCTAACATAGACTCGGATCATTATCTTGTCGCAGCCAAGATCCGCACACGTCTGTGCGCAGCTAAGAATGCTCGCAATCCTACACAAAGAAAGCTAGACGTCGACAAGCTGCAGTCAAAACGGACGGCCGAAGCCTTCGCTACTCGACTCTCACTCCTGCTTCAAGAAAGCACTCCTCCGATCGACGATATATGCAGACAGTGGACGCACATATCCCACTCTATGCGTACGGCTGCCGAAGAGGTGATAGGCTACCACCGCCCTCGCCGAAACCAGTGGCACGACCAGGAGTGTCGCGACGCCACTGCAGAGAAGGACGCCGCCTACAAAGCCACCCTGCAGTCGGTTGTGATGCGTGCTGTGATGGAGCGATACCGAGAGAAGAGGAGGGAAGAGAGACGCATTTTCAGGCGAAAAAAACGAGAGGCGGAAATGCGTGAGTGCGAGAAAATTGAGATGCATGGCGACAGGAATGAGACTCGAAAATTTTTCGAAAAAATAAGACGCCTGGCCGATGGTTTTAAGACCGGAGCCTCTTCCTGCAAGGACGAAAATGGGAATCTAGTGACAGATATCCAGAGTACACTGATGTTATAAAGGGAGCATTTCTCTAGACTTTTAAATGGTGACGCTGTCAACAATCCCGCCAGTGGAGATGATATCCCGGAAACCCCAATTATGGATGACAGCGTTGAAGTTCCGCTGCCCGACTATAATGAGGTATTAACAGCTATAGCTCGGCTTAAAAACAACAAAGCCGCAGGAGCCGATGGCCTACCGGCTGAGCTGTTTAAGACCGGTGGCGAAGCTCTGTTTAAATGCATTCACAGACTTCTATGCAGAATATGGTCGGAAGAATGCATTCCAGATGATTGGAACCTCAGTGTGCTCTGCCCAATCCACAAAAAAGGCGATCCCACCATATGCGCCAACTACCGTGGGATTAGCCTTCTTAATATCGCATATAAGGTCCTGTCGAGCATATTGTGTGAAAGACTGAAGCCCATCGTTAACCAACTGATTGGACCTTATCAGTGTGGCTTCAGACCTGGAAAGTCCACCATTGACCAGATTTTCACGCTCCGACAAATCTTGGAAAAGACCCTCGAAAAACAAATTGATACACACCATCTTTTTGTCGATTTCAAAGCCGCCTTCGACAGTCCAATAAAGAGTCACCTATATGCCATCATGTCTGAATTTGGTATTCCTGCGAAGCTTATACGTCTTTGCAGGATGACACTGAACAACACAAGCAGTGCAGTGAAAATCGGGAAGGACCTCTACCTTCCTTTCGATACCAAGCGAATTTTCAGACAAGGTGATTCCTTATCGTGCGACTTTTTTAATATAGTCATGGAGAAGATCATCCGAGCTGCTGACCTGAGACGCAGCGGCACAATTTTCTATAAGAGTGTTATGCTGCTGGCGTATGCTGATGATATTGACATCATTGGTCAAAATACGCGCGAAGTCAGTATTTTGCGAGCATTCTCCAGGCTAGAAAAAGAGTCGAGTCGAATGGAACGCAGATAAAACGAAGTATCTTGTGTCAACAAACAAACAGTCCCAGCGTCTTGGAAACCACGTCACTGTTGACAACACCTCCTTTGAGGTAGTGAAGGACTTTGTTTACCTGGGATCCAGTATAAACTCCTCCAACGATATCAGTATTGAGATTAAACGAAGGATAACTCTTGCCAACAGGTGTTACTTTGGGCTCAGTAGGCAATTGAGAAGCAGAGCTCTCTCTCGACGAACAAAACTGACGCTCTATAAGTCAATAATCATGCCCGTCCTACTATAAGCATCACAAACCTGGACGTTGAGCAGCTCTGATGAAAGGACTTTGGGAGCGTTCGAGAGAAAAATCCTTCGCAAGATCTATGGTCCAATCTGCGTCAATGGCGAGTACCGAATACGATGGAACCATGAGCTGTATGAGCTATATGCCGACATCGATATAGTCCAGCGTATTAAAATTGAGCGGCTTCGCTGGCTAGGTCATGTCGAGAGAATGAACGACGAAGCTCCAGCGAAAAAGATATTGGATTCGGTACCCAGTGGTGGCCAACGCAGACGAGGAAGACCGCATCTCCGTTGGAAAGACCAGGCATTGGATAACCTGACAACGCTTGGAGTTTCCAACTGGCGCCAGCAAGCGCACGACAAAAGGAGCTGGCGAAAATTCTTAGACCAGGCCAAAACCGACCAACGGTTGTAAGCGCCATCTAAGTAAGTAAGTTAGAAGTCCAGTTTACTGAAGCAACCAGAAATAATATATTTTTCGGAATTCTTTTCTATTAGTTCAAAAAGCAATTAAACACATTAAAACTTTTTCAAATATTTATGTTTAAAAACAAAGAAATTAAGTAGTTTAAGTAGTACGTTTTAAGGACATAATAACTCCTAAGCACCTGTACCTATTTTAATGAAATTTGGTATAAAGGTTCAACTCCACCCAAGATAAAACGGTAAATAAAAAATTCCAAAGACCAAAAGAGGGCGCTTTAAGCATTGCATTGTTAAGACTCAATAACTCCTAAATGACGTGACTGATTTAACTTAAATTTGGTAAATGAAATATCCTGACCCTGCAACAGAATTGAGGGTATTTAAATTTCAGGAAACTTCCGTGAGAGGCCGCTTTATTCAATCAACTTTGTCTGGCTCATTCACATCAAAACGGATGAAGCGATTTTGATGAACCTTGGGAAGCATTTGTTTTTGTTACTGAAATAGATCCTATGCTGTTAAAAGTTCTTTCGACAAAAATCGAAGAATAAGCCGAAACAGCCGCGTACCGTGGGGTACAGTGCTTTGTTCCATAGGCAAAATTAAAATAAAATAAAGTGCTTAGAATATTTAAGTAATATACATTTTTTATAATACCTTAACTAATTCGTTAATAGAATTTATCATCTCGTCTTTTTGTTAACAGTAGAGGGCGCTAAAATCAGAAAACGTTTGAGGTAAAACTGTTGAACGGAAAAACTGTTTTTACTGTGTTACAATTTTTTTTTTTTTAATTTCATTTTATTATAAATATAATTATAACAATATTATATTTATTATATTATTATATTGCTTTGAAACTATAAACCAGTTTTGTTTTTAACTATAGGTACAAAAAACCAAAAATAATTGTTTGTAAATGTTTTATATAGAAAAGTTTTTTGTGCCATCGAAAACTTTTGCGATTTTTTGTTTGGAATTCCCAAAATGCAAAAGTTTGATAGAGTGAAATTTTTTTTTTTTTTGAAGAATAGGTAATTTTTTATTTTTGATTTTAGTACATTTGAAAGGGCTTAAATGGAATATGTAAACAAGTTTTAGATTTTTCACCCGAAAATGTAAAAATGATATGAATTTTTTGAGACATATTTCCTAAGTTTCAGAAAAAGTTGCAAAGACCTAAGTTTATGGTACTGCCAAAATTTAAGAAAAATAATTTTATAGAAGTTTTTTGTTTTTATTACCATTAAAAATGAATCAAATTTTGATGTAGTGTATAATTTTTATTAAATAGTGTCAAAAACTTACCAAAAATTTAAAGAATATATTTATTTTTTTTGGCGGAAACCCTAAAGTTTTGCAAACTTTGAAAAAATTATATAAATAAAAAGCGATTTTTTATTTTTCATTTATATACTTTGTTAGCAAATCTAACCACTAGTAAAAAAAAAAAATTTAAGATTTTTAACCGGAAATTTGAAATTTTGAATTTTTTGAAAACATCTATATTTTTTAGTTTTACAAAGACCAAAAATATGATTATATAATTTTTTCCAAGTAAAGGGCTCCAGCGACGTTCAATGTTCAATTCAATTTTTGCAAGCTGTGTAATTTTATTGACTGTAGGTCTGTTTGAGAAATACATTTTGAAAGAAAACATCATTAATTACAATTAAAATTAATTATCTTATTTGTTGAGCAAATTTAGAAGCAAATATATTTATGACCCTTTTTAAAAAGAAAATATTAAATTATTTGCATTCTGATCACAAATGAAGCTAAAATTTGGTTTTTTGGCAAAAAGGATATATGGGAGATGGTCATGTCCTTGTATCGAATGAAGCGAAATTTCCCAGAGAGCCCAAAAATATAGTTTTATAAGTTGTAATAAGTTTTCAGTGCATTCTGATCACAAATGTAGCTAAAATTTATTTTTTGGTAAAAATGATGTATGGGAGATGGTCATGTCCTTGTATCGAATGAAGCGAAATTTCCCAGAGAGCCCAAAAATATAGTTTTATAAGTTGTTAAACGTTTGCAGTGCATTCTGATCACTAATGTAGTTACAATTTAGTTTTTGACAATAAATTATATATGGGAGGTAGTCATGTTCTTGCACCGTATGAAACAATATTAACCACTAAGCTAAAGGACATATTTTAACAGATAGTTACCAACTTTTGCTTTATTCTTTATACAATTATAGCTAAAATTAAACTTTTAAATTAAAAGGTGTATGGGAGGCAGCCATGTCAACCTTGCACCGATTTTTCCGAAACTTCGAATTTTTCTTAATTAACATATTTTGAACCAGCACACCAAATTTCATTTTTCTGCGATAACTTCTCTAATTTTGCCAATTCACTATATGGGGACAAAGCACTGTGGGGCGGTCCGCCCCGGGCGGCATTTTTTTAGGGGCGGCACTGAAGCTAAATTAGGCCTTTTACAAAATAAATATGTGTACAATATAATTTTAAGGTGTAAGTACAAACAAAAGAAATAACTAAACTTAATGAATAAATTTGTAAATAAAACTATGTTTATGAGCTTCGTATTGAGCAAAACAAAAATATTAAATCGTTTTTCGAGTCTCGAAATTAGTTGCCGAAGAAATAAAAAAGGTATAATATTTAGGAATGTGGGAGTAGTTGAATTTTCGAGTAACTCGGCTTAATATTAAAAATTAAGACTTATGTGTATGATTTTACGTCGTATCTATTATAATTTTTTGTGATTTTTGAAGGGATTTTACTGTTTTAATAAAATCACTTTGGAGGGGAGTGTTCTATACTGATTTGGGTCATTTTCTAATTTAATAATTTAATTATTAATTTTGGAGAACTAATTTTGAGAAATGACCACAAGGTTCCAGCAGCTTCATGCTCTTGCTGAAAAATACGCAATTCTTACTCCTTTGATTCTCCTGAATGATAAGTTGGAATGCAAACTGAATGAACTCTGTCACGAAGATATTGACAAGGAAGATTTTCTCGTTGAGATAAAAATACTTCAGAATTTTGTTTCTGTTGCACACAAAGAAACTGATTCTTGTATGAAAAGTCCACTTGAACTTTTACAATTTATTTTTAAATTTAAGCATAGTACTCTGTTCGGCTTCACGTGAAATTATACTCAAATCTCCATACAAAAAATGACAGCTGTGAAACAACCGTGAACATTTCACAACTTTTTTTTCAAAGCTGTACTATGCTTCGCTGCGGAAAATCTATTACTATATTCCGCAACATCTAGCAACATTGTTTTCACGGCAATTTAATTGAACCGACCATTTATTTTGCCGTGAAAAGTGACATTTGTCATTTAATTAAAAAAAAAAGTGCAAGCAAAAGAACAAGGTATTATTTATAAATTAATTAAAATTGGTTTTAATCCATCCTTTATCAAAATTCTTAGTAGTTTCTTAAACAATCGGAATTTTTTCATTAATATTGATAGCATGTCTTCAGATTTTGGTGCAATTGAAAGTGGTGTCCCTCAAGGCTCTATTATGGCACCACATTTATATAGTATATTTATTCACGACTTTCCTCATGTTCATAATGGATCCACAGGAATATTATACGCTGATGACTCTCTTGCATATGCTCATGGCATTACTCCTAATGAGGCTCTTGCTTTTGTTCGATCCCATTTGGAAAAAATTCATAGTTTTTATAAAGATTGGGGAATTAAAATTAATACAAACAAATCGGAAGCTATTTGTATCAGAAATCCTTCAGGCAAATGTCACAGAAGCACTGTCCCCCAGAGCAAAAATCTAAAGTTATCTCTTTTTGGTTCGGACATTCCTTTCAAAAATGTTATTAAATATTTAGGAGTTTCTTTCAACTATCTCCTAAGATTTTATTATCATGCTAATTTGATTTTAAACAAAGCTAGAAAAATTTTGGGTATGTTCTCTAATTTACTAAGAAATAAATATTTGCCTATAAAAACTAAATTACTTATTTATAAAATTAGTATACGTTCCGTTTTAATGTATGGTTTTCCGATTTGGTTCACTATCTCCCCTTCAGTCGCGCAAAATCTTGAAAAATTTGAACATAAAGTTTTGAGATTTTGTATAGACCGAAATTTTGAATCTTTCACCAAACGTTTTTCTAATTTTTTCGTTTATAATCGCGCTAACGTCATTCCTTTATGTAAATATTTATTTTTTCATATGGAAATGTGTATCAATAAACTACCTTATTTAGAAAATGATTTGATCAATTTTGTTTTTAATTCGCAAAAAGATTATAATTGGTCAAATATAAATTATATTTCTGCAATTGGAATAATTAATGAAAGTATAGATTTTACTTTAAATTCGAGTTCTGCCACATTGCTAATACCTGAATTTTACCGTAAAGCTAGCCCTAATGTACATAGAGGCTGATTTTTATCTTAATGTTATGTCTTTATTAAGTGCATATATGTAAATAATTTAATTTTTTGTTTTTGTTGTGTTTGTAATTTAAATTAATTTTAATTAGTTTTAAGTTTTACTCGATTTCACATCAACGTAACTTAAAAATGTTTTTTGAGCAAACATTTGATTTCCTTTTGTCATTTTCCTTGCCTTTGCATGCTTTCCTGTCTATATAATAGAATTATTTTTGCTGTTCTATGTTCATTTTCTTTGTCACCTCTACGTACTTCATTGTTATTGTTCTAAAGTCTCAATAAAATTTACTTTACTTTACTTATACTTTTACGAATCTTTCTAACCATTGCTGTTAGTGTTGCCACTTGTGAGAGGAGCTTCTCAAGTTAAAACTACAAGTCTCGCCTACAAAATCTTGCCATATTATCTATAGAATACGAGTAAAGTAATGAAATAGACTTCGACAATGTAATTAACGATTTTGCTAATAAAAAAGCAAGAAAAATAACAATTTAATAAAATATTAAATAAAAAAAAATTGTATTTGTACAAATTTCTTATCCGGTATCATTTAAGAATAAACTTTTTTTTATCGTTGGCCTAATTCTTATATGACGTAAGTCAACATTTGGAATAATAGCGATTATTAACGTTTAAGGGAGATGGATCATAACTACATTTTTGCAATTTTTTAATTTTTAACGCTTTTAATGCTTGAATACATATTAAAATACAATGAAATTAGTTTTTTTTGCCTCTTCAACAGTAGATAATTTTGATTTATGTCGCACGTTGGGAAAAAATCAGGCAAATCGCGCGCATTGCGATGACATCTCGACTTTTTTCAATGATTTTTACAATGATTTAATGATTTTTGAATATGTTTAATGATAGAAATCCATTTTTTTTTAAGGTCATAGGCCTTACCAATTTGTTTAAGGACCGCCAAAGTCTTGCGTAACTTCAAAAATATTGAATCAAAAATTTCACTAAACGTATCACCACTGAGCATATAACAGATAGACTCAAATCGCATAAAAATGTGTTTGGATCGAAATTGTACGCATTGGCTCCCACACTCTCATTTACGCTCTCATCGTTCATGCGTTCAAACGAACGTAACTTCGTGTTTCCATTGCCGCAGCAAACGTGTAAATTGAGATTAAATTCCTTATAATGAGATTGTAAGTCCTGTAATTTCAAAGCTAAGCGGGAAAGCTATGATTGCAAATTGGGTTACATAGGAGGTGCCACGCCTGTTTAGGCCGCAACCCTAAATCCAAAAGGTATAAGATTAATGCTCACAAAAGGTAAATGATCAAGAAGGAGGCCGCCATTAACAAGACGAAGACACCTCCGAGGCACTCGTTCGGCTATCGAGAATCGATACTCGAACGAGTCGGTAAGTATGTATTGATCTTTTACTTTGTTTTAATAAGTGGAAATATTTTTCAAAATTAAATCGAAACAAAATTCTCTAAAATGAGAAAAACCGTTTTGAAAAATTTTTCACAATTTGTAAAAAGAATTTAAGATTTAGTCGATAAGTCTTGTATCGATTTTTTCCAATCTTCACAGCAACACTTTCAAGACCATGCGCAAGCTACCCTGAAAAAAATCATATCAATTGCTTTAGCGGCTTCGGAGTCTATAACTAACACACACATACGTGCATCAGTTTTAATATATGTACATAGACAAATCCTTTGAAGAGCGAAAGGACACTTAAGATTCTGAACATCGTTAAGTGTAACGATATCCTTGTAATTCTATGTTGTTTTTTGGATTGCACTGCATTTTATATTATTTGTTCACCACTTTATATATCATAAATAAATTTTATTTTCAACTGTAGGGTATACTTTCAACTGTAGGGTGTAATGAATATAATAATATAATAATTTATTTTCATTGTGTAGGGTGTATGCAATGACAAAATTATATTATGCCAGGATACTCCTTAAAAAATACTTGTTTAGGTGTCAATATATCAGCTTTATATTTTAGTAAATAGAGAAATGAGAGCAAAAATAGACTCATGCGCGCGTTTTACTCCATTTTTTCCCAACGTGCGTCGTATTAGAAATAGGTTGAATTAATATAATTGAGAACAATGAGAGATCACATTTTAAAGTGAAAACTATGCATAATAAACCCTATATTAATATCAAGATGTGTTTTTTGTATTGCATATGAGAGGGGCGGCAAATTTGGAATCCGCACCGGGCGGCTTAGCCTCTTGGTACGCCACTGAGCCGAAGGCATGAAGGAATAAGCCGAAAGCAAACGAAGTCAAGAACCAAAGACTAACGAAAAATAAAAAGTTTAACGAATACGAGCAGAAGCTATATAAAGATGAACAAAAATTAACCGATCAGGATCGATCAAAACCGAAGTTGAACGAAAACAATCCAAAAATCGAATCGATGCTTAAAGGATTTTTTGAGATAAAGTTGCATATTAAATGCATGCTAAGCAAAACTTTATACGAATTTTTCTCGAAATGACTTTTCTCAAAATGACTGACCATTTACCTCAGAAACCAGAAACCAGATCAAGACGTTGAAGATGTCAAATTTTTTTGTAATCATATGCGGCATGTAAAGTTTTACGGAAATTTGACTAAAAACTTTCGACGGAAGGAGATGGCAAAACCCAAAAAAACAATAATGCCTCAGTTATGCCTCAATTGGACAAAACATTGAAAATATTATCATAAAAAATCTTATAATTATCCACTGCATTCGTCTCATTCAGTTTAGTCTTCTGACTAAATTCACATACGGTTTCACTTCTTCCGTATGTGTCGACCAAACACATAATTGTTATGCCCCACGCGTACTGCGTAGGTATAGAAAAGCATATATATTATTGATCAGCATCACCACCTGAGTTGATTTAGCCATGTCCATCTGTACGTCTGTCTGTCTGTCGACACAATAACAGCCGTAATTTTCAAGCTATCGTAATGAAATTCGATATTTGAACTTTTTTCTAAAAAGCGAAGATCAAGTTCGAGAATGGGCAGAATCGGATGAAAACCACGCCTACCTCCCATGCAACACTGAAATTCAGTATTTAAGTATTCTATGTCAAAACTAAAGTGTGTAAGAAAAATGGGCGTCATTCACCCACTAACACGACCACTTCCCATACAACCCCAAAATTGAAAACTATATAAAGAAGCTTCTGTCGAAGCTACAAAAATAAAATAAGGTCTTAATTCATTTTTCATAAAAAAAGACGTGTTCAAAAAATGGGCGTCATCCACCCACGAACACGCCCACCTCCCATACGAACTCAAAATTAAAAACTATAAATAGGCTCCTCTTTAAGCTACAAGCAAAGAATTTTATACGTTTGTATTTTTTATCAAACCAAAATCGTGGAAGAAAAGTAGGCGTCATCCGCCTACGGACACACCCACTTCCCATACAACCCACTATAGTGAAAACTCTATAAATAGGCTAATATTTCAGCTAAAAAGTGAAATTCGGTAGTTGTGCATTTTATATTAAAACTGAGGTGTGCTAAGAAAATGGGCGTTAACAATCCCTTCACACGCCCAGTTCCCATAGAAGCCAACAGTAAAAACTTATATAAATACAAAGAGGCTAAAAATTAAGGAATAAAACTGAAATTCAGTATTTTTGTATTTTTTATCACAACTGAGAAGTGTTAAAAACCACCCACGAACAGGCAAAGCTCCCATTCAACACCTAAATTGAAAACTTTATAAAGAGCCTTACATGTAAGCTGCGGTGTGGAGAATTAATGCCATGTGCAATATTGCCATAAGCAAGTGTGCATTAATGCCAAAGTGTAAAATTAAAAAATTCTTGGAATGTGACTTATTGCCATAAAAATGTGCATTATTGCCATAAATTTCTTTATGGCAGTAATGCACAAGACACAACGAATTAACGCCATATGAATTACTGCCATAAAATTCTTTATGGCAATAATTCACATTAGGTAGAGAATTAACGCCATGTGACTTATAGCCATACTAGTGTAAAAGCCCGTCCTACGACGGGAAGGAACCATTTAGAGTACAAAATGCGACAAAAAATTTATTGGATTTATTTACAAAGGTTTTTATTTGAAAACATGTTTATTAAATTATTTTTATAAAACTTCCATTTCTAGTAAAAAAATTCTTAGAATTTTAACCAATTAACCTTGTACCTTGCCATCTATAATGCTTAGTTTTACATCTTCAGCCCGCTAAAACTGCCCATGACTAAATACCAGTTCTATTAGAAAAACTCCTACTTTGTGCAATATTTAACCTTGCAATTTATTTATGGTCATTGAAAATGTCAGTTTAACTGGAAATTGTCGCCTCCGGAGAGTGAAAGGCAAATCTGTGTTTGTCGGGGCCGAATCAATTGTAGGTATGAAAACTATTTCATGTTCGCCAGTGCGCCTGTCAATACCTGTGCGATGATTAATTAAGTTTTTAGGTTTTTCAAAACTAACCACCTTCCATTACAGATATCTGTTTTGGTATTGAAATTTCGAAGAAGTATTATAATACTTCCAATTTTGAGGTTTAACTTATGCAGTGGCATTCCTGAAGGATAAAATTCATTCAAAAACTCGACAGGGTAATTTTGTTTATCGTTATCATCACTGTCTTCAATTTAATCCGTGCTCAGATCTCTCACTGTGTCACCAACTAAAATATTTAGAACTTGCTTGTTGACTTCGTTCACATCGGAATTTTTTGGGCATAGGATAGCAATTTTGGAATAACGGTTGATGTTATTTGGACTCAAAGTATCGCCAAAGATCTATTTAACCCTTTCAATGGATTTGTCTAAAATAATTTATTTCCTAAAAATAATTTTAGGGAGATATATAACGTTTAACTTAGTAAGATTTTCGATTTTATGCCCAACAGAAGCCTTCAATTTTTTATATCGCGTGTTAATAAATTTTGCAAAAAGGAAGTGATTATTGTGATTGGTGTACAAAGTATAATTTTTTTTTTATAATAACATTTGCATAAATAACGCATTTTCATTTGTCTTCGGTTGTTTTAGTTGAACTAAAATATTATAATACAACGTTATCGTGGTTTTGTCCATTATATTAGACAGCCTGCCAAAAGCAAAGCAGCTCATGCAAAAATCAGAGGGATGTTTTTTAATCTTTTTATCGCTTAATTGATGGGAATATAAGCTCAAAAAAATTGTCCACGATTATTCTAGGCAAGCGATTATTGAAAGGGTTAATAAGCGAACCTTTACAAACAAAATAATCTGGAATTTCTATGATATCTTCATCTCCATTTCCTAACTTGAGTAGCCAATCGCTAAAACTTGGATCAGAAGACCGAACATTGTGATTTAATTCTAGCAATTCCAACTGACACCAACGTCACTGAATGTAATAATTGCTGTTCAGTTTATGCAGACCGAATAGGTTCCGGTTCTGTTTATTAAGAAGCACTGCAAAAGCAAGACATGATGTTTGATGTATAGTAGTTGAGGAAAATGACGATAGTCTTCAAGTACAAAGATTTCCAATACATAATTTAGGTACAGGTTCTCGTCCAGGTTGAACGGGTTTTAAAAAGTACAGTACGTACAAACATTTGAAATGGATAATTTTACAACAGGTTCTGGTCCAGGCTAAACAGGTTTTAAAAAGTATAGTACGTACAAAAATTTTAAATAGATAATTTTACAACAGATTCTGGTCCAGGCTGAACAGGTTTTACGATATAGAGCAAAAGGTTTAGTAAGTACAAACATTTCAAATGGATAATTTTACAACAGGTTCTGGTACAGGCTGAACAGGTTTTACGATATAGATAAAAAGGTTAAGTAAGTACAAAAATTTCAAATAGATAATTTTGCAACAGGCTCTAGTCCAGGCTGAACATGCTTTACGATATAGAGCACGGAGCAGGACACTTGCCTTTTATATATTAAGATAGTTCTTTAGGCAATAATTGGTGTGGAGAATTAATGCCATGTGCATTATTGCCATAAGCAAGTGTGCATTTATGCCAAAGTGGGCGCCGTGTTGCAATCCCATATACCATAACCCCATATTGGCTTTATAGCACCAGCGATGTGTTATAGTCCCATATGGGTTTATTTCCTTCAAATAAGTGAGATAATACCATATTAAAAAATTGAAATTTATGCTATAACCCCATATTGGCTTTATTGCACTTTTTTCTGTGCGATAACCTCATAATTAAAAAATTTTGTATCACATGCATTATCTTATGAATTATGTTCCATATTCATTTGTTAGGAATAATTATATGTTTTGTACATAACTGTACATAAACAACAATAACTATTTAAAACAAAATATTGTTCCTTTTACAAAATAAACCTATTGTAAATTTCTTTTTATGAAATAAACTAGCAATTCCCGGTGCGCGTTGCTACACCCGACACCTATATTGGAAAAGTATAAATATATAGCGAAACCCGGTGCACTTCGTTACACTGAAGAAAAATTGTGAAATTATACTATTTCGGTTACAAAAAGATTATATGAAAGCTTTTACTACTAATGATTCAAACTTTAACATAACGTTAATGTTGTATCAGTTCAGTTTGTATCAATGCTGAAAAATTCACACATTTGTTTTAGCAATTTATAAGACACAGTAAAGTGAAACCAAGTGTTGTTTTTTGTATGAAATCTTAAAAAATAGTTGTATTTCGAACTTTATGATTTCTTATCACCGAACTCAATCCAATACATTTTGATAAACAATATTTTTTTGTTTTTCCATCCGGTGCGTAAATAAATAAAGTGCTTGGAATGCCAACTCTTTAACAGGCAACGTATAATTGACCGTGCAAGAAACACGGCTGTTCCAAATTTAATCCGCATACTTGAAGCGTTTGTCCTTGCGCCTTATTGATGGACATGGCAAATGACAGACGCACCGGAAATTGTAAACACTTGAATTCGAATGGCATATCTGTTGGTATCAGCGGGATATTCGGTATGAGTACAATTTCGCCTTTAGCTTTTCCAGTCAATATTATTGCTTCATTCAAATTCGGCATCAATTTTTTTACAGCCAATCTGGTGCCATTGCACAGTTTTGGTGCGTTTAAATTCCGTAGCAAAATTATTGATGAGCCGGCCTTTAAATTTAAACAATGCGGTGGCATACCAGGTGGTTCTAATGAATTTAAAAATTCGATTGGATAATGTATGGCATCATCGTTATTCATTGCGCTATCAATAGATTTATATGATGTCACTGCACCTGGCAATTTTTCTTGGATCAGAAAATTAATTGCATTGACATGTAAATTTGTTGGTGCCAAACTTGCGCGTTCTCTCAACCAATTGTGATCTCTGTAATTTTGTACAATATTTGGAAAAACGCGTTCAATCAGTTCTTCTTTTGATTTGAGAATTGTACAGAAATTATTTGGCAAAGTAATCAAACCATTTGCATTATCGATTTGAACTTTTCCATTGCCGATTTCTAACAATTGTTTCGAGAAACGATCTGCATGGAAAACGATCTATGGAAAATTTTAAAAGAATGGAGAGTAATCGTTTAAACGCAAGGAAGATCTTACTAAATAAAAGCGATATTATAAATTTTTCTAATGTTCCCGGATTTATAATTGATTCTTTTTTCGGAAAAAGAACTTATAAAGCGCAACTAATAGCTTGTGCTTTTGCTTTTGTTAATGGAATCAGCGAGTCGCAAATCCTTCAACTCATACGATGGATACCTTTCACAAAAACTCACGAAAAAAAAATAACAGAATTACTCTTATGGCTGGCATATTCTCCGAACGCTCACAAGTACTATAGCTATAATGTCGAACTTAATCAAGTAATATTTTGTAACGGAGATTTACGAAAATATGGCGTAAGAAAACAAAGAAATTAAATAAAATTTTTAATTTATAACTGTTCGTGGGGGCTAATTCGTACACCCTACAAAATCATTTGGTTTCATTTGTATACAAATGCCTAATAATACAATATGAGTTTATTCCCTTCAAATAAGTGAGATAATACCATGTTTAAAATTTAAAATTTGTGCTATAACCCCATATTGGCTTTATTGCATTTTATTTTGTGCGATAACCCCAAACCCAAATTATGGGTTTATAGCATAGGAAAAAGTGCTATAAAGCCAATATGGGGTTATGGTATATGGGATTGCAACACGGCGCCGCCAAAGTGTAAAATTAAAAAATTCTTGGAATGTGACTTATTGCCATAAAAATGTGCATTATTGCCATAAATTTCTTTATGGCAGTAATGCACAAGACACAAGGAATTAACGCCATATGAATTACTGCCATAAAATTCTTTATGGCAATAATTCACATTAGGTAGAGAATTAACGCCATGTGAATTATTGTAATAAAGATGCTATGGCAATAATTCACTTTATAAAGTGCATTAATGCCATAAATTGGCAGAAATAATTCTTATGGCATTAATGCACATAGCTGTGTATATTACTGCCATTACACTTAGAAAAAATAATATCATGCAGTATCAGGGCTGTGCATTTACGTCACTGGACTTATTTTGACATGTGGCAATAATGCACATTAGGTAGGGAATTAACGCCATGTGCACTATTGCACTATAATTCACATTAGGTAGAGAATTAACGCCATGTGAATTATTGCCATAAAGTTCTTTATGGCAGTAATTCACATTAGGTAGAGAATTAACGCCATGTGAATTATTGCCATAAAGTTCTTTATGGCAGTAATTCACAATAGGTAGAGAATTAACGCCATGTGCATTTTTGCCATAAAATTCTTTATGGCAATAATTCACATTAGGTAGAGAATTAACGCCATGTGCATTTTTGCCATAAAATTCTTTATGGCAATAATTCACATTAGGTAAAGAATTAACGCCATGTGACTTATAGCCATATAGTTCTTTAGGCAATAATTCACACGACAGAAGGAATTAATAATATATATAATAAAATATAATTCTTTATGGCAATAATTCACACATAAAGTGCATTACTGCCATAAATTGGCAGAAAATATTCTTATGGCATTAATGCACATAACTGTGTGTATTACTGCCATAACACTTGGCAAAAATAATTTCATGCAGTATCAGGGCTGTACAAATGACTCACGGGATTTATTATGGCATTTGGCAACAATGCACATTAGGTAGAGAATTAACGGGCAAGTGCAAGTGGAGTAATCGATGTACATTGTACATACATCTAGAAAAAAAACAAAAAGCCAACAAACATGAGTACCTCCTCCTTTTTGAAGCCGGTTGAAAATATTGCTGAACGTACTCTTTTTCCGTCAAATATATTACTGGACCAAAAAACTGCAATGAGTATATGACAGAAATCGGATACTCGAATCATACCCTTGCTTTTCTCTCCCCTATCTAGACTCAATAAAATATGTAAAATACTTAGTCTCACTCGCTCATTAGTATATTTCGGGTATAAGTTCGTACTTATATCCGAGAGCGGCGTGATATGAATCATTTCGATTTGTCTTCAATGAGTGCGTTGAGTAAGCGTATAGCAAGGGAGCTCGACCCGATTGTATTTTGAGTGTATCCTGAGTAATGCTCTTTTTCTGTCTCTATTTTGTTTGGATTTTTTTTTTCGTATGTTTTTCGTTATCGCACTGCAGTCAATATCAGCTGATATTGATATTTTTTGATATTGATATTTTATAATAATTTTTTTATTAGCGGTATTCACGATCTGGAGTTTATGGTCTTCTGTATTTTTGATAAGTTTGATATATGTAGTAAAATTGTCAATTGTACACAAACAAAACATATACATTTTCCAATTGATATAAATACTAAATTTACAATTGTGGAAGCCTATTGTAAACTTTGCATAGTATTTGTGTATTTGGCAAACAGCTGACTTGACGGCCTATGGCAGCACTGCATTGCAGGAGTGCTCACAATTTGTAGCAAATTCTTTTTAATTTACTAAAAATACTACAAAAACTCCAGACCGCTATTGTGTTTTTATAGGAATTTCGTTGTTAATATTTTTCTGTTGCACTCTAGGAAGAAAAAAAAACTAGTAAGGTATATCTTCGACTTGGCCGAAGTTAAATGGTGCAACATTTTAATTTGTAGCTCTTTTAGTATGAGATTTCTAAAAATTACACTTTATTGACGACGTCTAATTCTAGATTTCTACAAATTACACTTTTTTGACGACGTCTAAAATATATTCATATCAAATTGTTTTCCTGCAAAGTAAGGACAAGCCTCTTTATAAAGTTTTCAATTAGGGGTTGTATGGGAGGTGGGCGTGTTCTTGAGTGGTTGACGCCAATTTTTCTAAAACACTCCAGTTTTGATTTAATATACACAAATACCCACTTTCAGTTCAGTAGCTTATATATTAGCCTATTTATATAGTTTTCACTATTATAAGCTGTGTGGGAGGTGGGTGTGTTAGGCGGATGACGCCCACTTTTCTTCTACAATTAAGTTTTGATAAAAAATCTAAACGCATCAAATTTTTTTCCTGTAGCTAAAAGAGAAGACTTTTTATACAATTGTAGATTTTGGGGTAATATGGGAGGTGGGCGTGTTCGCGGGTAGATGACGCTAATTTTTCTAACACGTCTTAATTTTGATATTAAATGAATAAATATCTAAGTTTACTTTTTTAGATTGTAAAAGCGTTTTCACAATTTGACAAGTCAATGTACATTCTGTCAATAAAGTTTGACAGCTAGAACACTGCGGAAGATTTTCAGAACGATTGCAAAATAAAAACTTGTTTATGCGTGCTTTCAAAGCGACTTGAAAGTTTAAGAACCGATTTAAAATGAGGTCTTATTGAATCGCTTTGAAACTTTCAAGACGGTTTGAAGTTCCGTTTATGCAATGGTTTCAGTCGAAGCGACTTCGATCATATCGACTTAAAGCGTCGGATAAACGTGGTATTAGTGATTTTGTGTTTGACTTCTGGTTGGCGTCAATGACCGTGTAGACACGTGTTTGTTGCAACTTTCTGTGTAGTCTATTATGCAAGCTTCAAATCTGTGATCTCGTGTATCACACAGCGACCATTTCCACGCAGGTTCGATAGGTAAGAAGCTAGTTCGCCAGTTTGGCACACTAGTTGGCTTGTTGACAATTTTCTCTATCCAACAAAGCAAAAAAATAAATTCTCTATAGTCTATACGTAACCAGGGTTGTATTGAAACATTAGTCTAGTACTATGTGGAGTACATTTTGATGATTTAAGGACGATGTGAGAAATATTTGGTACTTTTTCTATTCTATTTGGTAGTTCTCTATGTAAGTTGCATACAGTATATGTGGTAACTTCGGTTGGATACAGTAAAGAAGTTATTTCGAGAAAATTATGCTGGTGTCGATTACTTGGGAAGCATTTTTGCTTAATTTTTCGCAAAAATAATTTTATTTTGAAGCAATAAATACTTTTTTAACGGCCGGTTTGTTCGCTGAGTTATAAATATAAAAGTTATTCTGTAACTGTTTTTGTGACTGAATCGGTTTGTTCGCCATCTATAACTCGTTATATATCAAATTGTATCGAACTTTAAACCTCGTTATAAATAAAACTTAATTTGTGCTTAAAACCCAAAAAATTGTGTTTTAAATTTGTAACAAGTTCTATAGCCTGGTTATGAATCAAAAGTCAGTTCTATCAAAACGCTAGAAAATATATACATATTTGATGCTTTGACTTTTTCAACACATTATAAAAGCATTTCACCAGTTTATAACGCATTACAAATCGACAGAAAAAATTGAATGAACAAATTGAAAAAAATTATAACGTGTTATAAAGAAGTTTTATTTTATAGCTGGTTTTATATAAAACGCGTTATACGCAAATTTATAACTCTGCGAACAAACCGGCCGTAAGAGTACATTTCTATTGTTCTTAAATGTAATCCTGTGTGTGCCAAACTGATTCCGCTATTTGAACGCTCGCTGTCTCGAACACATATAAGCCGTCATATTGCTTGCCACACAAGTTCACAGATGTAAAGTTCACAACTACAAAAAAAAAACAATAAAAAGCAACTGAACTAATAGCAATAACAAAATAATGGTGAAAAACACAAAATGAAATTGCATGTTCTACGAACATGCAAGGTTCAATTTGAACGTTAGCTCTGTCAAACTGGTTCGCCCCGCCATGTTGTTCGACAAACCACTTCGCCGATGTGGTTTTTAAAAGCCTTTTTAAAGCCACGTCAAATTGTTGGTCAAACAGTTTTAGCTATGTCATACAATAATGAAGGTTGTAGGCCTGTTCGCGGGTTTTTTTCTAGTAAAATAATGAAAAACGTCAAAAGTAATTAAACTGAGAGAGAATTAACTCCAACACTAAAGAGTTAAGGAACGATTTTCTGGTACAAAATTGAAAAAGTCAAATCTATCTAGTTCACAACTACTGTGCTTTGCCTTACACCTACCGTTTGAGAGTTTTCATCTTTTTACCTCACAAAATTCTACTAGTAAAAACTTTAAAAAACTTGAACGCAGAGAAATCGGATTTCCTCTCAGTAAACGAATGCTTTTCAGGCACTTTCAAGAAAAGGTTTTTGAAATATTTCGTTTGCATTCGACTTCGCGAGAAGACCTAGTGTGAATAGAACTGAATCAGCTGTTTGAGTGTCGGTTTACATTAGCCTCACTTAACCGACTCATTTTGATGTGAGCGCGCTTTCAAATGTTAACACACATAACTTGCCTCACTTTGAGTCTGATAAATTCGAACCAAAAATTCTTGACTTTCAGAGTAATATCAACGCTAAAAATTCCGTTTTATTCCAACTAGGCATATTTATTTATTATTTAAATTGATATCACATATAAACCAAACTCAACAACTTTTCAACTCAATAAAAATCTATTGAGCAACTCTTCCTAATGTGCATTGTTGCCAAATGCATAATAAATCCCTTGAGGCATTTGTACAGCCCTGATACTGCATGATATTATTTTTGCCAAGCGTTATGGCAGTAATACACACAGTTATGTGCATTAATGCCATAAGAATATTTTCTGCCAATTTATGGCAGTAATGAACTTTGTGTGTGAATTATTGCCATAAAGAACTATATGGCAATAATTCACATGGCGTTAATTCCTTCTGTCGTGTGAATTATTGCCATAAAGAATTTTATGGCTATAATTCACATGGCGTTAATTCTCTACCCAATGTGAATTACTGCCATAAAGAAATTTATGGCAATAATTCACATGGCGTTAATTCTCTACCTAATGTGAATTATTGCCATAAAGAACTTTATGGCAAAAATGCACATGGCATGAATTCTCTACCTAATGTGAATTACTGCCATAAAGAACTTTATGGCAATAGTGCACATGGCGTTAATTCCCTACCTAATGTGAATTACTGTCATAAAAAATTTTATGGCAATAATGCACATGGCGTTAATTCTCTACCTAATGTGCATTATTGCCACATGTCAAAATAAGTCGCGTGACGTAAATGCACAGCCCTGATACTGCATGATATTATTTTTTCTAAGTGTAATGGCAGTAATACACACAGCTATGTGATTTATGCCATAAAAATTATTTCTGCCAATTTATGGCATTAATGCACTTTATAAGTGAATTATTGCCATAACATCTTTATGACAATAATTCACATGGCGTTAATTCTCTACCTAATGTGAATTATTGCCATAAAGAAGTTTATGGCAATAATTCACATGGCGTTAATTCCCAACCTAATGTGCATTATTGCCAATTATGGCAATAATGCACATGGCCTTAATGCACAGCGCCGTAAGCTGCATTAAATTTAAGATTTTTTTTTTACCCTTACGAATCGGCCGTGGGGGTATTTTAACTTTGGTCAGGTCGAAGATACACCTTACTAGTTTTTATATGATTTAGTTTTATAAAATATTTCTATTAAGGTAACAGGTACATTTATTGTAAGTATCACAAGTCTTGTTATTACCACGTAGCCATGTTTGAAAATTCATTAAATTATTCAAGAGTTTATCGTGCAACTGTCCGGATTTTAGTTTTAATAATGTTCGTGTAAATAAAAATCTACTCAACCTTAACACTGCTTAATAGTAAGGAAAGATAAAACACTTTATCTATCTGCCTAATCCTTTGACATCCTTATAATCCATCCTTGTATACTTGCGTAGAAAATACATCGATATATTCGATTAATGAAAACTTTAAAGATTCTTGAGATTTATCAGTAAGAGTAATTTCTAGTGAACATATTTGAAAAATTAAGCAAAAACTTTGACTGCCATGTCAAGCTAAATCTTCATCGATTACCTCCAATGACATGTCTGTATTAAAATAATGGTTTCCGTAAGCGTGAAGGTAATCGATGGTTGTAGTTTTCTGAAGTACAATGACACTTGTTTTTTCATATTTCTAAAAGCTTAACTTTAATAGCTTTGAAAAATATGAATGAATATAAAAAATAAAAAAAAAATTGTGTGCATTCACACTTAAATCTTTTCTCTGATGCATATTTCTTTGAGTCAGAGCAAGATCCCAAATCCAAAGGAAAAATACTCCTCCAGATGGCTGATGAGCAGAGAAGAGGACAAAAAAGAGGCGCCATCGTCCGAATATGCTTATCTACTGCAGACGTCTAACTTTATCAGCACTAGACTCAGCAGCTCTGCATTTAGAGAGTATCTGCGGCAGTCTGGCAGAGGTAGTGCTGGTGTGGTTTGCGTCGGTGCCTCATTTTTACATACAGAATTAATTATTCCTGACAAAGTTGTAAATAACATTTAAATGTCAATTTCAATCGCCTGTTACCATTACCTTTTTTCTTTAAGTATATCCTTCCCTTTTACCCATCGCTTCTTTTAAGATCTTAAAAATACGAAAAAAGGAAGTGCATCTTAAATGCTTTATATTCAGGCATGTTCTTAAATCCGATTTACGTCGGAATCGGATTTACTTCCGATGACATTTGATTGAAAGGTGTTCTGCAATCCGATTCCGATAGTTGTTTTTTGGCGGATTGTAGGTGTTCTGTAATCCGATTTATCGGAATTTAAATCCGGTGAAATTTTTATTGGAGGATTCTCATTGTTTTAATGAAATTTAAGTAACATAAGATGAAATAAAAAGTTTCCATACCGACAAATGGTTTTCTATCATTTGACGACTGCATTTTAATGACATACGATATTTTTATTTTATTTATAAAATTTATTTTATAATCACATAAGACAGTCCGTTAAAATATTTTAAAATAATTGCTAATAATTTGGACACATTTATTTTTATTTTTTTTTTAAAAGACTTTCTTTTTTCTGAATATATTAAAAAAAAGACAGCTGTCATATAGTTAGCATGATGCCAAAAAAATAACTTTTTTTAACTTTAAGATACAAAGGTGTAACTACACTTATTAAAGAAAGTATTTATTTAGCTTCATTTCGTAGTACTTCAAAATATCCTTGCATACAGGGTGCCTGATAACTAGATGTTTGAAAAAATCTCTTTTTTTTGGAGGTGTTGTGTTTTTAATCTTTTTATCCATTTTCCTCGTAAAAATCAAACATTTTATAATTTTGTATTATTAAAAAGGATATCTTCTTTAAAGAATTATGCTCTACACTGCAAGTTTTAAAATACAAATTATAAAATGCCATGAATATATGCAGGAATCAGAAAGAGTCGTCTAAGCAACATTTGTTTAGCTAATGGATATCTAAATTTTCACCGAGTGGCTTTACGATATTTGCAATGGTTTTGCAGAAAAATGAGCTACAAAAAAAGTTCAGTACAAAAAAAGTCTGTTTTTGACCCTTTTTTCTGCATCAAATGCCAACCTAGCCGCTCCATGCCTACAAAAATTGATCATAAATTAATTTTTATTGATGGATTTTTAAAAAATTCACCGAGTGGCTTTAAGTTTTTCCTTACCATTGTTGAGAAATTAACCTTAATATGAAGTAAGGTTTGGAAAAAAAAATTTAAAAACAACTAGAAAAACAATTTTCTTTTGCTCAACATTAGGCAAAGAGTAGAATCAAAGTTGGATTAAATGTTGTTTTAGGCCCATGGGGACAACGCTCAATGTGTATATTTATGTATACGTGATCAAATAAAATCTTATGTGGAATTTAAATTTTTTATATTGTATGTTTTTAACTTCAGTTTTTAAACCGTTTAAATACAGTTACGTTAGTTAAGTATATAAAGATGCTTTAATTTTGGCTTAAGATTCAACAATAAAACAAGTAAAGAAAGTCTAAAGTCGGTCTAGGCCGACTATGAAATACCCTAAACCCACTATATTTTATATGCATTTAAATGTTGATGAAAAATTTACACATACCAAGTTTTATTCCTGTAGCTCACAGTTAATGCCTTTATTGTACTTTCGCTATGGGAGGTGGGCGTGTTCATGGACGGATTACTTCCAATTTTTGAAAACACCTTAGTTTTGGTATAAAATACATGCATACCAAATTTAATTTCTCTATGACAAACATAACCTTATTTATTGAGTTTTAAACTTTTTGGGTTGTATGGGAGGTGGGCGTGTCCGTAGGCGGATGACGTCCATTTTTCAAAACCATCTTTGTCTTGTCATAAAAAACATACGTGCCAAATTTTAGCTCTGTAGGTTAAACAGAGGCTTATTTATTGCGTTTTCAATTTTTGGGTTGTATGAGAGGTGGGCGTGTCCATGAACGGATGACGTCCATTTTTCGAAAAAATCTTTGGGTTTGTATAAAACACATACATATCAAATTTTATTGTTGTAGGCTAATTATGAGCTGAGTTATTCAGTTTTCAATTTTCGCGTTGTATGGGAGGTAGGCGTGTCCGTAGGCGGATGATGTCCACTTTTCAAAAACATCTTTGTTTTGTTATAAAAAACATATGTGCCAAATTTTAGCTCTGTAGATTAAACAGAGGCTTATTTATTGCGTTTTCAGTTTTTGAGTTGTATGGGAGGTGGGCGTGTCCGTAAGCGGATGACGTCCATTTTTCAAAAACATCTTTGTGTTGATATAAAACACATACATACCAAATTTTATTGTTGTAGGCTAATTATGAGCTGAGTTATGCAGTTTTCAATTTTCGCGTTGTATGGGAGGTAGGCGTGTCCGTCGGCGGATTCCAAAAATATTCAATAGTGCAGATCCTTGGGTCCATGTGACCATGTGTACCAAGTTTCATCCAACTCCTTCTTCTTATCCTGTGTATACGGACAACACACAGACGGACAGACGGACGGACGGACGGACGGACATGGATAGCTCGACTCACGTGGTGACGCTGATCAAGAATATATATACTTTTCTATACCGGACTCGCTTCGTTCTATGCGTTACAAACGTTTGCACAAAGTTAATATACCCTGACCTTTCAGGTTTAGGGTATAAAAATATTTAAGTAGACTACTTGATGATGTCTTTTCATCTTCTAATAACATAAGCTGAAAGGATTTTTTTGAAATGACAAAAAGAAATGAGGATATGTCTCATTACAAGGAAATATATACTAGGTGTCAACAAATCAAGTGGCGTTCAAATAAATTTCCACAAAATATCTTCGATTTGGTAGAAAATGACTTAACAAACATTACATTGAAAGAGGGCACAAAATTGGTGAGAAAATACTTTGACTGCAATGCAAAATGGAATGTACTGGAATGCATGAAACGTTTAGCTGAAAATGAAGATGCAACTCTTAAAAAAGACGTGTGAAAGCAAGGAATTATTTTTAAAGCTTGTAATGTGCGGAATCATAGCGTAGAAAATGACTTATAAGAAAAACTTTTAAATTTTTTTAAAAAACACCTACCTTAAACATTTTTTCTTAAATATCTCCTTTGTTTAAAAATCATTTTTAACAAAAAAAACGTTGTTGAAAAAGTGATGAAATCTTCTTTTTGTTCAGCAAATAAATTTAGTAGAAACAGCTTCAGAAGTTGTCACTTTTCTGATTTTTTTAAAAGGATCAGCATTTTTGACATTCAAAAGTCAGAATTGACATTTAAAATGTCTTACCAAAAAATGGGCCTAACAGTCAATTTTCAACTTTTAGAATTTTTTTATACAAATTGGTTAGTTTAAATATTAAAATTGAGCTCTATCGGAAGTAACCTTTAAAAAGCTTCTTAATTACCACGAATAAAAATGACAGCCAAGTCCCTGAACAAACATTGCTACAACTATGTATAAATTTTCACCATCTTCTACAGTCAAAAAAAAATTTTTCTAAAAAAACGCTGTTTTGGCATTATGCTACATATAGTTAATGCGTTTGGAAGTTTTAGTTCGAATCAAGAACACCTTTTAAAATCGGAATTCATATCCATTTTCGAGGTGGATTTCAGAACATGCCTGATTATAAAAATGTTAGCATGTTTTAATTTAATATAAGAACAAATCATTTTTTATTAACATTTTCATTTTTGGTCCCGGTAGACCATTTTGTGAAAATACTCATACACAAAATTTTGTTTTTTTTTTGTAATGATTGAAATATTGAAAATTTAATTTATTTTACTAATATAACGGTTTTTTTCTTTTCCAATAATTTGTACTTATATTTAAAATAAAATAAAAACTTAAAATTGAATGATAAAAATTGTTTCTTTAGCTTTTTTGACCTTATTTTTGGTGGACAGATTTAGCTTTCTTTTTCTTAAGCTCGTGGCCATGATATAATAACTACAAGATAGAATTGACAGCAGCTTATTTCCTCATAAGAGAACACTTGCTACTGTCAAAAATATGCAATAAGCGTTGGCCAAATTCAGCTGTGTCAACTGTTTGTTTAGCGATACATATGGAGCGATTTTATTGCCACGGAATACTCGATTCGGGTAAGAGGTTTAGTAGTGTTCATCTATATAAATAAAAATAATAAGTATTTTTGAATGAACAACTCAAGGTTGAAGAGGTTTAAGTGCCTTTGGAAGTATTTTGTATCTGACACTTATTGCAGAATATAAACAAACTGACATATAATTGTGTCGTTTTATAATAACATCTTAAGTCGACTTAAGAAGCAATTGAGTAATTGACGCAGTTACACTTGTAAAGCTCTTTATAAATAAAAAATCTGGAATTTCTGTCGTTATTCTATTCAAAGTTCTGACACAAAACCCGAAGAAGCTTGCATTGAACTATTACGGCGACTAAAAACTTTAAAGCAAGATTAATAAAAACATTTAAATCAGGCTTAAGCTGTTATTATAAATCAGAAACGGAACAGATATAAACTATACTTACATTGTACAGTTATAAAGCATTCTTTCTCCAGACTTCCATAATCATTCATTAACTTGCAGCAATAATTGCCATGTAGCGCAGTGGTAACTTCTGTCAAAATTAGTTTAAACTCATTACAGCTATTAACACGGCGAAATTCTTTTCGCTTTTCATCAATTTCAATTCCATCTATAAACCACCTTATATGTGGAATGGGATAAGCATTTACTCCAACAGCAAGTTCAATATTTGTATCTCCTTCAATTAACGTTCTATCGGTTAATGTTTTCGTGAATTCAGGTTTACACTTGACAAGCAAATTGGTTTGACTACTTGCTGAGCCATGTGTATTTTCAGCTCTGACGGAGTACTTTGCTGCATCTACTCGCGTTATACCTTTTATTTTCAACATATATTCATTTCCATCACTAGAAAATTTGTACTTCTCATTTTTTTCACTTATTTGCACATCATCTTGAAACCATATGAGTTTTGGAGCGGGAAATGAATCTACTTTTACAGACATGAGAACATTCTCACCTACACCATGCACATATTCTTCTTCTAAATGTTTAACAATAATAGGTTTTGAATAAACAGTACAATTCCAATGTTCTGCTGTTTGGCTCAATTCATTAGTAGCGGAAATGGAAAAGGAACCTGAGTTCGATAGTGTAACATCGTGTATTTCAATAAGTACATTTCGTGTACTTTTACCAATAACACTTGAATGAATTTTTATTTGCGCATTTTCTGTAATATCCTTTCCATTGTTAAATAAATTCAGTCTTGGCTCTGGAAATCCGTCAATCTCGACCTCAATTTTGAGGGTTTCACCAGCTGCGCACTCTACGTCTTTGACTTTTTTAATTCTTGGAGGAGCTACGAAATATATGTATTAGATTTATCTTAAATTTCTTCGTCAATAAAAATACTTACCTCGCACAATAAGATTAATAGATGATGCGTCTTCACCTAGTTCATTCACAGCATCAACTGTGTATTCACCAGCATCATTTGTAGTAACATTTTTTATGATAAGAGATATACTTTCTTCATCTTCAAATAAAAATTTATGACGGTCGTCAGTTTGAACAATATCTCCATCGTGTTTCCATTTTAATGTTGGTCTGGGAAAACCTTTGCATTTTAGTTCCAAAATTGCAGATCCCCCGATGTTAGCATTCGCCTCAAGATGTTCAATTTCAATTTTAGGTTTTTCTGGTTCTCTGTAAAGTGTCTGAATTGCACCTTGAACAGACAGCTCAGCACTGCAGGAAATATTGCCAGTTGAAGTTTGAGCCACGCAAGTGTAAATACCAGCATCTTCTGGTTTCACATGTTGAAAAACAAGAGCTAGCGAGTCTTCGTCTTCACCAAAAATAACTTTAAATCGCTCTTCTGGATCAAAATCAACACCATTGCGTTTCCATTTAAAACTTGTTTTTTCACCAACTGGTAAAATTTGTCCACTAAGCGAGCCAAAAAGATTTTTGTCTTCTGTATAAAAAACAATTTGTGAAACGATTTACTATTTACTATTTTTAATATACAAACCAACTGTTGTTACTTTGGCTTGACACAAAGCTTCGCCGAATTTATTGACAGCTTTGCATGAATAGTTTCCAGAGTCCTCTGATTGTACCTCATTAATTACCAGTTCATAAAAACCCAAGTAATCTTTCTCTCTTATTATTTGTATGCGTCCGTCTGTTTCACATATTTCTTTGTCATTCTTAAAACTTTTTAGTAAAAATAATAATATGTATAAATAAGAATGTATATAATTTAAATTTTATTGTACATACAATTGTATTCTCGGTTTGGGATCTCCCATTATTTTGACCATAAAACGGAATAATGTTTTTTCAAGCATTTCTGCGTCCATTAATGATACAAGAAAAACTGGTGCAACATTGGTCTTCGTCTCGTCATAACCATTAACTTTAACGTAAGAGTTAGTAAAAAGATTTGATAAAAATATCTCACATGATACTATAATAAAGAAGGCTTATTTTAAAATGTCCCTAAGAGTACAATTATACCACATCAAATACAATGACAAAACAGATATTTTTATATTTTGACTTATTTTTTACTGAAGGATACAAAACTAATTGTATTTGAACTTTTTGAAAACTATATTACAAAAACTAAACAATGGTACATTTTTCAATTTTTTTTTTTGCATTTTATGTCAACTTTTTTATGAACAACTAGTGGATTAAACCCGGTGTTACTCGGGTTTGTGCCTCGAGAACAGAAAAAGGACGAGTTTCAAAACTGATCTCATTTTAACATTTTCTAAATTATCAATTAAAATTTTTAAATTATCGTTTTTTGGGTTGTTGCCCCTCCTTCCGTCGAAAGTGTTTAGTCAAATTTCCGTAAAACTGTACATGCCGGATATGATTACAAAAAAATTTGACATCTTCAACGTCTCGATCTGACGTCTGGTTTCTGAGGTAAATGGTTACCCAGTTTGAAAAAAGTCATTTCGATAAAAATGCGTTTAAAGTTTAGCTTAGCATGCATTTAATATGCAATTTTATCTCAAAAAAATTCCAATTTTAAAAAATCCTTTTAGCATCGATTCGATTTTTGGATTGTCTTCGTTCAACTTCGGTTTTGGTCGGATAGTTGTTGTTCATACTGATCGGTTAGTTGTCGTTCATCTTTATACAGTTCCTGCTCGTATTCGTTAAACTTCTTTTCTTTGTAAGTCTTTGGCTTTTGACTTCGTTTACCTACGGCTCATTCCTTGATTTTTGTCGAAAAAACTTTTAAAAGCATAGGATCTATTTCAGTAACAGATACAAATGCTTGCCAAGTTTCATCAAAATCGGTTCATCCGTTTTGACGTGAATGAGCCCTCTAACGGAAGTTTTCTGAAATTTAAATAGCCTCAATTCTGTTGCAAGGTCAAGTTATTTCATGTACCAAATTTAAGTAAAATCAGTCAAGTCACTTAGGAGTTATTGAGTCTTAACAATGCACAACTTAAAGCGCCCTCTTGCGGAAGTCTTTGGAATTTTTTATGTTTTATCTTGGGTGCAGTTGAACGTTCATACCAAATTTCATTGAAATAGGTCCAGGCGTTTAGGAGTTATTGAGTCTTTGAAACGCACTACTTATATCGCCCTCTTACGGAAGTCTTTGGAATTTTTTAAAACCTATGTAATCTTGGGCGCAGTCGAACCTTCTTACCAAATTTCATTGAAATCGGTCCAGGTGTTTAGGAGTTATTGAGTGTAGTCTATTTCAGCTTAATCGGATAAACGGTGCGCGAGCCTATACGGAACAGAGAGACAGAAGGACAAACATTTGATTTTATATATAAGAGAAGATTATGTGAATGGTTTGAATTTATAGTTTTTCATGAAGATTTTTACATTTTGTAATATTTAATGAGACGCCTTTTTCTTGAGCACCCGCTGGATCTTGTTTGTATACTATTAATTAAATTTTCAAAAGAACGATACTTATAAATTAATAATTTTTTTCTTCAATATTATCCACAAATTCTCGATCCGATTTAGGTCTCACGACAGTGGTTTCCAATCCAAACTATTTATACCTTTTCCAAAATCTATTTCGATGTTATAATTGATTATCTTGCATACATTGCTTGGCTCACATCCTAGTTCATAGGTGACCACGCCAATAAATTGTATCAGCGATTCTATCTTTCAGTGCTTTCAACGAAACCAGTGGCGTAGATAGCTTTTGGTTCTGGGAAGGGTCCAAAAAAGTAATGACATGTAAAACGCTTAGTTAAGTACAGACATTCTTGTAATAGTACCCATGATGTGTATGGAATTTTCAAAAGTGACAACTGGTTTTCGCTCCCAGCGAACTTTCCTAGAGAATGGGTGCTAAAAATAAGACCTGCAAAAATAAACTTGATCTAGTCGCTTTCGAGTTTTACCCTAAAAATTACTCAACACACCAATAAAATCCATGAAACGACCACATAAGTTTTCATGTAAAATTTATCGGTAAAGATTTTTTGATTCCCACTTTCCTCTTTATCATGTCGGTTATGGTTTGTTAAAAGGTCAAGCTAAAATTTTTTAAAAATTTAAGTCAATTTGAGTGAGGAAAAACCACACTTTAAAATTAAACAAAAAATTTTAAAATACAAATTTAACGTGTTTTTGCGGTTTTCTAAAATAAAATTTAATTTATTAAACGTGTTTAAGTTTCAACTATAAACTTCTTTTTTTTAATAATTTTCTTTTGTTATTTCTTTGCAATAGCAAAAAAATATTTTAAGATATTAAAAAAATTGTTTTAAAAACAAAAACTTTTCTTTTACATTTAACTTCAACAATTTTTTGTTTAATTTTAAAGTATTTTTTCTTCTCAGTGTACTTTTAAATTCATTTCAGCTCAGATCATGACAAATTTTAGTAGGTGAAATGTTTTTACGTATATTTAAAGCACTGGTTTTTCTGTTCAGTTTCACCAAAATCTATTAAGATAAACTTTAAGATATTAATAAGAGACTTTTAAAACTCATATTTGTTTGGATGATTCCATTAAACAATTTTAAAAAAATCTGTAATTTTTTTTTTTTGACAAAGTTATCATAAAATATATCTTAAATATTTTCTAATCATAAAATTCTTTTCAAAATCGCAAAACATCTTTAAACTTAATAGAATCAATTGACAACAACTTTTATATTTGGCTTAGAGCTCTGGGGAGGTCCGGACCCGTGGACTACCCCCATACTTACGCCACTGAACGAAACTATACATATATGTCTAAAAGAGTTCGATATCAAGTCTAAAACCAAAGTAAAAATTCCTTTGTTAACACCCAAACACCGAGAAATAAGTTTAAAGCTTATAAAACAATATGCTAATATGAATTGTGGAATCTCGTTACTTGGACAGATGAACCAATTGGACTGGTTGGTCAGTTTGGGATGTGAGGTTGTGTTTGGTTTTGGTACTGCAAAAAGAAAGGCATTATTTCTCGAAATCTGCCGATATATTCAATTTGGAGGAGAATCGTTAATCATATGCTACTGTTTTCAAGGAAATGAAATGGGAGTTCTTAAAAACATTGAAGGAATAATTATCGCAGAAAACTATTTATATTGCTATTTTGAATAACTCCTCCCTTTCCAGTTTTGAAAAATTCAGATGTGAGCCAGGCAGTACCCTATTTATTCAAGATTATGACCCCAAACTGAAAATAATCACAAAATGGATTTTGGAAATGATATCAATTGTTTGGATTGGGGACGACAGTTGTACGACCTAAATCCGAGCTAGAACTGAGGAACATATTGCAGAAAAAAAATTACATTGAGCAATCCGTCGCCGAATAACGATGAGCTCTGGATGGTTCCTACTAGGCAAAAGTCAAAGACAAGTTCTCGATCTTTGGAAAAAAAAACTTAGTTGTATACCTAAAAGATCCAGCTAGGGCTCAAAACAAAAAGAACCTAAAATTGAAAACTCTATAAAGAGGCTTCTCTCTAAGCTACAGGTAAGTAATTTAATACGTTAGTATTTTATATCAAAACTAAATCGTGGAGGAAAAATGGGCATCATCCAACACCGAACACGCCCACCTCCCATACAACCCATTAAAGTGAAAGCTCTATACATAGGCTAATATTTAAACTACAGAACTGAAATTCAGTATTTGTGTATTTTATATTAAAACTGAGGTGTGTTCGAAAAATGGCATCATCCAACACCAAACACGCCCATGTCCCATACAACCCATAATAGAAAAAGCTCTTTAAGTGGCTTATATATAAACTACAAAACTAAAATTCGGTATTTATGTATTTATACGAAAACTGAGGCGTGTTAGAAAAATTGGCGTTAACCACCCACGGCGTTAACAGGCCCAACTCCCATTCAACCCCAAAATTTAAAACTTTATAAGGAGGCTTACTTTTAAGCTGCAGGAAAACAATTTGATACTATAATAAAAGGAAAACAGGAAAAAAATTTTATACTATAATACAAAAATACTATATACTAAAAAAAAAAATTTGATACTATTGATGTATGTATTTCAGACGTCATCGAAAAAGTAAAATCTTTTAAAATCTCTTACAAAAAAAGCTACAATTTAAAATTTTGTTCTGTTACGAATGGGCCGTGGGGTTCTTTTAACTTGGGCCAAGTCGAAAATATACCTTACTAGTATTTAATATAGTTGAGAATAAGCCAATTTTAATTTTCAAAAAGGCAAAGTATAGTTTGTTTGTGTGCTTCAATAAAAAATAAGTTCAAATATAAAAATATGAGTTTTATGAACCGTTTTGTGGGCTACTGTAGGTAAAACAATGAAAATAACAAATAAAAGAGTCAAACATTCGATTTTGATATTGCAATACAATTTTACCCTTAAACAAGCCCATCTTGTTACGGTATCATGTTATCCGATTTTATTGTTTTTACCTTGTCCAACCGCCAGTTGTGCAGAACAAACCGAACTTTCTGAAGCTGTCGTCGCTTTTGCTGAATAGGTTCCCGCATCGCTCTCTCTAATCAAAATTGAAAAAATGTACATTTATTTATATATATATATATATTTAACACTAATGCTAAGTTCAAAAAATGCATACATAAACTGAATGTTACACACGGCATTTTCTTTTCTCAAAAAGATTCTGCAATTGTTCTGCTTACCTTGAGAATTCTGCACTTTTTTCAAAAATATTCTTGCTTCTAAGATCAAATCGTGCTCTTTTCTCATAAATGTTGCCTCCATGAATACAAAATTCTGATATAAACGCATGGTAGTACCAAATAAATTTTATTGAAAAAGAATTGTAAGAAAAGAGCAGGACAGCCAACAAAACATTAAAAACATTTAAACTTTTCCTGCTCTCTTCTCAACTAAGAACAAACATTTTTTGAGTGCAGTTAAAAATCTAAAATATTCTTCACGTTCAGTGGGTAGATATTTTTGTTGAGAAAAGAAAACGCCATTAGACTCGTATGTTGGAATCATTATCACCAACGCGTAGTGAACTATCAAAAACTCAGCGTATTTTGGAAAACTTGTCACTTTTCGATTTTCATCTGTCACCAAAGTTTTCTCTTCAGCACAATTTAAAGTATCCGTTAGGGTCCTTCCAAATTTAATTTTTTCGAAATATTAAGGACTTACAGTCAAAATTGAGAGTATGTGATGCAAAAATAATATACTAGAAAGATAATTAATAACTATCAAATTTCCAGCTATCGCATAATTGTGGCAAGTAAGGATGTATAAAAAATGTGTTTTGTTCTGTATGTTTTATGAGGATTGCAATGCCGTGTCCAATGTCCAATTGAATTTTATTGAAAAAACAAAAATTGGGGTAAAAAACTAAAGTTTGAATGAAATATTTTTTGACACGAAAATTTATATGAGTCTTCTTTATTTTTTTATGGACAATCTTATGAGACCCAAATCAAAGCTATTGGTGCTGCCGTCTTAATGTTATGACCGATTTTATCAAATTACTTTTTCACAACGCATCGTTTTGTTTAAGTAAGAAGTTTATATAAGAAGTGCTTTAAAAAAAAAAAACTAAAAAGTGCTTTAAATTGATAAAAAACAAAACTACAACCAGCAAGAGTAGCAATCTTACATTTTTAACCCATTCACACCAATGAATTTACACAGAGCGTCGTTTAGTACAAAATTAGTAAAGTGTTCGATTTGTTTGTCACGAGACTCTATCATTGGCGTGAATGGGTTAAAAATGTAAGATATTAAAGAAGAATCATATACATTTTCGCGTCAAAAATATTTCATTAAGTTTTATGAACAAAATAATATCAAACTTAAGTTTTGTTTGTCATTTCAATAAACTTCAATAAGAATGGTTCCAAATATTCTGTTAAATTCAAACGGTATTGCAATCCTCGTAAAGTACACATATCAAAACACATTCATTATATATCCGTTCTTGCCAAAATAATTAAAGTTTTCATTAATTTTCAGAAGTAAGATTATTACGATATTTTGGAGCCCGTGCGATATCTGGAAAATTGATAGTTTTTAATTGTCTTTCTGGTATATTATTTTTGCCTCACATGCTTTCATTCCTTGCTGGAAGACCTTAATAATTCGAAAAAAAGTTAATATTGAAGCACCCTAATATGTCTGCATAGTTTAACTCCTGTTTTATATAGCTTTAATCATTAAACACAAAACTAACATAAAAAAACAAACCCAACCAACTAGAAATAAAACCAGTTGGCAAAATTTGTAGGGGGTGTCCTCAAGGTGTGATTCTAATAACATATATAAAAAACAAAAAAAAACAAATTGGCCATTTCAGCCCTTGAAAGGACTTTGACCGAGCTTCTTATGATCAATTGTGTTGTGTGTGTTATTAAATGTTTGCACACAATTGACCGAGAACTGGACCTACATGTTTTATGCCGACTCCGAACGACATGTCTTGAGAACATGAGCTTTACATGGCATTTTTTACTCTCTGAGGTTTGCCATTGTCTGCAGAGAGGTGGTGACCGATCAGAAAAATTTTTTATTGAAAAAACTTTTCGCCGCGGCTGGGGATCGAACCCGGGCTCCGAGCATGCTAAGCCACACACTTAACCTGCATGCCACGGTCACCACATATTAACATATATATTACGCATTAAAAGCAAAAGAAGGATATACGTTTAGTGCAGCTAAAAAAAAAATTTAAAAAAGGGAAAGCAAAAAGGAAACCTATGTAAGTCGTAAGATTTAAGAACATATGCACTAGCCCATGGTAGAATGACAAAGTAGGCGCATATTGGAGAGGAAGTTGTAACGTTTTTTTTAAGCCGGGGTATATCTCGCCGGAGACCCAGGGTTCTGTACAAAAATATTTCTATATTTAGGCTGTGTGCGAATTGATCTAAATTGAGTGTCTAAACTAAATTATTGGAAGTTTGTCGGTATTGCAGTGCTTACCTACAATTTAGAAAAGTTTTGAGCAGCCTTTTCGTGTCTAAATTGGTAAAGGTACCATATTTTTTTTTATGTTATTTGTGGGACAAAATGTGGGAGTTTTTAATAGGGACAAGTGTATACATTTTCTCGAATTTAAATGAAAATACTAAGAAAACAAGTTTTTATTTATTCTTAATTAATTTTCGTTCACTTAAAGTGCTTTTCTATTTATATTTTTTATATTTTATGTGAAAATACAATAAACATATCACACAAGAAATTAATGTATTTTCGTTCGATTATCTGGCAATATTTTTGTGTGATATACTTTTGACAGTTAAAAAAATTAACGGAAAAAATTTTCAATTTCAAAAATAAGCTTAAAACTAATTAAAAAAAAATGGAAACCCACAGGAAGCGGCAATATTCAATTAGATGTAAGTATGTACGAGTCTTAAATGAATCGTAGCACTTGGACTGGATAGAGTTAATACTTCCTTCCAGGCATTAAGCATGTAGCGAAATTTTCATAGTCTCCAGACTAGGAAAAGCGAACACCAACAGCGTCAGCAAGTGATCGGATTTTGCATTTGTGGGAGCAACAGCAGGCTTTGTAGTCGCATCGTTACAGCTGCTGTCTAGTTCAAGCAGCGACAGCATTAGCAGTAAGCAATTTTACATGAGGTGGCGCTGCACTTAATTCAACAGATGTGTGCAGTTGCTGATATCTTTTATAACATCTTTATCTTTGCAAGAATTAAACAAAAATAAAGTGCATATACATACATTCGCAAGCAAACGATTGAAAAAATGGTGCGATGCGTTAGCTTGCGAAACTCTTGCGATAACAGCTTTGAAACGCATTGAAACGCAACGCTCATATGCTTCACTATGCGCACCGTCATAAGGAAGCTCGAAACAGTTTTTTCGCAAGCAAATCGCTTCGCTCACAGCAACGCTTATATGCTTCACTATGAGCTCGGCCTTAAGAGAGAATATGAAAATTGTTCATGTTTGATGCCTGGAACCACCAAATTCACATGACATAAGGTATTACTGTCAAGTGCATTACTGGCAGCAAAATGATTTGCCCCTGCACCGAGTGTTAAAAACGAAAACACTGATTTGGTGGCAATAATGTTGTTGGCATTAATTCGAAACCTAATGTGTATTTGTGCAAATGTGAGAGCACATCAACAGTCAAATATTGAATACTTTTGGTAATTTTACGTAGCAATTTAAACACTGCTTTTGTTCATTTTTTACAGGGTCCGAAATCCAGACCGATCAATTTATCGACGCCAGAATAGAGTTGGACTACTTGTTCACCAGCAAGGTTGTTGACGTAAGATCTGCTTGGGAACGAGTTGGCGAAGAAAGCGGTTTAGAGGAAGACTGGAGTCGACTTCGTAAGAAATGGTCCAATCTTATGGAAAAATATAAAAATATAAAGGAACCTCCTACTGGCACTGGAACGGAGAGGCAAGAAATTGCCATTACTTGGCCGCATTTCGAAAAAATGCATATTTATTGTTCGCAACGCCACAATCAAAAAATGGAAATCGACAGTCAAACCGTTCGGACGTGTTTTTAATAAGCTCCGCTAAATTAAAATTTTTCCCTGACCTTCCTCAACAACCTAAATTAACAAGCAAAAATATAAGCGTGCGTTAAGAAAAAATAAAAAGAAATATAAATTGCTAACACTGCTCATTACCCACGGAAGCAAGCACAGTGAACTCCAAAGACTGCAAAAACAATAAAAACAATAAAATAGTGCAACTGAATAAAATAAAATAAAAATAATAAATTTACCCAATTTTCACCGCAAATAAAAAGTGCCAAAAGAACAATAACTTAATAAAGTGCTTACGCTGCGGATTTCCTGACCCACTGAAGCAAGTGCAGTGAACTATAAAAACTGATTAAATAATAAAATTTAAAAGTGCTACCAAATCAAATAACAATTAAATAAAAAGCCACCTACTTTCTGCGTCACAGTGAAAAAAAATAAAAATTTTAACAATGGAATCAACATGTGATAAACAAACCTGCGTCATTGTAGACAAAACAATTCCTATTCTCACCTGCAAGGGTATTTGTGGGAAAGCATTTCATGACTGCTGTGTTGGGCTATCGAGGAGATGCCTCACGTATACACGTGAAATGAGTAAGAATTTTGTATTCTACTGTGACGAGTGCCAGAAGATATCTCTTTCTGATGTGATGCTTGCCATTAAATGCATTAGTGACTCTTTGAATGCGGCATCATTAGAAAATAAATCTTTTTTCAAGAAAACTACAAAGCAGCTCACACGACCCGATGGCGGGATCCAGATAGGCGATGACATCATCGAGGCCATAGATTCATCCAAAAAATCCATTGAATTGAAACTTAAATCGATGTCAGAAAGCATCAAGTCAATGAGAGATACGGTGAACAAAGATTGCAAATGTTCCGGAATCGAATCAGACACTAAAAAAATGTACATGGAGATACTAGAAAATGTCAAAAAAATAAAAACCTATGAACCGGATCGTCAACTCCATGACAATATGATCGCAATCCGGAATGACCTTGACGCCATGTTGCAAACCACGTCAAACAAAGCAGATCATCCTCACAACGACTTACCTGACTCCCCTCTAGTAGATATGTTATTCGCTAGAATGAGTGAAATCAGCGACGAACTCAGTGCTTTCCGCTCTACACTAGAGGAGATAGTAAATGTCGTGATGCAACAACAAGAGTCAACAAGAGTCAACGAAAACATAGATTTACAGCGATCCCATCTCGATACCTCTTCTATCTTTGAAGAATTGTTAGTAGCTTCGAAAATTACAAAGGAAGTTCCCGTCACATCACCTCCCATAATACCTACGTCTACCTCACCTATCGCAGCCTCTCCACCAGCAATCGAACGTTTTGGAACATTATGGACCAATGCGGAGTGGGAAAAAAGGATGCAACGTATAAAATAGTGCAATGATGAAAGCAGCACTGTTCTTTTCATCAAAGGATTTCCACTCAAGGCGAACGAAAGTTGGGTATATAATTACTTTAAAAAGCACCACATAAACATTCTTAACTGCCAGAGGACCTCTTCTGCAAAAGCAAAAAAAGTGAGCAGCTTTAAAGTGAGTATACCCACAAAATACAGTTGGATGTTCCTGTCCCGAGCACATAGAGTTTATAAAGATGGAAACATACGAATATCCGAGTGGACGAATAGGAAATCTCAAAGCAGTCATCCCTAGTCTAGGAGTAATAGATTTAAGACCGCTAGAAATAAGCAGGGTAAAAGTAAGACAAAATCCCACGATCCTAATTGGTCCCTTAAAACAAATATATTTCCCCCATTTTCCCTCTCAAAATATAATCCCTCACATCCATCAAAGATTTATAAACCATCAGAGCCACTCTCACTAAACTCTCAAAAATCTCCATTTTCCTTCTCAAAACATAATTCATCACATTCATCACATCCATCCAAGACTAATATGCCTTCAAAACAATTCTCACTAAAATCTCAACCTAAAAATAAACGCGTCTCATTCAATTTATCACCTTCAAATACATCATATAACAATCACTCATCAAATAAGGGTTTTGGAAGTTACCCAAACTTTATACGATCACATGTACTAAATCCTTCTGTACCTAAAATCGTTCTGAATAAGGATGCTGCCACCTTCACTCCACGCAATGCATCTGTTCCCCCTGCTCATACTTCTATTATTTCTTCCATACATACACCCACCACACCAGTAAATACCGCTGATCGTCTAACAACCACACAACCCCCTGTTTCAACCACGCTTTCCGCAGTTAAGCCTACCACAGCACCATCTTTTCTCGATCCTCTGCTTCCGCCAATAGCCAAATTAACTAAAAATCTCGCTGAAACTAGCACTGAAGGTCGCTTTGTCTTGTCCTGCCTTAGAGACCGGAGGCTATATGAAAACGTGGGTCTCTACTTGGCTTACCTACATAACAAAGCTGACTCCACTTGTATCGACGGTTCAACTAGAACAAGCGTCATGGTAATGATACAACAGGAAGGACTTCCAACCGAACCGGCTGAACTTAAAAAAATTTACATTCAGTACCACGAGAGTTTTAATATCTCACCAGCCGAAGTAGAAAAGGACTTATCAGCTTATGCGTCACACACCACTTCAAAGCGCCTATGGCATTTAAACAAAACTCGTTCAAACTTCAAAAATTATTATTGCTCCTAATGACACTCCCCTAGATTTTTGTCTACCCTCTTCAAAAAACAATAGCCTAAAAATGTTTTATCACAATTGCGGTGGTATGCGTGGCAAACTAAATAAACTTTTCGTAGACGCAAAGTCGTGTCACTATAATGTTTTGATATTCGCAGAAACATGGTTAAATGACTCCTTCAAAAACGAAGAAATCCTCGATAGCAATTGGACACTCTACCGAAATGATCGAGATTACACATACACCTGTCAGTCCCGTGGTGGTGGTGTTCTAATTGCCATACATAACTCCCTAACCAGTCAATTAATAGAAACTACCTCTCACAAACTTTATGACCACCAAATAGTTCGGATTAGTTCTCAAGATCATCAATATATCTATATTGGTGTCATTTATATTCCTCCTAATTCCGCGGAAACCACATATAGGGATCTATGCGAAAATATCTCATCACTTACCACGACATTGAAGGAGGAAGATAGAATCGTTATCTTCGGTGACTTTAATCGTCCAAATATTTCATTTGTTATTGATGAGAATGACAACTACCTTCTTCCTGTTGACCTCTCCAACTCGATTGATTATACTTTACTCAGTACCTTCTATGTTAACGACCTTCAGCAAGTTAACAGGTTTCCGAACCAAAATGGTAAATGGCTGGACCTTGTCTTTACTAATACCTATGATGAAATAAACGTTGTTCCAACCCCTGCCGCCGAACACTTATTTTCTAACAACTCTCACAACTCAGCCCTATCCACAGAGCTTTTTTCCACCAATATAAATTTCGTACACTCATATAATAACGCTATAGTATACGATTTTTTAAATGCTGACTATGATAGCATAAAGATCTGTCTCGATTCTATTGATTGGAACGATTTATTAGCACTTGATCTCGATATTGCAGTCTCACTCTTTTATCAGCGCGTCCTCACAATTGTAGATAAATATGTCCCAAAAATTAAGAAAAAGAATAAACTTTCTGAACCATGGCTAGATAAAAATCTCAGACATCTAAGAAATCAGAGAAACAAATTATATAAAGTCATTAAATCCACCATCAATGTCACCGATGAATTGAGAACGAAGTATGAAGATATATCACAAGTATTTTCTGTAAAATCCAAGGAAGCATTTAATCTTTATATTAATCTCATTGGAGAAAGAATTGCTGTAGAGCCAAAGAAATTCTTTGAGTATGTGAATGTCAAACGCAAGTCAAACGGATACCCTTCCTCCATGTTCAAAGGCAATGTTACCTTTATTCTTCTAACACTCAAGAGATTTGCAATCTTTACGCTGATCATTTCAAGGAAGTTTTCTGTGTTTCTACAAACACATCTTACAATCCCCCTCCTTTCACAAATTTATCATCTCAAATCAATCACATAGAATTAACACGTGATGAAATATATGCAGCTATAATTGAGCTAGATCCAAACAAAGGACCAGGCCCTGACCTAATTCCACCCAATTTTCTTATTCAGTGCGTAGATTCGCTGCTCTTGCCCTTACAAATAATCTTCAATAAATCACTTAACCACGGTGTTTTTCCTTCTTATTGGAAAACATCTCATCTCACACCAATATTTAAAAATGGTGATAAAAGGTCGGTCGAGAACTATAGGGGTATTGCCATTTTATCTTCTATCCCAAAACTATTCGAAAAAATAATATGCGAAACACTGACAGATTTCATAAATCCATTACTCAATGAACAGCAACATGGTTTCCGTAAAGGTCAACTACCACTAATCTTATGATTATGGTTTCTGATGTATTAGGCAAAATGGAAAAAGGACATCGAGTTGACGCAATCTACACTGACTTTAGCAAGGCCTTCGATCGCGTTGATCATCATATCCTAGCTAACAAACTGGAAAAGTTTGGTATCTCAGGGTCCCTTCTCAAATGGCTTAAATCTTATCTTCACGGTAGATCCCAATTTGTCAAATTTCAAGGTATCCTATCCAAGGAGATTTCTGTCACATCCGGTGTCCCACAAGGAAGTCATCTTGGCCCACTTCTATTCAATATTTTTATATCAGACATATCCGACGTTTTGTATAATATCCCACATCTATTATACGCAGATGACTTAAAAATGTACCATATAATCAATTCTGAACTTGATGTTACATTTTTACAATCCAAACTACTTGATTTAGAGCAGTGGTGCAGTCAGAATAAGCTATTTCTAAACGTCAACAAATGCTATAGAATAACTTTCTCCCGAAAAAATCTTATAACTAATTGCAATTACTCACTTAATGGTAAAGAACTTAAAAATGTCAATCATATTGTTGATCTTGGAGTCGTTTTAGATAATAAATTGCGATTTAATCTGCATTATGATAAAATCCTATCAAGAGCCAGCAAACAACTCGGTTTCATAAAAAGACGCGCAAACGAGTTTAAAAATGTATGGGTTACCAAAACGCTATATTGTTCTTTAGTACGCCCACTTCTAGAATATGGATGCATTATTTGGAATCCTGCGTTCGATTCACATAGCGAGAGACTGGAATCTATTCAAAAGCAATTCGTGCTTTTTGCTCTAAGAAACACCTACAACCCCCGTGAATACAATACCCTGCCATCCTATGTGCATAGGCTTAGCTTGCTAAACTTAATGCCCCTATCAACCAGAAGAACACTACTTACCTCATGTTTCACATTTGATGTTCTCAACGGAGCTGTAGACAGTGAATATATATCAAATAAGATAAAGTTCAACGAACCCTCAAGACGTACAAGACACACACGAATGTTATATGAGTATCAGCACCATACAATATACGCCAATAATGAGCCAATTAATAGATGTTGTAAAGAATTCAATAATATCAGCGATAGCTATTCACCATCCATATCGAAATTCTCCTTTAAAACAAATCTTTACAAGTTCCTATTTCCGTCCTCTTAACCTTCTTTCCCCTTTATAATCATCTCATCTTTAATAACGTCCCTTCTTTTGTCATCTCCATCATCACCCTGAATACGCACGACCCATGCCTTATAACCCCAAGTCCTTGTCTCCCCACCCCAATTTCTAGCAGGAGTAGAATTAATTTATGACAAAGTTTTGTAAACGAAATGTCAATCCTGTGGGCGGATACGCCCACTTTGTAATTCAATCCATAATACAAAAAAAAAAAAAAAAAAAAAAAAAAAAAAAACTATCATAAGATAGATTAATTTAAGTTAGAATAAGTAATTGCCTTGCTTGGCCAAATAAATAAATAAATAAATAATATTTATCCACTGCTAGTGGTTAATAGTGAAAGAGCAACAATGAACCAAGTTGTCTCTCCAATATCCACGGATGAGGCATCCCAGGATGTCGAGGAGACTTCACCAACTCCCACTTCAAGCTCAAGAATTTCTTCTGCTCAACGACAGAAAGCAGATGAAGAGTTGAAAAAATCGTTGCTTAAAACGGACAAAGAAGTTCGGAAAGCTGCAAGGGGTTTTAGCAGATTTCTTGCCACACATTTTGGCATTAATGCAGAGTCTTCAGAGTCAGATTAATTTTTATACATTCTTTATATTTTTGAAAATCATCAAAATTTCATCTTATTTTTGTTTATATATTTTAAGCGTTTAGTTATTTGAATAAGACTCTGGATTAATGGCGAAATGTTGTTGAAGAAATGTACTAAGACTTCTCACTATTTTACGAACTTCTTCGTCAGAGTAAAACACAGATTTTTAACTATTCATCTGCTTTTTGCTTTTAAGCAGCAGTTTGAACTTTAATTTAACTATTCGATTAATATTACTTAACGTTCATTTTCTTATTAGTACTTGTTCATTTTTGTTGTTAATAATTTATGTAATTATATACTTTTCGTTACTTTTTGAATATATGTACCATTTGAATAAATTTGTTTATTTTACTTGTTTTTTTTTTATTTTTTATTTGATTAAATAAAAAAAAAATAAATTACAAAAAAATTACACTACAAAATTTACATGTGGATAGAATTTGCAATTTCATCACGCATACCACTGGCGTTTGAATTTTCAATGTTCAGTTCAATAATTTCATCTAATTCAGAATCTTCTGCTTCATAGGTCAAGTCAAATCCGTCATTAATACAAATATTGTGCATAACACATGCCACAACAATCGCTTTCACACAACGCGTGATTTCTAAGCGCAGTACTTTATCGAAAATGCAACGCCAACGTGCTTTCAATATTCCAAAAGCTGATTCGATCACACTGCGTGCCTTACTATGAAGTTGGTTAAATTTTTTTTGTCGGGCAGTTAAAAAAGTAATTCTTTTATAAGGAGTTAAAATTGATATCGGGTTAATTCGACATTTATAGCCGCTATCACCCAACAGGTAATAGCCAGTTGGCGGAAAATTTGGGGATTTGTAAATTTCACTATTTTTTAATACCCGCTCATCATGAACAGATCCAGGATACCCGCAACAAATGCTTATAAACTCCATATGACTGGAACATACGGCTTGAAGTTGAAGAGAAGTGTATGACTTGCGATTCATGTACTGATCTCTTACGATTGTAGGTACAGCTATACGTACATGTGTTCCGTCAATGGCTCCTAATGCACCGTCGAATATACTAGTCCTGGCTCTCCGATTAAAGTTCAAAGCTATTGCAGGAAATTCATTTTCTCTAGGATATTTTACAACAGTCGGCATTAGAGTTAAAAAGCCTTTGAGACATTTATGTACAATGTCCCGCACAGTGTATCTTGAAACACTGAAAGATGCTCCAGTGACCCGATAGCTAGCTCCACAACCAAGCCAGAAAAGGAATACGGTTACTTGAAAATATTGACTCCAACCATTTCCATTGTTTAGAAAGCCTTTGGCATAGTGCACAACTTTTTCTAACCCAGTAATCGTCAGACGCAGATGCTCTTTGACAACAGCGTTATTTCTTTTTATGACGGCTTGGAATATTTTTGACGAATAACCATCCATGCAATATAATACACGCTAAAAACATTTAAAATTATACATTTGCTTGACATTTTTTTTTATTTTCATACTTGACTAAATTGGGTCTTCCGGTCAGCACATTGCTTGTATTTTCTTATTAATTCACGTCGTTTTCTGTATAAATTAATGAAGTTTATTTTTAAACCAATTGCAATAACTATACTTTCGTTTGCATTATTCATTTTAAAGGAATCGCACACAGAATAGAATTTAAAAAATTACATAAAATAAAACTAATGCTACCGCAATATATTTTAGTTGTCAAAAATTTAGTTGTCAAATTTGAGTTCGCACAGTTTTATCAGCTTTTTTTCTAAATAATTGCAGGGCTGGAAATTTCCAATGAAAAGAAAAGTCATTTTCTAAATTTTAGATCAATTCGCACACAGCCTTAAGACCAAAAGCACTTTTTTAAAACTAAAACATAACTTGTTTATTATTTAAATTCACTCTCATTAATGTTAAAATTACAAATTTGATTTAATTTTCATTTATATTATTTAGCTCTTTTTATTCAACTATTATTATTCGACTATAATTACTAATCTTCCTGTTGTCCTGCGTTTTCTCGGTCCTCCGGTGTTCTGCTCCGTTTGCTGACTCGTGAAAGTGGGGTTTTAGGAGTTTTTGTGGGATTTTGAGGTTCCAGGATGTATCTAGTAGAGGTGTGTAACACTGTGCTGTGCTTCGACACTGTGCTGATGCTTAGTAGTGTGCCATGTGTGCTAGCACACTTTGTTAACACACACAGTGGCAGAGTAACACACAAAATGGAAGCAGCACATAGACGCACCGAGTGTTAAAGCACTTTTGTGTTCAGTAGGGAAATATAACACACTACTGTGCTTATCAACTTCGCTAGCACATTATTGTGCAGTGCAATACATTGCTGATTATGGTGCTACACGACTCTAGGAGTAAGAATTATTTGTTTAAATTTTTGCATATTGGTATATGTATAGATTGCATGCATATTTATAGATATCAATAAATTGATATCTTAAGATATAATATAAAAAAAAAAATTAAGGAACAATTGAAGAAAAGTGGAAATGGTCTTTTTTCTTTTTTTTTTTTTTAAGAATGCGTGTTTTGAGCTAACAAATTGAATGGTGAAAAAATTAAGCGTCGCTCTCAAGTGGTTTAGAAGTTATAGGGGTCAACGTTTATGAAAATGGGCTTAAAAACCTGTGTTTTTTGTTGTTGTTTTCGAACATAAGTAAACGTAATGGATATCAAAAGAAAGGTTATACTAAAACCTTTTTAATGAGCTATCAACCATAAAAATCTATGCATTATTTTGGATGATATTACTGTTTTTGTACTCAAGGAATTTGAGGTGTGCTAATTTTGGTTGTCTTTTTTAAGTGTTTGTCTTTGAGACTAGAAAAATAAATGTTTTCATAGAAGTATATTATTTATTGTTATTTCGTAAAAGGGTGAACAGTCAAGTGTGCACAATATATAAAGTTTTATATTTTTACAATTAATGCCAGTACTTTTCAAGTTTGTTGTACACTTACATATAGTATATTAAGACGAAAAAAAGCGCCGCAGGATAGGATTTTTGGATAGTTAGCAATAAATGGATTTTTATAATGAATACCTTCCTGAATAGGTCATGGTATGACCGTATGACCTCTTGCTACCCATATTGCTTAAATTTTATTAAAAAAAATCGAAAAGCAGGCAAATGTGAAGTAATTTTTCAACTTTTGATCCCTATAACTTCTAAACCACTTGAGAGCGACTCTTAATTTTTTCAGAATCGAAATTAGGAGCCCCAAATCCATGTAATTACATGTAAAAAAACACAAATTATGCATTTCCATTATTCTCCAATTATGCCAAAATGAATTTACAATATTTCATAAATCTATTTTGACACTTTTAAGTGTACTATTATTTAGCAATTGATTAACAAATAAACTCATCTCACAAATCAGTAGCGATGGTTATTAGCACTTATATATTATTGATTTTTTGAACGGCGTTATTGAAGGAATTTTTTAAATGTGTTTTGGCACAATTGTGCTAACACATAGTGCTGACACACATGGGTGCACATGTGCTAGTGTGTCAACTCTCCAAAAAGTGTGTCATTACCCACCTCTAGTATATAGTGCTACTAGGGTAACCGCTTAGAAAAGCTTGAAACCCGAAACATAAAGTTTTCTCTAGTTCTACTAGGGTCACCGCTTCGAAAAGCTCGAAACCCGAAACATACAGTTGTCTCTAGTTCTACTAGGGTAACCGCTTAGAGAAGCTCGAAACCCGAAACACACAGTTTTCTCTAGTTCTACTAGGGAAACCGCTTAGAAAAGCTCGAAACCCGAAACACACAGTTTTCTCTAGTTCTACTAGGGTAACCGCTTAGAAAAGCTCGAAACCCGAAACATACAGTTTTCTCTAGTTCTACTAGGGTAACCGCTTAGAAAAGCTCGAAACCAGAAACATAATTTTCTCTTGTTCTACAAGGGTAACCGCTTAGAAAAGGTCGAAACCCGTAACATACAGTTTTCTCTTGTTTTACTAGGGTAACCGCTTAGAAATGCTCGAAACACAAAGTTTTCTTTAGTTCTACTAGGGTAACCGCTTAGAAAAGCTCGAAACCCGAAACATACAGTGTTCTCTAGTTCTACAAGGGTAACCGCTTAGAAAAGCTCGAAACCAGAACTTTTAAATAATATTCTATTTCTACTAGGGTAACCGCTTAGAAAAGCTCGAAACCCGTTATAAAAGATAGGAAACGATGTCTTACCTTTCACGATCTGTGATCAAAGAGATCGATTTTGTCTTCAGCCTCCCTTTTTATAGCACAAAAATTGCTGCATTTACTAACAGGTTCTTGTTTGTGCGAGTCTTCATCAAATGTTTTGCACATCTAACTGTGCACCAGTTTCTTGTTGTTGTCCTTAAGCCGCGTGGCTACTTCTTAGCTTTGTCTCAAGCTCTGGCTCGCCTACGTTGTTGTTATTGTGCTGTGGCTTTGTTATTGTTCACATTTCGGCGTGTTCATATTTCATATTTCGGCGTGTGCAATTCTTGTAGTTATGTATTTTTGTTTGTCTTCTGAGCAGTTGTTATGGTTGTTGTTGTTCTTGCTGTCGTTGCGGCTGTTGTTGTTGTTTGTGCCAAATTTCAGTTCCTCACAAAGTGAGTTAGATGTCAAAGTCAGCCGTTCGAACCTAAGTTTTTCTACACACAGAGAAAAATAGTGTAAAATTATAAAATTTTCTGACATAACTTGCCAAAGACCTTCGGTCAGAATGGGTTTTCTAAGTTTTTCTATAATAAAACAAAGGAAATTAAGGCAATTGAATTGTTTTGCCATTAGGCAATTTACGCTAGAACTTATGTGTTCTGTGGAAGGCCTTCGGCTAAAATGGGTTGCAGTAGATTTTAAGCAATATTTAAAATGAATTTAGATACCATAACCTTAGACAAATTATACTTTTACAATGCGAGTTGCGTTGTGCTCAAGCGCTATGCAATTTTATTTTACGCTTGCCTAAACAAGTGCTCTGCAATATCGTATCGAAAACATATGTTTTCCTTGTCGCTCTTGTGTGTTTGTTGCTCTCTGTTCTAATATTTTTGTTTTATGCAGTCAACCTCACACCCGAACGCACTGTGAAAATTTGAAATTCGAATCATATTGGGGTAGTCCGGTGCGTGTTTTGGTAGGCTTCATATAAAATATATGTGCATGAACCAATTTTGACAGAAGCGCAAAGCAACGCGCATTTATTTAGGGTCAACTGTTACTTATAAAGGTTTCATAAGGTCGTTGAATGGTTGAAATGGATTACCGTAGATTTTAGGCAATATAAAAAAGGAACTTGGGAATATAACCTTAGGTTAGTTATAGTAAGGCCTTTGTCTAAAATTGGTTACCGTAGATTTCTTGCAATATTACGAAAAATATATGTACTCCTGCTTTAGGCCAGTTATAGTCATATAAGCACAATTTGTTGATGGCCTGCAATAGGTGGCCATAAACTCTTGGCAAAAAGTATTTTATTTTATTTTAATATTCTTTTTTTATTTTTTATAACAAATTTGTGCGGGATGCGTCTCTGTGCAGTTATTAAAATACTAGTGTAAAAGCCCGTCCTACGACGGGAAGGAACCATTTAGAGTACAAAATGCGACAAAAAATTTATTGGATTTATTTACAAAGGTTTTTATTTGAAAACATGTTTATTAAATTATTTTTATAAAACTTCCATTTCTAGTAAAAAAATTCTTAGAATTTTAACCAATTAACCTTGTACCTTGCCATCTATAATGCTTAGTTTTACATCTTCAGCCCGCTAAAACTGCCCATGACTAAATACCAGTTCTATTAGAAAAACTCCTACTTTGTGCAATATTTAACCTTGCAATTTATTTATGGTCATTGAAAATGTCAGTTTAACTGGAAATTGTCGCCTCCGGAGAGTGAAAGGCAAATCTGTGTTTGTCGGGGCCGAATCAATTGTAGGTATGAAAACTATTTCATGTTCGCCAGTGCGCCTGTCAATACCTGTGCGATGATTAATTAAGTTTTTAGGTTTTTCAAAACTAACCACCTTCCATTACAGATATCTGTTTTGGTATTGAAATTTCGAAGAAGTATTATAATACTTCCAATTTTGAGGTTTAACTTATGCAGTGGCATTCCTGAAGGATAAAATTCATTCAAAAACTCGACAGGGTAATTTTGTTTATCGTTATCATCACTGTCTTCAATTTAATCCGTGCTCAGATCTCTCACTGTGTCACCAACTAAAATATTTAGAACTTGCTTGTTGACTTCGTTCACATCGGAATTTTTTGGGCATAGGATAGCAATTTTGGAATAACGGTTGATGTTATTTGGACTCAAAGTATCGCCAAAGATCTATTTAACCCTTTCAATGGATTTGTCTAAAATAATTTATTTCCTAAAAATAATTTTAGGGAGATATATAACGTTTAACTTAGTAAGATTTTCGATTTTATGCCCAACAGAAGCCTTCAATTTTTTATATCGCGTGTTAATAAATTTTGCAAAAAGGAAGTGATTATTGTGATTGGTGTACAAAGTATAATTTTTTTTTTATAATAACATTTGCATAAATAACGCATTTTCATTTGTCTTCGGTTGTTTTAGTTGAACTAAAATATTATAATACAACGTTATCGTGGTTTTGTCCATTATATTAGACAGCCTGCCAAAAGCAAAGCAGCTCATGCAAAAATCAGAGGGATGTTTTTTAATCTTTTTATCGCTTAATTGATGGGAATATAAGCTCAAAAAAATTGTCCACGATTATTCTAGGCAAGCGATTATTGAAAGGGTTAATAAGCGAACCTTTACAAACAAAATAATCTGGAATTTCTATGATATCTTCATCTCCATTTCCTAACTTGAGTAGCCAATCGCTAAAACTTGGATCAGAAGACCGAACATTGTGATTTAATTCTAGCAATTCCAACTGACACCAACGTCACTGAATGTAATAATTGCTGTTCAGTTTATGCAGACCGAATAGGTTCCGGTTCTGTTTATTAAGAAGCACTGCAAAAGCAAGACATGATGTTTGATGTATAGTAGTTGAGGAAAATGACGATAGTCTTCAAGTACAAAGATTTCCAATACATAATTTAGGTACAGGTTCTCGTCCAGGTTGAACGGGTTTTAAAAAGTACAGTACGTACAAACATTTGAAATGGATAATTTTACAACAGGTTCTGGTCCAGGCTAAACAGGTTTTAAAAAGTATAGTACGTACAAAAATTTTAAATAGATAATTTTACAACAGATTCTGGTCCAGGCTGAACAGGTTTTACGATATAGAGCAAAAGGTTTAGTAAGTACAAACATTTCAAATGGATAATTTTACAACAGGTTCTGGTACAGGCTGAACAGGTTTTACGATATAGATAAAAAGGTTAAGTAAGTACAAAAATTTCAAATAGATAATTTTGCAACAGGCTCTAGTCCAGGCTGAACATGCTTTACGATATAGAGCACGGAGCAGGACACTTGCCTTTTATATATTAAGATAGTTCTTTAGGCAATAATTGGTGTGGAGAATTAATGCCATGTGCATTATTGCCATAAGCAAGTGTGCATTTATGCCAAAGTGGGCGCCGTGTTGCAATCCCATATACCATAACCCCATATTGGCTTTATAGCACCAGCGATGTGTTATAGTCCCATATGGGTTTATTTCCTTCAAATAAGTGAGATAATACCATATTAAAAAATTGAAATTTATGCTATAACCCCATATTGGCTTTATTGCACTTTTTTCTGTGCGATAACCTCATAATTAAAAAATTTTGTATCACATGCATTATCTTATGAATTATGTTCCATATTCATTTGTTAGGAATAATAATATGTTTTGTACATAACTGTACATAAACAACAATAACTATTTAAAACAAAATATTGTTCCTTTTACAAAATAAACCTATTGTAAATTTCTTTTTATGAAATAAATATATTATAAATTGAACTTGTTGTTATGAACGTCCTGTTGTGCTCTTCTAACTCTAATGTAATATATTATCAAATTGTTTATCAAATTTACAGTTACATTTGTATATATGTACACTCATCTATTTCTTATTAGTTTATATCAGCATGCAGTGTTTTATCGCATTTTGCAATCAATTAGTTCAGTGTCCAACGTGTGTTCGTAAAAGGGAAAATTCCCTTCTATTATAATATTTTTTTGCAAAATTATGGTTTCCCCTTTTACGAAATGCGCAATATAAGTGATTTTAACTTTTCATATATTTTGAAAATAATCGAAATCAATCCCTTACAACTATTTTTTCATGGCATACTGAATTTTCTGCTGGGTTTTTTTTTGCAATCAATAATAGAGAGTGAACTAACTGTTAAACCTGTTTTGCATTGAATTGCCTATTAACTATGTTATTACATAAAAAGCGAATATTAAAAACAGTTTTGCGTATGCTGCTTAAAAATAAATATGGAAAATTTTAAAAGAATGGAGAGTAATCGTTTAAACGCAAGGAAGATCTTACTAAATAAAAGCGATATTATAAATTTTTCTAATGTTCCCGGATTTATAATTGATTCTTTTTTCGGAAAAAGAACTTATAAAGCGCAACTAATAGCTTGTGCTTTTGCTTTTGTTAATGGAATCAGCGAGTCGCAAATCCTTCAACTCATACGATGGATACCTTTCACAAAAACTCACGAAAAAAAAATAACAGAATTACTCTTATGGCTGGCATATTCTCCGAACGCTCACAAGTACTATAGCTATAATGTCGAACTTAATCAAGTAATATTTTGTAACGGAGATTTACGAAAATATGGCGTAAGAAAACAAAGAAATTAAATAAAATTTTTAATTTATAACTGTTCGTGGGGGCTAATTCGTACACCCTACAAAATCATTTGGTTTCATTTGTATACAAATGCCTAATAATACAATATGAGTTTATTCCCTTCAAATAAGTGAGATAATACCATGTTTAAAATTTAAAATTTGTGCTATAACCCCATATTGGCTTTATTGCATTTTATTTTGTGCGATAACCCCAAACCCAATTACCCAAATTATGAATTGTTTGTTTTTCATCTTTTCACTTATGTTTGACACTTTTTAACTTGTTTGTTTTTGTTATACCCTAAACCTGAAAGGTAAGGGTATATTAACTTTGTGCAAACGTTTGTAGCGCATAGAACGAGTCCGGTATAGAAAAGTATATATATTCTTGATCAGCGTCATCTCATGAGTCGAGCTATTCATGTCCGTCCGACCGTCCGTCCGTCTGTGTGTTGTCCGTAAACACAGGATAAAAAGGAGGAGTTGAGATAATTGGATGAAACATGGTAAACATGGTAACATAGACCCAAGGATCTGCACTATTGAATATTTTTGTAATCCGCCTGCGGACACGCCTACCTCCCATACAACTCAAAAATTAAAACTGCAAAAATAAGCTCATAATTAGCCTACAACAATAAAATTTGGTATGTATGTGTTTTGTATAAACACAAAGATGTCTTCGAAAAATGGGTATCATCCGCTCACCTCCCATACAACCCAAAAATGGAAAACTCAATAAATAAGCTTATGTTTAACCTACAGAGATAAAATTAGATACGTGTTTTTTATAGTAAAAGAAAGATGTTTTGAAAAATTGACATTCTCCGCCCACGGACACGCCGATCTCCCATACAAGAAAAATTGAAAACTGTATAACTAAGCTCATGTACTTTATATCAAAACAAAGACGCCTTCGAAAAATGGGTGTCATCCGCCCACCGACACACCCATCCCCCATACAATCCAAAAATTGATAACTCAATATATAAGCTTCTGTTCAACCTACAGAGATAAAATTTGGCTCGTATGGTTTTTATGACAATACAAAGATGTTTTTGAAAAATGGACGTCATCCGCCCACGGACACGCCCACCACCCATACAAACCAAAAAAATTTAAAACTGCATAAATAAGCTTATGTTTGTCTTACAGAGATCAAATTTGGTATGTATGCATTTTGTACAAAATCTAAGACATGTACAAAAAAATAGGAGTGATCCATTCACAAACACGCCCACCTCGAATACAACCCACAATTTTGAAAATAGGGGAGCGGGGGGCTAGTTGTAACACTTTTTGGAAAATATGATGGGAAAACGAAACTACACAATATATACTGGTTTTAAAAACATGAGCTGAAAGGTTAACTGTCTGACTATCCTTGCATTAAAAAGAAGTTTTGGAATAGGAAATATCCTGAAACTGTCTGACTATCCTTGCATTAAAAAGAAGTTTTGGAATAGGAAATATTTTGTAACTGAGGGACATTTTAAAAAAAAAATGCTTGTGTTACATCTTACCCCGTGTATGGGGCTAGTTGTAACAGCCTTGGGGCATGTTGTAACAAGCAATAAAACTGAAGCTTTTGCTATAATCATTTATTTCAGTTCCTACAACTAAAAAATATTCAAGTATTTAACAACATTAAGGCCTAATTTCACCAACTACTAGTTTCATATTGTTTGAAAAATTCTTTAACGTTGAACCTGGCCTGTCTTTAAGAAGTGGTTTTAGGTGTTCTTAGAGAAAGTTTTAAGTTTTTTTTTTTGCATGACATGAGGCTGGTATATTTAGTGAACAGCACATTGGTATTGTGCTCTTCACTCTCAAGAACTCTCGATAACTCGCTGTTTATGTATCTATTTAAAGAAACATGGCACAAATTGAACAAGTTTTCCTGACAGTTGTCTTCTTTTCTTTAACTGCAATAGCAGCCAACTCGAAAACTTCTTTACTTTGAGTTGCCCGATTACACTTTCGTTTATAACTTCTCATTCTGCAAAAAATAATTAAGACATAACAATAAAATAAACAAACACCGAATATCCACTTCAAATGTGTGGAGCAAAACTTGCCCCGCAGTATAATTTTTGACAAACATAATAATATATAAACATCGGGTAACTTAATTTGAAGAAAAAAGAAATATATATAAGTAAACTGTATTAAAATATGCTCCGATTAAAATTAAATAAGTTTTAAAAATCTTTAAGATGCTTTCAAAAAGCAAAAAATAAAAAAATATATATTTTATTATAACTGCTAAAACTAAAGCCTATATTTACGCCCACTCGATGTTAAGTCCGATGAGAGACTTACGGGTCTCGTTTAAAAGATTCATACATGATTTACAGGGCTTAAACTTGGTATGGGAGGATCTTATTTAAAAACTAAGGTGTGCCCAGAAAATTGGCGTCACCCGACCACGAACACGCCCACCTCCCACACAACTCATGATATTGAAAATACCATAAAAATGTATATAACTTACAGAGATTAAACTTTGTATGAGAGAATTTTATATCAAAACTTAGGTGCGCACAAAAAAGGGTTGCCACCCGCGCACGAACACGCCTTACTCCCATACAACCCACATTAGTAAAACTGTAAAGGAATACATGGACATGGACAAACATGTTTGTTTAAGTATATCAATATATTTTAATATGATAGAAGGTTTAGGGTATTCCATATTCGGGCTGGATCGACTTTGAGGTTTCTTAACTTGTTTTTAATAAATAACTACCTGATTATAACTAGTGGAGCTCGAGTCTGGTGCTGCTGTTTTGTCACTCAGAAAAAAACACCTATCTTTCTGCAATAAAAAGTTTATCTATTTTCGATAATAGCAATTTTCTATTTGTCAAATAAAATTTTCTTCAAATAGAATAATTTTTACATTTTCGAAGAAATAATTCTTCACTTGTGGGAAATGGAAATATTTCTTGTCTCTAATAATGATAATTATTTTTCCCGCACAATTAAAATTCTCATTTAAAGAGAAGAATTTATTGAAAATGAAAATTGTTTTCTATATTTTGATAAAAAATTCACTTTGCGAAGTATTCTCTTCGATAAAAACATATCTAAAAAACATTAACATTAGTTGTATAGATTTCTCTTTTTCATGGAAGCTTTTAACCATTTTTAGGATCACATTTGGAAAAAAGCATTCTCTAGAGCAAAGTCTATACCATTTTCCATTAATATGATGTCTTTTTTATCATATACCGAGAAACTTTTTGAAGTGAAACTTCTTTGGCAGCGAGTGACATTTCAAGGTCTCTTATTCGTGACGGGTAACGTTTTCAATCAATATGAAAATTTTTTAAGGTCGTTTTATTCGCGAAGCTTATAAATAATATCAAAAGCAAATATTTGTATAAAAATTTCCACATAAAAATGATTGCCGCAAGCGGGAATTGAACCCCGGAATGTCGCAACTGAGCATCGAATAGTCGGAAGCGCTACCATTATTTAACATAGGCACATGATAAACAGGCAAAAAATGTAATTAATATTGAACGCATTTTGCTCCGTATCTAGTACTACTCCGACAACAATCAGTTCGTACGCTTGCATATTTTATAATATTAACACTTTTAACTTTTTTTTATAATAAGAAAACAATATTTCTGATACAAAGTTTGTAGTATTCTTAAAGCTTGAAATGTAATTTTTTTAGAATTAATAGCATAATTAAAAAAATTTCCAAAACAACAACGGTAATTGCGAGATTAACCAATACAGTCATAAAATGCAATCTAAAAACTTTAAACATTCAATTCGTACCATAGAAAGAATGCGAGTGTGCATAAGGATAACGGGACAAATTATTTTTTGCTGATTCTGTAATACAGAATCTGTATATCAATTGAGAATGTATTGGGAATTTTTTGAGATAATTTCGGTCACTCTTTGATTTTATACCAGTAGTTTTTTTTATGATTTTCTACTATGGTACAAAGCGGTTTACAAAGAAATCAGAAAGTTAATTGTTAAAAACTTTCTTTAACACAAAAGGTATGGCGATATTGCATAACACTAAGGTTTAGCAAAATCAACTATCCAATACGTCATCAACAAATTATGTAAATATCGCCTCAATTCAGCAGCATGGGAGAGGCAATAAATCAAAAGTGTATGATCGAGATATTCTAGCAATGGAGGCCATAATAATAGAAAAAAGATGGACTTCAGTGAGAAACTTAGTGAAAATGTGGTCGTAGATGATCGGGAAAAGTGTAGCCCGCCAATGGCTTACTCGGAAACTCGGAACAATTTGCATAAATTGAAGTTAAAGGGTTTTCCAATAAGAGGTGTTATTTTGATATTCAAAGAAAAATGCCATTTTTTGAGATAAATGATCGGATGATTATTTCATAATAAAGAGGAAGGTGTTGAAGAAAAAGGGAGATATTTTAAATCGATAGTACTTTTATTACAATTAAAGAAATTTATAGAAATTAAAAGCACTTCAAATTTGTTCTTTTTTCACAAAAGTTTTTCTTCAATGAGCAGAAAATGAAAAGTATTAAAATATTTTAAATGAAAAAAAATTATAAACATGTTGTTTTTTTTAACAAAGTATGAACAAGTAGAAAGTGTATAAGTAGTAGAGTATCCGTAACAGAAGGTATGACTTTAATAATGAAAAACAACATCAGCCAAATGGCCACCACGACCACGCTTACAGGACCATATCCTTTTCATGAAATTTTCCCTAACAAAATCGCAAAGTGGCTGCCTTATGTCCTCAATAGACCCACGAATTCCATCTTTGAGGTCTTGAATCGACGCTGTGCTGTTGGCGTAGACCTTATCTCTAACGTGGCCCCAAAGGAAGAAGTCGCAAGGTGTTAAATCACAAGATCTCGGTGGCCAATTATGATCACCTCTTCGAGAGATAACACGGTCCGGAAACTGTTCCCGTAAGAGATCAATGGTTTCTTTGCTTGTGTAGCACGTAGCGCCGTCTTGTTGAAAGTAAACTTTGTCCAGATCAATACCATCCAACTCCGGCCATAAAAAAATCATTAATCATCTCTCGATAGCGCAATCCATTCATCGTAACTGTTGATCCAACCTCATTTTCGAAAAAGGAAGTTAGTTTTTAGCAAATCAGTTTTATTATTTCTTGACTCCACGCACCTTATTAAAGGTTAAAAATCGCGCTAAATTCCTGCAAGACCGTCACAATTAAAATTTTACATATTATGGAGACCGTTATTTTACCCTAAACTTGAAAGGTCAGGGTGTGTTAATTTTGTGCAAACGTTTGGTAAATGATTCGATCTCTTCGCATGGGCAGCATATCCACGGCATCTGGCAAATTGGTTTATAAAATGCTTAAGTAATGCTCCTTTTTCATCTAAATAAAAAGGTGAAATAAAGCCCCAAACCATCAAACAGCCACCTCCGAATTTAATGTAGTGTTTTACTTGGTAGGGTTGAAGTGGCCCTGTTGTATTTGACCAGTAGAAAGAACACCCATCTGACTGAAATCTAAGCATTTTGGTCTCATCTAACCAAATTATCTTTAATAAGTTAAAAAAAAATTGGATAATATTCCCAAAAATTAATATTTTACAAATAACCTCCCAGTCATCAACTGTCCAATCCTGATGATGCCGTAAAAAAAGCTTTTCTGGAGCAAACATTTTTGGCTGTCAAAACAGGCTTCGTTTTCTTCTCTTTCGCCTTTTATCCCGCTTCTGTTAAAGCCCACCTTAACGTCCAGACACTCAAATTTTGGTGCAAAAGTCACAATCCTTCTTTTGTCATTGACAATTTATTGGCATTCAAAAGCCTTCCAATGTTTCTTACTTTGCGTTTTTCAATTTTTTTGGGTCTCCCGCGTTTGCTGATAGTTGATCTTTCAAAATTGTTTTCTTTCAAAAAACAAAACAAATGTAGGGGAGAGTCGTCCTCGTTGTCTCAAGCAGTGTTGCCAGTCTTGCCTTTTTGAGGCTAGATCTAGTCTTTATTTTTGTCATTTAGCCTCGAAAATTATCATCTAGCCACTAGCTTTTTTAGTAGCCTTTTTTTGTTTTGTTCTAGCCTTTTTTAATATATTGCTAAAAAAAGCGTTATCACATCCAATTTTTCTGATTTTTGCATGCAATTTTGAAAGTGTTTGCTTTTATTATACTATTATTAGCCTTGTTTTGCTCTTATTATACTTTTTAAGTAGTTAAAAACAAAATATTTTCTGTTATAGAGAAAGAAAAATTCAGTTACTGTAAATGAGAAATAGCGATAGCTAAAAAACAATGGCAAAAAATTGTAAATCAGAAGTGGAATAACTGAAGTCCCACAACTGAATTCTAGTCAGAAGTAGAGTATAAAAATTCTCTGAATGAAAATCTGTTCCAAGAACTTTCAGTTAGGTTTTTATTTTTCTTATTTTGCCACTAAACAACGCTGAGGCAGAAAGAATATTTAGTAAGTACAATGAAATTTGTAAAAAAAGAAACCGCAAAGAAACCGTTTTCAAACTGTCATTCTAAATTCTCTTCTAACGATACGATATGCTCTTAAAAGAAATAATATATGCTGCCATAATTTTGAAACCCCAGATGATATTAATAGTTCTGCAAATAGTCGCAATTTAAATGTAAATTCTGATTTTTTAGAAGAGGAGGAAATATTTTTTGAGATGTAGATTTAAAAAGTGATAGAGGTTCAATGTTTTTTTTGCTAACCGAGTCAAGCACTTGAATGAATAATACATATTTTTAAAATTGAAATAATGAATTTGTTGTTATAAATCGTTTTTATTTTAAAATCTTTTTGGTACAATTTTTCAACTGTAAAATTTTTATGCTTTTATAAATTTAAACGTGAAAGATTAAATTTTATTCAAGACCCCATTAAAGTTCTTTAACGAAAAAAAGTAAAATTAAAAGTTTTATTGTAAAGGAATTGTTTATTTTATGTAATTTTTGTTTTTGCATAATAATTTTATAATGTTTAAGGAACATTTTTAATAAAAAATATTAACATACCCGGAATCCGTCGTTTAGTAAAGCACTTTTCGCTGCTTGTTCGTTCAAAAAACAAAAATAATAATATTTTTTACGATAATGGTACTTGAAAAACCAATTTTTTAATCTTAGAACTTTATTGATTTTAGGTAATGAAATAAAAACTATTTCTCTTAAATAAAAATTGAAGGATTAAAAGTCGCAATGGTATTTGCGAGTGAAAAAAATTTGGAAGCGATCCTTGAAGCCATTCGACTTAAGTCTTTCTGAGTCTTCCTGAATTATGCATTCGAAAAATATAAAAACAATAAAATTTACTCTTGGTCGCTAAAAAACTTTAATTGGTGCTCAAATCAATTTCAATACATTTAAATTTTGGTATCGTTCCTTTTTATATCATATTCATATATTATACAAATATATACGAACGTTTGTACATATATTCACAGAATCATGTTTAATAAAAAAATACCGTAAACAAATCTAGCCTTTTTTTAGCTTTTTTTTAAAGCCGTCTAGCCTTTTCTAGCCATTTTTTAAAGACCATCTAGCTTCTTTCCTCAAAAAAATCTGGCAACACTGGTCTCAAGTACTACTTGTCACAACGCCGATATCTTTTAATTCAACACGTTATTGAGTTGAATATCAACGCCATCTATACGCTATTGCAATGTCTAGCATCCCAAGAAAGTTTAAGAGCCGTTAGTTTTGTTTTGCAAAAATTAAAATAAGAAACTAAGTTGGATTTGTGCATTTTTATATTTTTTTAATATTTGTGTTTAGAAGAATAAGGGGGCAGACAAGGGGAGACAAGGGGGCGATCTTCACATGGCAACGTGTCTGATTGCCTCAACTTGGCGAGGCCAGCATTATCCATTTCGAAATCGTCTCAAGTCGACTCAAAACTTCCGCGTGGTGTCTCCTGGAAACGTCAAAAACTATCACCCGATAAACTTTGGCGGCTAATTTGAGCGGCGAGGTCTCCTCTAGACTATTAACTTGAGGGGTCCTTTCAAGACCTTAAAAATGGAATGTGCGTAGGGTTTGGGTCCCAACCACATTATAACTTCCCAATGAAAACAAAATCAGCCTCGGATATGAACCCCCACTACGTTGACGACCACCGCAAACGAAAAACGGATAATGATTTACGGATATGCACCTGGAATGTCCTGACCCTTTATAGGGAAGGTGCCACTGTCCAACTGGCGGAAGCCCTCGAAAAAATAAAGGCTGACATCACCGCCATCCAGGAGATGCGACAACCCGCGTCAAGGCGAAATTCTTCTACATCAGCCTAATTTGCGCACATGCCCCGACGGAGGAAAAGGACGATGCTGTCAAGGACACCTTCTACGCGAGCCTAGAGGACGTGTATGATCGCTGCCCGGCCCACGACGTAAAAATAGTTCTCGGCGATTTTAACGCGAAGGTCGGAAAAGAAGGCATCTTTGGCTCCATTGTCGGTCAGTTCAGTCTCCACGAGACCACTTCGAATAACGGTCTAAGACTGATCGACTTCGCCGCGGCGCGAAACATGGTAGTTAGTAGCACCAGATTCCAACACCCCGATATCCAAAAGGCAACCTGGCTGTCCCCGGATCAAAAAACGCGAAACCAAATTGATCATGTTGTGATCGACGGAAGGCACGCTTCAAGTGTACTGGATGTGCGCACATTTCGGGGCGTCAATATTGACTCCGACCATTATCTTGTTGCAGCCAAGATCCGCATGCGATTGTGCAATGCGAAGAATGTACGCACAGGTGTGCAACGAAAGCTTGATGTCGATAAGCTGCTATCACAACGGACCGCCGAGGCCTACTCCGCTCAACTCTCGGTTAAGCTCAACCAACCTTACTCTTGCCTCGACACCGCTGGCGGACTTTGGGCGCATATATCCCACTCCATGCGCACTGCTGCTGAAGAAGTCATTGGTTTTCGGCGCCCGCAACCTCACAACCAATGGTATGAACAGGAGTGTCGCGACGCGACAGCAGCAAAAAAAGCCGCACATAAAAAGACGCTGCAGTCAGCTGCAACGCGAGCCATGCACGAAAACTATCGCGATAAGAGGAAGGAAGAGAGATGCCTTTTCAGACGTAAAAAAATAGAGCAGGAAAAGCGTGAGCGAGAAAAAATTGAGGTGTACCAGGGCAAGAAGGATGCTCGAAAATTCTACCAGCAGGTTAAGCGTCTAACCCAAGGTTTCAAGCCCAGAGCATCCACTTGTAGAGATGAGAATGGTGATCTGGTTACAGATACGCAGTGCGCATTGAAATTATGGAGACAGCATTTTTCCAATCTGCTTGCAGGCGACGATACCAACAATTCCGCCCTTGGAGAATGCAGTCTGACACCACTAATCGACGATGATGGAGTGGAAATTCCACCACCTAGCCATGACGAGGTTAAAGTTGCTATCCAGCGACTCAAAAACAACAAAGCCGCAAGTGCTGACGGCCTGGCTGCTGAATTGTTTAAAACCGGCGGCGGTGAATTGATAAGGTGCATGCATCAACTCATCAGCAAAATATGGCTAGCGGAAAGCATGCCCGACGATTGGAATCTCAGTGTGCTTTGTCCTATACTTAAGAAAGGAGACCCGACAATTTGCGCCAACTACCGAGGTATCAGTCTTATTTCCATCGCATACAAGGTTCTTTCGAGCGTATTGTGTGAAAGATTGAAGCCGCATACCAAAACACTGATTGGACCTTATCAGTGTGGCTTTCGTCCTGGCAAGTCCACCATAGACCAGATTTTTACTCTACGTCAAATCCTGGAGAAAACCCACGAAAACCAAATCGACACCCATCATCTCTTTGTTGATTACAAAGCTGCGTTCGATAGCCCGATTCGGGATTGCCTGTACGCAACAATGTCTGAGTTCGGTATACCTGCAAAGTTGATAAGGCTCTGCAAGATGACGTTGAGCAATACATGCAGCTCCGTCAAGGTAGGAAATGTCCTCTCCGAAACCTTTAATACCGAACGAGGTTTCAGACAAGGCAACCCGCTATCATGCGATCTCTTCAATATCATCATGGAGGGGATCCTACGAAAGGCAAGTGTGCATCGAAATGGTACCATTTTCTACAAAGGTGTCCAGCTCCTTGCGTATGCTGATGATATCGATATCATCGGCAGAACCAAGAGAGATGTAACCGCTGCTTTCGCCGCTATCGAAAAGGAATCAGCCAAAGTGGGTTTGACGGTGAACGAGGGCAAAACAAAGTATATGCTGTCTGCAAATAGGGAAGCGCGGCGTCTAGGCTCCCATGTTACAGAAGGCAAATATAACTTTGAAGTTGTCAAGGAGTTTACATACCTTGGCACCGCCGTAAACAGCAACAACAATGTCAGCCTGGAGATAAAGCGAAGAACAACAATTGCTAATAGGTGCTACTACGGGCTAAGTAAGCAATTAGGTTCCAGAGCCCTCTCTCGATCGACAAAACTAACACTCTACAAGACGCTCATCATACCTGTGCTTCTCTATGGCGCTGAGGCATGGGTGGTATCGCAAACAGATGCAGCCGCTCTTGGGGTGTTCGAGAGGAAAGTTCTTCGCAAAATCTTTGGTCCTGTTCGAGTTGGCGACGACTATCGCATTCGAATGAACCACGAACTGTACGAGCTCTACGACGACATTGACATAGTCCAGCGTATAACAATTCAGCGACTACGTTGGCTGGGTCATGTCTTTCGTATGGATGAAGAAGCTCCAGCGAAAAGGTGTTTGAGGCGAAAGCCGAGGGTCGAAGACGAAGAGGAAGACCATGCATCCGATGGATTGACCAGGCCGAGGAAGCCCTTACCGCGCTTGGTGAAAGAGATTGGAGACGGCGCGCGCGAAGCAGAGACGCCTGGCGAGAACTGATGAAGTCGGCCGTAACCCGTCAACGGGTTGTCATGGCCACCTAAGTAAGTAAGTAAGTTTAGAAGAATAAAAGTCTGTTTTATTCAACTTTAAATAAATTTCCAATACAATTAATATTACATTTTGCAAATACTTATGAATTTTTAGATAAAACTTTATATTTAAATTTACAGAACATTGTTTACATTTTTTTTGCAAATAGTACAGGCTGTCACATCGCTTGCGGGGCTTGTTGTCACATATAATTTCATATAACCATTTTGAAAGTATTCTATGTTTTATTAGAATTTCGAAGAAATCGCAAACGACTTAAAAACCCAGGTCGGACATTTTCAGATATCATGATGCAAGCCGAACACAGCTAGTATCTATGAATATAACGTGGATTCACTATGAGTAGTTTGTTGTCAAGCGTCAAATCCAATAACAATTGTCGTCAATGTATAAAATGCAAACGTTGTGCACTAGGGCGTATCGAATTACATTTTTTTTCGAATTTCACATTCTAAGAGGTCTCAAAAGTTTCATGTGGTTGTCATGATCTGCCAAAAAAAATTTTATGAAAATAAAAGGACATCTTCCTGCCCCGCAAGGACAAAGTTGTTTTTTGAGAAAAACAGTAAAAAATAACGATCTTAAAATGCTTTGATTTTTGTAAAAAAAACTACATTTGTCTAAAGGAAAAAATTTTAATGCAGTTTAACTAGCAATGTCTTACCAAACACGATGATACTCACGATTTTTACCCACAGTATCCTGTTTGAAGGATATTCGAAGCGAAAGTTATACTCGAGATGGCATATCACTTTTGATTGTATCCATTGAGTCTAAATTTTGATGGCATTGATTTTAGTGTTGGCATATTTCTTAAATATGATGAGTTAATAATTTGCATAGTTTTTGCATATCAATTCTCTTGTTTTAGAGAAATGTATACTAGACCGCAATTTTTTAACTTTTTCAAAAAAATTAATATTAGATTTTATATCACGGGCATAAGAAGTGGTGTCGAAGATAATTATCTCAATTTGGATTTTTCAAATATTTGTGTACCCTACCTACCTTAAAATATGTATTTAATATTTTAAGGTGATATTTTAAGTGTGATATTTTTGATATCACACGGGCGGATTTTCCTTTTTACAAAAAAAACAGTCACTTTTTGTTGAATATCTGAACTAAGAGCGCACATATTTTAAATTTTATATAATTATCAATAAATTGAACTCAAAAACTCATAACTCAGCAGTTGAATACTTAAAATTCATCGGGTGTTTAGTGGGTGCAAAACTGGAACAATACAATTAACTCTTGCCTCTTTTTTTGCCAAGTTACTACATGTAAATAATTTAATATTTTTTTACCATATGTCAATGTAAGCATGGTAAAACCGTTATTTAAAATCTAATTGCAAAATAGAAAATAAATAGAAAAAATATATTACCACAAAGTTTATTTTCAGTATTATTGTTCCAGTTTTGCTCCTCAGTGTATGATCAGCGTCACCTCGCTAAATCGACTCTAGCCATGTCTGTCTGTCTGTCCGTCCGTCCGCCTGTGTGTTGTCCGTAAACACAGGATAAAAAGAAGGAGTTGAGATAATTGAATGAAACTCGGTACACATAATCACATGGACCCAAAGATCTGCACTCGTGAATATTTTTGGAATCCGCCGGTGGACACGCCTACCTCCGATACAAACCAAAAGTTGAAAACTTCATAAATAAGCTCATTATTAACCTATGGAAAAAAACCGTGCACTGAGAAAAAAAAAATTAAAACGCACATTTTAAAAAAGTAAAACGAAACATTTAAGAAACAACAACGAACGTTTTACAATGATAAAGAAGGCTAAAATGAATATTTTCAAAAACATTCTACGCCATACAAAAATAAAAAGGCACGTTTTAAAATATTAAAGTAAAATGAAACGTTTTATAAACAGCAATGAACGTTTTAACATATTTAATTAACTGAAAATGGTTTTACAAGAATTATCATGTTTTTGTCAAGATTTTCTGACACTTTTTAAGATGAGCAGTTTTAAATATGTTGTGATACAGTCAACATATCGTTACCAATAGCTCAGTGGAAATGTGCTAGACTGGCATGTATACTAGACCGTATCACCTTGTATGGCAGAAAAGTAAACCTTTTTTGACCCCGCCTCAATCGTTAGATATTTGAAAGACATTTTTGAAAAAAAGATTTTTTTTTTTAAAGTGGTCCCTATGGTGCTATTTTGGTTTTTCTGTTATATCTTCTGTGTTTATTGTTCGATCCGGTCAATTATATATCAACTAGTGTAAAAGCCCGTCCTACGACGGGAAGGAACCATTTAGAGTACAAAATGCGACAAAAAATTTATTGGATTTATTTACAAAGGTTTTTATTTGAAAACATGTTTATTAAATTATTTTTATAAAACTTCCATTTCTAGTAAAAAAATTCTTAGAATTTTAACCAATTAACCTTGTACCTTGCCATCTATAATGCTTAGTTTTACATCTTCAGCCCGCTAAAACTGCCCATGACTAAATACCAGTTCTATTAGAAAAACTCCTACTTTGTGCAATATTTAACCTTGCAATTTATTTATGGTCATTGAAAATGTCAGTTTAACTGGAAATTGTCGCCTCCGGAGAGTGAAAGGCAAATCTGTGTTTGTCGGGGCCGAATCAATTGTAGGTATGAAAACTATTTCATGTTCGCCAGTGCGCCTGTCAATACCTGTGCGATGATTAATTAAGTTTTTAGGTTTTTCAAAACTAACCACCTTCCATTACAGATATCTGTTTTGGTATTGAAATTTCGAAGAAGTATTATAATACTTCCAATTTTGAGGTTTAACTTATGCAGTGGCATTCCTGAAGGATAAAATTCATTCAAAAACTCGACAGGGTAATTTTGTTTATCGTTATCATCACTGTCTTCAATTTAATCCGTGCTCAGATCTCTCACTGTGTCACCAACTAAAATATTTAGAACTTGCTTGTTGACTTCGTTCACATCGGAATTTTTTGGGCATAGGATAGCAATTTTGGAATAACGGTTGATGTTATTTGGACTCAAAGTATCGCCAAAGATCTATTTAACCCTTTCAATGGATTTGTCTAAAATAATTTATTTCCTAAAAATAATTTTAGGGAGATATATAACGTTTAACTTAGTAAGATTTTCGATTTTATGCCCAACAGAAGCCTTCAATTTTTTATATCGCGTGTTAATAAATTTTGCAAAAAGGAAGTGATTATTGTGATTGGTGTACAAAGTATAATTTTTTTTTTATAATAACATTTGCATAAATAACGCATTTTCATTTGTCTTCGGTTGTTTTAGTTGAACTAAAATATTATAATACAACGTTATCGTGGTTTTGTCCATTATATTAGACAGCCTGCCAAAAGCAAAGCAGCTCATGCAAAAATCAGAGGGATGTTTTTTAATCTTTTTATCGCTTAATTGATGGGAATATAAGCTCAAAAAAATTGTCCACGATTATTCTAGGCAAGCGATTATTGAAAGGGTTAATAAGCGAACCTTTACAAACAAAATAATCTGGAATTTCTATGATATCTTCATCTCCATTTCCTAACTTGAGTAGCCAATCGCTAAAACTTGGATCAGAAGACCGAACATTGTGATTTAATTCTAGCAATTCCAACTGACACCAACGTCACTGAATGTAATAATTGCTGTTCAGTTTATGCAGACCGAATAGGTTCCGGTTCTGTTTATTAAGAAGCACTGCAAAAGCAAGACATGATGTTTGATGTATAGTAGTTGAGGAAAATGACGATAGTCTTCAAGTACAAAGATTTCCAATACATAATTTAGGTACAGGTTCTCGTCCAGGTTGAACGGGTTTTAAAAAGTACAGTACGTACAAACATTTGAAATGGATAATTTTAGAACAGGTTCTGATCCAGGCTAAACAGGTTTTAAAAAGTATAGTACGTACAAAAATTTTAAATAGATAATTTTACAACAGATTCTGGTCCAGGCTGAACAGGTTTTACGATATAGAGCAAAAGGTTTAGTAAGTACAAACATTTCAAATGGATAATTTTACAACAGGTTCTGGTACAGGCTGAACAGGTTTTACGATATAGATAAAAAGGTTAAGTAAGTACAAAAATTTCAAATAGATAATTTTGCAACAGGCTCTAGTCCAGGCTGAACATGCTTTACGATATAGAGCACGGAGCAGGACACTTGCCTTTTATATATTAAGATTATATATCTGTGTGTTTGTTGATGTTATGCAAATATTTTTAGATTTTTTTTTACCTCAAATGTTTTTTTTTCGACTGATTACATAATCGATCTCCGTTTGTACCATACTATCCTGCTCCAAAAAATCCAAAAAATTAAAGCTTATAAAAAAATCATTGTAACCATGGGAACAAGTGAAATCGAAAAAATGGATTTTAGGAGCACTTCCGACCAATTTTATGCAAAGAATAACACTTTGGATCATAATAAAATTTTAATTTTTATTTTCAAAATCTCTTGGAGATTCAAGGTGGCTTTGGCGCTCGCAACTGTCAAGTTTCACGAAAATGTGCAATCTTACATGGAATTAGGGTTGCCAACTCTGGAAAGTACAAAATAGGGACGGAGCCATCAAAAATGCGGGACTTGGCTCAAAAATGCGGGACAACATTAGGTGCATTTTTTTTATTTTATAAAATATTTCCTTTTATTCGTTGAGGAATAAAGGGTATCAACGATGCCTTTACACCATCGCATTGGTTCCTTGATATTGTTAAGATCACTTTCCAACTCTTGCCCAATTCTTGAAAAAACCAAAAAATAAATCCAAAACATTTTGATAGATTAAATGTCAATGTATTTCGAACATCTTCTTAAAAAAAGAAGATGTTTGATTCTTTTCGTTGTAGCTACTAAAACACTTTGTGCGTTTTATGACCTTTTGTGGAGGACCTCCGGAGCTAGAATCATCTTCACTGGAGCTTCACGTCATTGCATTCTGCATTTTAAATTGCAATTCAGTTTTTAAAAGTATATTTTATCATACATTCTAAAGAAGGAACATAAAGAACTAGTAATGTCTCTTTTACTCGTGCAAGCTGCGGGTAACTTCGAACATACTTCAAACTTGACGAAAATGTGCAACCTCTTCATAGTTGTTGAATAAATTATGTCTCTTTTACACCTTCAATCAGCTGGTAAATGTAATAGAATTTACCAGCAAGAAGTGCTGTAAAATGTAATAGAATGATTGTGCTGCCAGACTTAAAAACTAAACAGTTTTAGTAAACTGTGTTTCATGTGGAATTGGAAATTTTGATACAAATAATCTTAAGTTCTCAAATGCGGTACAAAAGGTGTCCCGCAAGGGGTCGTCGCGGGACGCTAAAAAATTACCTGAAATCCGGGACAGTTGGGAACCCTACATGGAATACTCAAAAGCTTGAAACCTTGAATGAAAACTATGTTCCATTTTTGAAATGAGGTAAAAATAAATTTTTTGTGTCTAGATTTTTGTTTCATGTTCAAATGCATGTACCTTTAAATATAACAGCGACTTTTAAAAACTAAAAAATTGAAAAAATAGTAATGGTTAGGTTAATATTTATCAAATAAAAATTCTATTAAATTGACTGGTTTGGTTGTCTTAGAAAGTGAATATATTTTAATTCGAAATCGTCTTCACTTTCTGGTTTCGGTGTATATTCATTGAGATGTATATTCATACAAGTAGCTGTAGTACCGGTAACTACAGCTATAAGTATAATGCTTGCGATGGCAAACGATGCAAACGCGATGCAAACGCGGACCGCATTGATTTCGGGAATTTTATGCTCGTTGGCGCACACGAACGGAAAATCATTCTCAATTGAGCACTTGCAACACGAAAAACGAAATAGGACATCCCATTTGTTGGCTTGAAAAAATCGAGTATTCTTCGTTTGAAAAGACGACTTTTTCAGCAAGTCATTTATCATTCTTCGATTGTGGGTTCTAGACACTATTGGTATTTTTGCGCATTGCCACAATCTTCGTCGGATATATTTTCTGTGAATGCACTGCGTTTGACTTTTGAATTATGCTGAAGAAACAACACGTATTCCACCACATTTCGTTTTGTTGGTAATTTTGTTTAGTCCAAGTCGCGCTTACGGAAATGCATTTTGTTTAAATTAAGTATTTTGTGCATTTTATGTGAATAATAACTCGATATTATTGATCACTGAATAAAAACTTTTTAACAAAAAAAAAAAACCTACTTAAAAATCACTACAAAGTAAAAAATAATTTTAAATTACTTTTACTATGTATTTCTTGGTCTCATTAGATAATTAATTTATATTCATTATTATATTGGAAATCTTATGATATCAATTATTCTGAATTTATTTTATTTTTATCATAAATATATTAATTTTTTATGATAATAAAATATATTATTTATCATAATATATTTTATGATAAATATAGTGTGTTTATAATAGTGACACGCCTCTTTGTCGAAAATATCACACTCTTTGTCATTGTGTTTTCAATAGTTCTACCCATTCTAACAATGAATTTTATCACCCTTAAGTCAACATTATACAGTTTTTTTACACACTGCCCCACCCCTTAGTCAAATAACGCTCAATTCCTCGGTAGTAATTTGTAATAATTGTGCCTACGTCTGTACTTTTTCAGTTAGTAGTGTCCGTATTCGATTTAGTGTTTTCTAATATTGCCACACCCCTTTGTCGAACGACGCCTACTTTATTGACAATAACTTGTTATAAGTGTGCCTACCTCTATACTAAATATCAGTACTCTAGTGTCAATATTATTCGAGATACAGTGTGTTTCATATATTGCCACACCCCTTTATCAAACAACGCCCACTTTATTGAAATTAATTGTTTTATAACTGTGCCTACCCCTGTAGTTAACTTTAGTACTCTAGTGTCAATATTATTCGAGAAACAGAGTTTTTCTAATATTGCCACACCTCTTTGTCGACTGAAGCCCACTTAAATGACCGTTATTTTTTATAATTATACCTACCCTTGCATTTTTGCTGTGAATTTTATTAGCTCTAGTACTCTAGTGTCAATATTAACTGAGATACAGTGTTTTCCTTATAGTGACACGCCCCTTTATCGAATACCGCCCACATTACTGGCAGTAATTTGTTATATTTGTACCTACCTTTGTACTAAATTTAAGTATCGTAATGTCAATAGTAATCGAGATACAGTGTTTTTTTAATATTGCCACTCCCCTTTTCGAATAACGCCCATTTTTTTTTCTACTAAAATTTTTAGTTATTTTTCCTACCGTTGTAATAAATTTCTGAACCCTAGTATCAATATTATTCGAGACACAGCAATTCTCTTATATTGCCACACCCCTGTGTTGAATAACGCCCACTTTTTTCAGTAATTTTTAATAATTGTGCCTATCTCTGTATTTAATTTCAGTACTCTAGTGTCAATTTTCTTTGAGATACAGAGTTTTAACAATACTGCCCTTTTTTAGAATTACGCCCACTTGATGGTCTCTATATGTTCACAAAAAATTACGGCAATCGGGCAAGTACTTTAGGAGTAATCGATGTACATTAGGGCGTATCGAATTACATTTTTTTTTCGAATTTCACATTCTTAGAGGTCTCAAAAGTTTCATGTGGTTGACATGATCTGCCAAAAAAAATTTTATGAAAATAAAAGGACATCTTCCTGCCCCGCAAGGACAAAGTTGTTTTTTGAGCAAAACAGTAAAAAATAACGATCTTACAATGCTTTGATTTTTGTAAAAAAACTACATTTGTCTAAAGGAAAAAATTTAAATGCAGTTTAACTAGCAATGTCTTACCAAACACGATGGTACTCACGATTTTTACCCACAGTATCCTGTTTGAAGGATATTCGAAGCGAAATTTATACTCGAGATGACACATCACTTTTGATTGCAACCATTGAGTCTAAATTTTGATGGCATTGATGATAGTGTTGGCGTATTTCTTAAATATGATGAGTTAATAATTTGCATAGTTTTTGCATATCAATTCTCTTGTTTTAGAGAAATGTATACTAGAACGCAATTTTTTAACTTTTTCAAAAAAATTAATATTAGGTTTTATATCACGGGCATAAGAAGTGGTGTCGAAGATAATTTTCTCAATTTGGATTTTTCAAATATTTGTGTACATAACCCTACCTTAAAATATGTATTTAATATGCCAAGCTCAGACCACGATTTTTTTTTTATATTTTAATACTTAAAAAAATTTTACTTCGTACCATCAAATTTCTCAATTTGAGTTATATCTTCTTTATGGTTATAATATCGTTAAAATACATTTTATGCCATTCAGTCGGTCTCAAAAGACTAAACAATTGTTTTTAAAATGTGTTTTAATGAAATTATAACCATAAAGGGGACATAACTCAAATTGAGAAATTTGATGCTAGGAAATAACTGTTTTTAAAATATCGAAATAGAAAATAAAATCGTGGTCTTAAGGCAGTATCATGTTCAGAAATTTTCAAAAAACTCAAATTGAGAAGATTATCTTCGACAACACTTCTGAATCACTTGACATAAAATCTTAAATTCATTTTTTTGAAAAAGTTAAAAAATTGCGTTCTAGTATACATTTGTCTAAAACAAGAGAATACAAATGCAAAAACCATGCAAATTATTAATTCATTTTATTTATGGAATACATCAACACTATAAACAGTACCACCAAAATTTATAGCCAATGCTTACATTCAAACGTCTTGTGCTATCCCAAGTACAACTTTCGCTTCAAATATCCTTCATACAGGATACTGTTGGTAAAAATCATGAGTATCACCGTGTGTGGCAAGAAATTGTTAGTTAAACTGCATTATTACTTTTGCTTTAAGATATGTGTGGATTTTCTTAAAAAAATCAAAGCATTTTAAGATCGTTATTTTTTATTGTTTTTCCCAAAAAGCAACTTAGTCCTTGCGGGGCAGGAAGATGTCCTTTAATTTTTATAAAATTTTTTTTGGGTGATCTTGACAAGCCTATGCAACTTTTGAGACCTCTAAAAATACGATCTAAAATTTTCGATACGGCCTAATGTACATACATTCACAAAAAAAAAAAAAAAAAAAAAACAGACAAACCAACCAACTTGAGAACCTCCTCCTTTTTAAAGGTTCTCGGTTAAAAACCGAGTTTAACTTTTTAAAAAGTTAAAAAGACCGATTAACTTTTTGATATGAAGTGACCGCTACAGCCACCTTGAAATTTCCTTGAAAAGATTTTGAAATTTAAAAATAAAATTTGATTACACTGGCTTACAGCCAATATGTACTTTGAATGCCACTACCCTTTTCTCATGTAAAATCGGTCGCTAATTCCGAAAAAAAAATTATTTTTTTTCTGTCACTCCGTTTTCGAGATATTGCCCACTGTAGGGTTTTCAACGAAAAAAAAAGTTGGTTCGACTTAATTGCATATATCTCCAGAACCAACAACAGTAATCAAACAAATGATATATCAAATTAAAGCTAATAAAATTTCTTACAAGCAATGCAAACACCATTTTTTGGTCGAGTTGTTAGTTATGGCGGAATAAATTCAAATTTCGGGGATTTTTTTTATTTTTCAGAAAAATTTAAAAATATTTTATTACTTTTGATATTTTTTACTAAAAGCCTTTAGTTTTCCAAAAAAAAATAAGCTATTGTTGAAGAAAATCTATTGAGAAATAAAAAAGTTGTGATTAATGGAACGAAATCACCCAAATTGTGTGAATTTATCACACTCAATTTATGCATTTGGACTTAGTTTATTGCCATAAAAAAAAAATGAGAACTTAAGGTTGTTGTAATAAAATCATTTATTCTTCATTTTTATTGTTCTTTTAATAATTTACATTATTTTTACATTATTTAAATTGTATATAATTATTATTAATAATTTTTATTGTTGCATTAAATCATTTATAATGTTATTTACATTGTAAATAATTTTTATTTATCATTCAGAAATTCAAAATGATTAGAATTCTTGTTTTGTCGTTAATTTAATTCGGGATCGGTTTCTCTGATGAGAAACCAACAATAGTCACCCATCATTCCTTCGTCCCAAAATCCTTGGTACCGATTCTCAATTGCCTTCATCTGTTGGTGGAATCTTCTCGTATGCAACAATTCAACTTTTTCAGACCCAATGTTAAGGTTACTTCAGAAATTGTGAAAAACCGTTTGCTATACACTTTACTAAGAATGACAATATCTGCTATTGCGTAGTCATTCCTGGCTTATTTTATACCTTCGGTCAGCCGTACATTCCCAAAGAGTGGCGTTTGTTTATTGATAGCAGTATTAAATATGAATAACACGACTGGAAAATATGTTCTGATATCAAAGTCGTTGGTACACCACGTCGTTGGTAAACCACTATTACAAAAAGGACTGGGCAGAAAGAATTGAGTCGAAAGTTGGAGAGAGCAACGTCAAAAACGTTCCACTCGTCAAAAAGAAAACATAATTCTCCCACCGCTGCACATCAAACTTGGACTTATGAAAAACTTTGTCAAGGCGTTAGACAAAGAAAGCGAAGCATTCACATATTTGAAAATGATTTCTCCAAATCTTTCTGATGCCAAGATAAAAGAAGGTGTCTTCGTTGGACCGCAAATAAAAAGGTGTTAAGCGATCATCAATTCGCAGAACTATTGTCACTAGTTGAGGCAGCGGCGTGGGATTCTTTTAGGACGACTGTTTCTAGCTTCCTCGGGAACAATTAAAGTGAATCTTACGAGAAAATAGTCAACGAGTTGCTCAAGAACTATAAAAAATGGGCGTAAATATGTCTCTGAAAATTCACTTTCTGCACTCCCATTTGAATTTTTTTCCGAAGAATCTCGGTGACGAGAGCGACGAGCATGGGGAAAGATTCCACCAACAGATGAAAGCAATTGAGAATCGGTACCAAGGATTTTGGCACGAAGGAATGATGGGCGACTATTATTGGTTTCTCATCAGAGAATTCATCTCATCAATCATCAATCATTAAGCTGCGCTTGCGATAAAAGGTGAGTTGTGTTTTCAGTTGTAATAGTACTACCACCTGTGGTTCCTTCCGACTCCACTGAGTCTACGGATTTTCGATTGTTTTCACGTGTTGAACCGGGACAAGTAGGATATGGAACATCGTCAGAATGAAATACTGGCAATGAAACATTCGGGACAGTGGCGTATATCACTCGTTTGTGTTTTCCAACACCAGTCACTTTGGCCAGACAAAAATAGCAATCGCTTAGGTGGCAAACGGTTGTCTTCAGAACATCGGAACACCGATTTACATGTATCGTTTTTTACCCGAGCTCCATTCAGACAATATTAATTTGCACGATTGACACAAAATACTTGGCGTCCATGATTTACCAATGTTCTCAGCCGCAATACCAAAATAATGAAGATATGACATATGCAGTAAATTCGTAAAATTGACTGGTTTCTTTTCGAAAGTAAGTTCACCGCACACGTAGCAGAAAATATATTTTATATCTGATATATATATAGATATATCTGGGTCGTTTTTACACTGGAATTTTCGCAGTCTTTTACTCTTTTTATTTTGAAGTATATCTTATTTTTTATTTTTCCTTTCGTTACAAATTGTGCGTCCGTTTGTTTGCCACGTTTTTTAGTGAATGTTTTTTTCATGTATAATGCATGAATGTTTTTGCTTTTATACATCTCGAAAGTGCTGCAGGTACAATAAAGGTAGGTAGGTCCACGACTTAGAGCGCGACCGCCGAAACCGTAAAAAAAAACAAAATAAGTATTCACATGGCATAATAAAAACAGGTAGGCTCTCTTTCTTATAGCCATAAGTGTCGAAATCAGACGTTTTGCTGTGACGGTTTCGACGGTTGCACTCTCAGTCGTGAGCCTACCTGTTTTTATTGTAGCGTGTTTGTTCTTATATTTTCTTTTGCAAAACCCTTGACTTGATTCCTATGAACAATAAAATGAAAAATAAAAAATTATAGTACAATAACCCAATTTATTTATATGACAATAAAATTTGTAAAAAAAAACATAACTTGGGTGCTTTCGTTCCATTGAACACAACTTTTTCATTTCTCAATAGATTTTCTTCAACAATAGCTTATTTTTTTTGGAAAAATAAAGGCTCTTAGTAAAAAATATCAAAAGTAACAAAATATTTTGATTTCTTAACGAAATTTGCAACTATTTTGTCTTTTTTTGGAAATTTTTTCTGAAAAATAGAAAAAATCCCCGATATATGAATTAATTCCGCCAAAACTAACAGCTCGACCAAAAAATGATGTCTGCATTGTTTGTAAGAAATTTTATTAGCTTTTATTTTATATATCATTTGTTTGATTACTGTTGTTGGTTCTGGAGATATATGCAATTAAGTGGAACCAACTTTTTTTTTTCGTTGAAAACCCTACAGTGGGCAATATCTCGAAAACGGAGTGACAAAAAAAAAATAATTTTTTTTTCGGAATTAGTGACCGATATTACATGAGAAAAGGATAGTGGCATTCAAAGTACAAACAACTTTTCGTTATTTGTAAACCAGTGTTATTTGATAGTGTTATTCTTTGCATAAAATTGGTCGGAAGTGCTCTTAAAATTTATTTTTTCGATTTCACTTGTTCCCATGGTTATAATGATTTTTTTATAAGCTTTAATTTTTTGGATTTTTGGAGCAGGATAATATGGTAGGAACGGAGATTGATTTACACAATCAGTCGAAAAAAAAACATTTGAGGTCAGAAAATATTTGCATAACATCAACAAAAACACAGATATATAATTGAACCGAATCGAACAATAAACACCGAAGATATAACAAAAAAACCAAAATGGCACCACTTTAAAAAAAAAAAAATCTTTTTTTCAAAAATGTCTTTCAAATATCTAACGATTGAGGCGGGGTCAAAAATAGGTTAGTTTTGGTGATACGCTCTAATGTACACTCTAAACTATTTGTTGAAATTTACTATCATAATGACTGTAAATTTTTGTTGAATTTTATGTTGTTGCCTAAAATTACTATCGTTTGGTCTCAATTAATGAAAATAAACAGTAAGTGCTTATTTTTATTCACAAAGGTATGCGAAGTTCAAATATACACCAAAAAATGTTTAAATTACTGCACAAAAATGTGTAATTTTGAACTCAAAATGTGTAAAAGTTTAAGATCTGACAAAAATGTTTATTGAAAATAAAACAATGTACAAAACTACACAAAAATGTGTAATGGTGATCCTTTAATGTGCAAAAATTTTATAAAGTGCTTTTGTAAATTTTAATTGATCATGATTCAATGACTAAAAAATCAAACAAGATCAGCATTTCTTTGTCATAATGGCATTTATTGTTTGCTATTACATCTCCAAATTTCTAAATATCTGTTACGTTTGAGTATTTTTTATATATTTCAAAATTGTATAGATAAAACAACTTACATTCCTACCACCAATTCAAAAAAACATATAAATGCTTCGTTACAACCAATCGTCGGGAACGCTTTTCTAAGTGAGACAATCTAAATTTACACATGCATATTTTTACACATTTTTGTTGAAAATTAAACATAGGACAGTTTCAACTGTTACACATCGGTTGTGTAAATCGTTTGTGTAAGAAAAGCGTTACAGACGATTATCGTCGAAAAATTCAACTGAAATAGTTTAGAGTGTAGAGGACGTAGGATCGCATCCTGACTGTGTATATATCAAAAGTATTAATGAAATAATTTAAATTCTAAATCGAATTGTTTCATTAACTCATAAGTCAGAAAAAACCATCGAAATAAGTTTGCGCGTACAATCTTAAAAACAATCTATCAAAATTTATCAAAAATAAATGTTTTTAAATATAAGAAATTCATGCTGGTTTCGTCAGGACGGTTGAGTATTAAATTCAAGCCTGGCTTAGCTCGAACTCGTAAAAGGTGATTTGGTTTCATTTGCTACGTGAAAACAATCGAGGCAATTAAAATTTTTTTTTAAAATGTTCATTTTAAAATATCAAACGAATGTCTTAAAAGTTAATTTTAAAATGTTAATTTTAGAAAATCAAACGAACGTTTTAGAAGCTTTTTTAAAATGTGCGTTTTTAAAATAAAAATAAACGTAAGAGGCGCAAAAACTGGGTTAAACGTTTTCAAAAGTAGCACGATTCTGATAATTTTGAAAATGTAGTTTTCTCAGTGTATATATAATATATTCTCCCATACAACCTTAAAAATTGAAAAAATCCATATATAGGCTTATGTTTGACCAACAGAAAAAATTTGGTACGTATGTATTTAAAACAAAACAAAAATGTTTTTGAAAAATTGGCATCGTCTGCCCATGGACACGCCCACCTCCGATACAACCTAAAAATTGAAAATTCCATAAATACCCAACAAACAAAATTATTCACTAATGATATCGTTTATGAATTGCTTTCACGTACATCTCATTCAAAAGCAATTATCATATACAATTCACTTATAACATCGTGAACGGGAGAAATTCCTCCTCGTTAACGAATCGTTAACGTATGGTGGTAACCGTGCCACCATAGCTGATATTCTAAAAGTTGAGCGGAACTTACATCTCGAGAGGCACAGTCAGCTGGATTATGTTCTGAGCGTACTTGGCTCCAACAATGAGGAGGTAATACTTTCTGCACATCAGACACGCGGTTTGCGACAAATATCGACCATCAACTTGGATGGCCTTGCAACCACGCGAGTGGAAAAGTTGGAATTCTGTGACAGTAGCTGACTATACAGTGCCGATCCAGCGATTTAGTTTAAGCGCTGACAATTTTGGCAAATCGTTGCGATGATTGAGCCACTCTTTAGCTGTTTTTTCTGGCACGACATCGTCCCAGTCGTGATTCACGAGCCAGAGCTATTGCATCCATATTTTTGATCTTATGGTGTATGGAGAGATTAGCCCCAGCGGGTCGAATAGGGTGCTTGTGTCAGAAAGAAATAATTTCTTAGTAAGAGTGTTTGGTAGCGGTTTTAAATTAACTGCGATTGTCAAGAAGTCAGCATCGGTGTTCATAATTATACCTAAGGTACGAACTTCATTGTCGTCTGCGAGAAGATGTGATGTCTCTTTTGAAACATGCGGAATGTTGCTAATGAGCTGTTTACAGTTACTTGCCCACTTCTGCAATTCAAATCCGCCACAAGAAAGAGTGCTGGAGATATCTAATTATAGAGCTTTGAGATCTTTTACCGACGATGTGCCAGTGAGAAGGTCGTCCATGCAAAAGTCTTGGGTGACAACTCGAGTTACTACGTCGGATGCATCTTTGGCTACTTGCTGCATGCATTTTATAGCTAAATGGGATGCAGACGCTACGCCTTAAGTCACGCGCAGCATTCGATAATCATCTATGGGCTCGGAAAAGCGCCAAACAATGCGCTGATAATCGACGTCTTCTTGAGCAACGCATACCTGTCGATACATTTTCTCAACGTCTGCTATCATTGCATAGCGATATGTTCGAAACCGAAGAAGTATCGAGAATATGTCTTCTTGTAACTGTGAGCCAACCATTAACCTATCGTTTAACGAAAATCCATTTGATGTTTTCATCGACGCGTTAAATACGACTCGTAACTTCGTAGTCGTACTCGTTTCTTTCAAAACGGCGTGATGTGGCATATAATAAGAATTTGTGTTAGAAAATGAAGTTACCTTTTCTATGTGCCCGCTTTTCAAAAGCTCTTGCATGAACTTGTCGTACTGTTTTCGCATGTTATAGTCAGTAGACAATTTTTTCTCTAAGCGTAACAAATTCCTTACTACGACATTTCTAGTACGTTGTCGTAGTCCGTTTTGCCACCTTTAAAGGGCAGCCGTTTAATGAAGCGACCATCAGCGGCACGTTGATGTGTGTTTTCGAAGCTTTCTTCACAGAGCAGTTCTTCTGCAGTTAGATGCTTTTTTGCAGGAGGGTCTTCTAAGGCTCGAAATAACTTATCGCTCTCGTAAGATCAGTGTTGCAGTGTGGACTGGATACGGTATTGCGTGGGTTTTGCGGTGCAGCAACGTTGCCTAAAAGCACCCAGCCAAGTGTTGTGTTGATGGCCATTGGACTGCATGGAGGACCCTTGCGAAGTCTGAACAAAAATAATTTATCCATTTCATCCATGCCGATCAAAAGATCTATAGCGGCGGGTATTGCGTAGCATGGATCAGCAAGCGTTAGGCCCTCAATGTGTGACCAAGGTGGCGTATGCACTTTGACGGAAGGCATGTCAGTTGTTATGTTCGGCAAAATGAGTGCATTAATTGGGAAGCGAGTGGTTAGAAAGCGTGACGACAACAAAAGACTGACTTGTCCTTTGACCTTGCCTCCTTGCGATGTTCCAATACCAGTAACCGATATCTGCGATTGTTTGCGTGGTAAACGAAGCCGTTATGCACAAGCTTCCGTAGTGAAAGAAGCATGCGAGCCGTTGTCAAACAGTGCTCACGCGGGCTGCCAGCGTGCAGCGTGATCTTTAACGCAAACGAAAACTGTTACCAACAAAATTGTACCTTGAGCGTCGGTACGCAGAGATGATGTTTGTGAAGCGGTTGGTTGCGAGGCGCCTTTTTATGTTGGCGCAACAACCCCCCCTGTAGGGTAGGCGGTGTGCAGTGGTGCGGTATTTGCATTCATTGGAGAGATGATAAATCTACCTTGTTTTAACCATTTTAAAACTTTTTAACACTTATCTCTTTTTTTATCTTTAGTTCTTTCTATAAATTTTGTTTTCACTATGTTCTTTCCGGAGATTTTATTTTTTTCTTAAAATTCACTGTTTATCAAAATAAATTGTCTTAATTTTTTCTTTTTTTAACTGCTTTTGGTCCCTGCTCGGGCGCTATTTGTAACAGGAGATACATCCTGTAATCTCAAAATGACACCTAAACTCCAAAAAACCCACTTTCACGAGTCAGCAAACGGAGCGGCAAACACCGGAGGACCGAGAAAACGCAGGACATCTCAGGACATCGCAGGACAACCGGAAGATTAGTAATTATAGTCGAATAATAATAGTTTAATAAAAAGAGCTAAATTATATAAATGAAAAATTAATCAAATTTGTAATTATAACATTAATGATAGTGAATTTAAATAATAAACCACATCTTTATTAGTTTTAAAAAGCGCTTTTGGTCCTAAATATATAAATAATTTTGTAAAGAACCCTGGGTATCCGGCAAGATATACCCTGGCTTAAAAACTTCGTTACAAATGGCCGCCAACCACAGGAGGTCAATCACGCCCGCGAACAGAGCAGTACCGCATGTTAAACCAGGCACCAGGTAATGACCCTGTGGATGTCCGGGCAGCTTGTTTCCGGTGTGGTCAGGATGGACATCAAAGAAGTAAATGCAGGAATGAGAGGATGGTTTTCTGTTGGAAATGCGGTAAACGTTACAAGCTGACATTTGAATGTTGCGATCGGGATTCGGAAAACACTCAGGGATTCCGCCAGACATGAGGATTATCGGGATCCCTTCAACAAGTCGCTCCTCGTACCCCACGCAACCATTAGGGTTTGAGCGATGCCGCATCTTCGCTAAAGTGGCTCTGGGAGATGAACAAGCAGCAGCCACTATAGACACTGGAGCTACAAGAAGCTTTGTGAGCGAATTATTTGCAAGAGCACTTCGAAGACAGGGTGTAAGCATACCTATCAGGACGCAGGTGAGATTGGAAGACGGTACAATAAAAGAAGTCAGGGAGGCGTTAGAAATTGAGGTCAGGCTGGGAATGTCACAATGTTGTTTGGAACTATTGGTCATGCAGGATGTGACGGACAACTTATTTCTGGGAATGAATTTTTTGATGCGGACAGGAGCAACTTTTACATGTGGTGGTGGCAGCATCACACTTAATGAAACAGTCAGGATGGAATACGAAAAGCATCTGTATTTGTGTTCTCTGGTGCAGACTAAAGTGGAAGTTGAACAAGGTAAAAGTAACAGGAAAATTATTACAGGTGAGCAAAACGTGGATCTCAGAAGCGAGATAGAGGAAAAGGAGAAAATAAGAATATTTCTGGAAGACGAATTACGGGAGTTTGAGAAGCTGCGGGATGTGTCGAATATTACCAGTAACAAAATTATTATGAAGCATGATTAGCCAATTGAGCAGCGGTATTTTCCAAAGAACCCAGCAATGCAGGCTATAATAAAAAAAGAAGTCGAAGAGCTAATAGAGAAGGGATGCGTTGAACCGTCGCATAGCCCATATAGTGCACCAATAGTTCTGGTTAAGAAAAAGACAGGTCAATGGAGGCTGTGCGTAGACTACAGACAGCTAAATGCGCATTCGATACCGAAAGCATACCCACTACCCAGGATACAGCATATTCTCGACAGATTACGGAACGCGAAGTATATCAGCAGATACTGGCAAATACCCATGGATCCAGCAAGCAAACAGTATACAGCATTTTCTGTACCAAGGAAAGAACTCTTTCAATGGCGCGTCATGCCATTTGGGTTACATTCAGCGCCGGCTACTTTTCAGAGGGCACTCGATCACGTAATTGGTCCAGAAATGGAACCACATGCTTTCGCATATCTGGATGACATAATTGTGATAGGAGAAACATGTGAGGAGCATAGAAAAAATTTAATGGAAGTCTTCCGGCGGCTAAAGGCCGCAAATCTCAGGCTAAATCCTGAAAAGTGTGAATTTTTCAAGCAGGATCTAAAATATCTAGGACAAGTTGTGAGTAAGGATGGAATTCATACAGACCCAGATAAGGTATCGGCGATTCGAGAACTAAAACCGCCAACAAATGTTCGGGAGGTGAGACGGTTTTTAGGCGTTGCATCATGGTATCGACGTTTTGTACCAGACTTTGCAAACATCGTTATACCTCTCACAGGTCTCCTAAAAAAGGGGAAACATTGGAAGTGGAGCGAGGACCAGCAACGAGCATTCGAGACTCTAAATGAAAAACTGACTGAGGCTCCCGTACTGGTATGTCCGGATTTCACACAGAAGTTCACGTTGCAGACGGATGCAAGCGATTATGGGCTCGGAGTAGTTTTGACACAGGAGTTCGAAGGAAATGAAAAGGTAATTGCATAAGCCAGTCGACATTTAAATCAGGTCGAGCGAAATTATTAGGGTACCAGTTTATGGTAGTGACTGACCATTTATCGCTTAAATGGCTAAATTCGATAGAAAGTCAGTCAGGATGCATTGCAAGATGGGCGCTGGAGCTGCAACAATACACATTTGATGTTAAGTTCAGGAAGGGGAAATTCAACGGGATTGCAGATGCACTCTCACGACAGCCACAGGAAAATCTACTAAGATTGGAAAAAGAATCGCAGGAATGTTGTTGGTACAAGGCCAGGATGAAAGACATACGGACAAGCCCAGAGAAGAACCCAGAGTACACCATAGTGGATGGAAAACTGTATCGTCATATACCTGGAAAGACAGGAGACGAATATTGCCATCATGGAAATTTTTCGTACCCAAGAATCAACGAATCAGAGTCCTTGAAGAGAATCACGACAGTCCGTGTGCTGGACATATGGGAATAAGGAAGACAATCTTCCACATTAGCAACCGCTACTACTGGCCAGGGATGTGGCGGGATATCAGGAATTATGTTCGAAGATGCAAATCATGTCAAAAGTTCAAACCGAAGCAAGAGAAAGCAGCTGGAAAGATGTTTACGCAGATCGCAGATGAACCGTGGTCAATTTTGTGTGCAGACTTTGTGGGGCCACTCCCGCACTCTACTCACGAAAATACAATGCTAGTTGTGTTCTTCGATAAGTCCTCAAAATGGACAGAAATAGTGCCCCTACGGAGAGCAACAGGTGACACTCTGAAAAAGGCATTTCGCGAACGAATTCTAGCACGATGAGAACCGAAGGTATCGGTAATCGTTAACGAATCGTTCAAAGCGACAAAAGCAATTCGTGAACGAGTCGCCAAATCTTAGAAAATTAATCCATTAACGAATCTTCATATTTCAAATAAGCACTTCGTTAACAAATCTTCCAATTTAAAAGAAGCAATTCTTAAACGAATCACCAAAGTTCAAAAAAAAAAAAAAATTGAAAAATCTGGAAGTTTTATATATATTGGCCTGTCAACTCTTCTCAACTCATCAACCGTAAACTTATCTCGATTTTAAAAACTAAAATTCTGGGTTTAAAAAATGTAAACCTAGATTTGAAAAATATTCTCCGAGAAAGAAAATTATTTTGAGAGAAGAAAGTAAATAATTCAAAATTTATTGCACTTCAATCAATCACGTATCGAACACTTTTTAACAAACTAAATCGCGGAAATAAGTTCCTGTATTTAATTTCGCATTTTGGATTCTGCGCAATAAAGTTTGCAGTTGTGAAGTTATATCCAAAATCGGGAACAAATGAAATAGTAATGGATTTCACAATTGTAATGGAATAAGGCATTCTTTTTGTACCCAATTCATTACCACGACCACATCATGTGCCTAGATTTCATAGCTTTAAATTTATTAAATATTTATTGCTTAAAATTTTGCAAGAATTTTTTATTTGGATTCAATATTTTAATTATAAATTTTATTAAAAATTATGCACAATTTTCTTTTTATTCCAATTTGAATTAAGATAAGATGATTTTTCACTAGTACACAGTAAAAAGTTTAAGGGTAAATTTTATCTTTTTTATAACATTTCTGTAGTATAAACTCGTTTTTTTCCAAATTTATTATAAGTTTTATCCCACTCAATATTATAAAACTTGCGTTTCCATTCAAACAGCTATTTTACTCCAAAATAGTATACATTTTATAACATGAATTTATAAAAAACACATATTTATTCCAGTTATACACACGAAAACTTCACGGAGCCACTCGGCTTCCCGTACAAGTCGAATTTTCGAAGCTACCGAACTTCAGCGATGCTAGCAGGCAATCAGTTTGCGTTTCTTCTTCAGTCAGTAATCATGTTATGCGCAAATAGTTCCGTTGAATATTTTTTTGTTCACATATATTAAGACAAGAATATTGCGCTTGAATTGGAAGCTCTGCCAACATGATCGAACATGCAAATTTCTGAGCACAATTTTTACTCTATTTTTCCTGTCAATTTGTTTTTGAAAATATAAAAAAAGCAGATATAACATGAAATCTATCAATTGAAATCTAGATATTATTCCTGATTTATGACTTTCAATGTAACACTCATTCAATGTATGTGCCATGCACTTTTTATACAACATTGCTATAAAAAAAATTAATGTGGTTTTCAAAGATTTTATACTTTTTCTTATAAAAATGTATACCAACGTGGTGTAAAAAGATTTTATACACTTTTTGGATAAAATCTATCCCAATTTTGTAAAAATTTGGTTTATAAGATTTTATGGTATACATTTTATAACATTTTTGGTATGGATTTATATTTATACCAAATAGGATAAAATTTATCCTCATAATTTTTACTGTGTAGTATCCTCCTTAACAGCAAATTCACCGCGAAATTGGATTTTCCAACGATATTTTAATGTTAAAACCGACATTCAGCATAATTTTTTTAAAATTTTTTGAAATGTTTTGATGTTTTTTGAAACAAAACAAAAAAAATTTTTAAATGTTTTTGATTTTCAAAGTTTTAAAAATTTGACTAAGTGTCGCTCAAATAAGTCGGTCTTAATCTCAGTTTAAATTTTTAAATAGAGGTTATTTAAACTGACGATAAAAATATGATCAGACACGGAAAAAATTTTCAATATTCATAAATATCAGTATTCTTTAAACAAAGGGTTCATAAGTTCTGTGAATGATTTTCAGAATTTCAAATTTTTCTGCTGAAATTCATAATATTTAAGAAATCCAAAATTATTCTTAATTAATTAAATAAAAAAGATAAATTAAATATAGGAAATAATTGGGGACAAAACACTTCGCTACGAATCGTTAGATATAAATGGAATCTTCGGTAACAAATCGCAAAAAATAAAAGTAATGACTATTAGATTAATTGCTTAAATGAGATGATCGAATTGCTAACGAATAGCTGAGGCTGAAAAAAGTGTTTCACTAGCAAGTTATAAAAATATTGAAAGACGATTTGATAGCAAGTCCCTGAAAAGAAGATAAAGAAAAAAATTAGTGGAAGTAAAAATTTTGGGAAGCAAAATTAGAAGAAGCAACATTTCCTTTCAACACGGTTGTTGGATATGGCTGAAGTCACACGGTGCTCGTTTACTCGGCGAGCAATGAACACTTTTATTCTCTTTTCTCAATTTGCACGTTGGTAGGTCACACGACCGAAAAATGCACGGCGAGCAAATTTTGACATTTCATTAAAATTCACTACTCTTTCTCCTCCTCTTTATTTCGTACTATGTTAATAAAAAATTTGCTTAACACTTCGAGTATAAAGTGTCGTTTGTAATCGGTGCTGGTTATTTAATCATTATTTAAAGTTTCGCAAATTAATAAAAAAGACATAGATTCTAGTGAAGTTGATTTAGATACATTGGCTACACTGAGAAAAAAACACATATCTCGCTCCGGTAAAAAAATTCTCTATTTTTGATAATAGCTATTTTCTCTTTTTCAAATAAAATTTTCACATTTTCGAAGAAATATTTCTTTACTTCTAGGAAATGGAAATATTTCTATGTCTCTAATAATGATAAATATTTTTCTCGCACAAAAAATTTCTCATTTATAGAGAAATTTTATTGAAAATGAAAAACTTTTCTTACATTTTGATAAAAAATTCACTATGAGAAATATTTTCTTCAATAAAAACAAATATTTTCTCAAAAAAAAAAGTATTTTTCTCTAAAAACGATATATTTTTCTATTTCATGGAAGCTTTTTATCATTTTTAAGAGAATTTTTAGTATCACAATTGGAGAATAGCATTCTCTGGAGCAAAGTCTATACCATTTTTCTCTAAATATGATGCCTTTTTTATCATATTCCGAGACCGAAGGGAAGATAGCAACGCATGCATATTCGAATTCGAAAGTCTGGCTGAAAAATCCGACGCTATCTTCACCCGTCGGATTTTTTCGAACTCAGCCACGGTTTTTAAATTCACCACAATACAACACAGCAATTTCGAACACACTGCTTTCTGAAGCCAATGTTTGCAATTATTTCTTTTAACTTGTGTATAATCGGTAAGCAAGCGCTGCTGCACACTCTTAATGCTTAGGTTTTTATTCATTGCTTTACAGCACTTAAAATTGTTAAATAAAAAATAAATATATGCAAAAAAATCAAGAACAATTTCACCAAATAATTTTAAAACTTTTTACTCAATAAAATATTTTCCAATATTTTAGTACATAGGTATTGCTTTTGGCTGATTCCACACAAATGAGGAACGGAAACATGAATTCTAAAATGCTTTCAATTGAAATAATTTTTGGTTCTTGCATTAAAATGGAATCTAAAGTTAATCCTGGTGCAAAATTATTTTTAGTTTTAATGCTTTTTTATGTTTTTTTGACAATTTAAGTAAACAAACTCCGAGTTGAGAAAAACTTAAAATATTTTGCTTAGATTTAAAACGTTGAAAACAGCCATCTCTTGATGCACATTCAAAAATATTAGGTAAGTACTGTTAAAAAAGATAACAATGTTATCTAAGAACGGTTTATAACAAGGATTGGTTACTGCGTTAACAAAGAAAAAATATTTAAACTGAGTGTTTTTTTAGTGTCACACCCTTCCCTGAAAAATGCTAAAGTTTTCCTAAGAAGCAACATGGGCTTATGATAAAAATTAAACTTTCATAAAGTAAGGATATTGATGTTTTACATAAATTTGTTAACTTTTTTCATTCAATAAATTCTATTTATTCTTTATTTCCGTTACAAGAAGTTGGTCACACACGGAACAGTTTTTAAAATTTTTTTCCAATAATGAAATTTTTGCAAGTATATGAATAAATTCTTTGATTAAAACTAGTTTGGTAAACTCATGTTAGCGAAATCATTCGTGTAGGTATTAATTTGATCAAAAATTCATGCGAAAAATTTTTTGCAAAAAAATATTTTTTTTTTAAATATATTAAAAAATCGAAGTCATTTGATCAAACATTAATGCGAAAAAATTTTTTGCAAAAAAAATGTTTTTTTTTTTTAAATACATATAACACATTAATTAAAAAAATATTTTTTGATTTTGGTGTCAAAAATATGTGATGGTTATTTTATCTATTAAGTTCTCATATATAATTCCCACATAATTCGCTCTCTTCACACACAGGACAATCTTATGTCAAACCCGTCCCATTTAAAAGTTAAAAAAAAAAATGGTTATCGCCATTTTTCAAAATATTTTTAACTGGTATTCAACAGAAAATATATTAAATTTGACCATATGAAGTCAAAAATGGTCTCATTGTGGCAGATGGACTGAATTTCAATGTTAAACTCAGAATTTTTAGTTTTTAAACTTGTGCTCGTCACACCCGCCCCAGTTGTTTAAACGAATGTAACTATTAAACTTATATAAATACTTGCATTATGTTTTAGCATTTTGAAACCTTGGGGTATCTTCTAATAGACCCAATAGTAAATTGCTTAAAATTTAACCGGTTAATACCATTTTCAGCACGATAAAGAAGTCAAAACGTCACACCCATCTATATGGAATGAGCCTTTTGAAAAAAATATTTCAACACTTTTCTTACTCATCTTATAATAGTTCAGCATTTTGAACTCACCACGTTCAATCCAGTGTTACAGTATTGAAAAACAAATCAAACTCATATCATAGCAGAATTGTTAAAAAAATATTTTAAACAAATATGTAGGTATTTAAGCACATTTAATATTAATTAATTAACGATTCTAACAAATAACCGTGAATTCAATTTTATAAAACAAACATTGATAAAAAATATTGACCACAAATATTTAAAGATGGTACTTTCGTACGAAAAACTTTTTGAAAAGTATAAATATTAGTAATAATAGTTAAGTTCCTTTCGCATAAAAATAATCAAGATTATTATTTTGTAATATGCAACGCAAAAACAAAATTAATAATCCTATAACAATTTGGATTATTTTTGTTATCATTTTAATACACTTTACCTGTAAGGTCGGGTGATATTAGCTGTGTGTAAACGTGTGTAACACTTAGAAATAAGCAAGTACGGTGAAGAAAAGTATATATAATATATATTATATATTCTTGATCACCGTCACCTGATTCGATTTAGTCAAGCCCGCCTGTCTGTACGTCCGTCCGTCTGTCTGTCTGTGTCCGTAAATACAGGATAAGAAGGAGTTGAGATAATTGCATGAAACTTGGTATACATGTTCATAAGGAACCAAGGATGTGCTCTATTGAATGCTTTTGGAATCGTCCCACAGACATGCCTACCTCCCAAACAACCCAAAAGTTGAAAATTATAAATAAACGTATGCCAAGTCACAAAAAGGCACACAATTCCAGCAACTAAGACCTAGCAACGTAAGCCTAGTCACAAAAGTCTAGCCACACAATTTAAGAAAATATGACTTAAAACAAAAACCTAGCTACAGAACCCAAGCAACGTAACAACGTAACGTAATAATATAACGTAAGCGTAGCCACAAGTGTCTAGCCACAAAAGTCTAGCCACAAAACCCTAGCCACAAAACCCTACCCACAAAAGCCTAGCCACAAAACCCTAGCCATACAATTCCAGAAAGTAAGACTTAATAACATAAGCCTAGCTACAGAACCCTAGCAACGTAAGCCTAGCCACAAAAGCCTGGCCACTAAAGACTATCTGCACAATTCCAGAAACTAAGACTTAGGAACGTAAGCCTACCCACAAAAACCTACCAACGCAAGCCCAGCCAAAAGCCTAGCCACAAAAACCTAGCCACAAACGACAAGCCACACAATTCCAGCATCTATACAGGCGAAAATTTGAGTTTAAATTTAAAACCCTTATAACTCTCTTTGAATTTATGACTCGTTTTTTAAACCTAAAAGTTTATTTTTAAAAATTTTCCAATCTTACATTCGAAAAATTAACGAATTTAAATGTTTGGGTTTCAAAAAGTAAACCCAAAAAGTTTAAAAATGTTTGTATTGTGAAAATTAAGCTCAGAAAGTTTATTATTTAAGCCGAAAGTTTATTTTTTAAAATTATCAAGTGTTAAAAATTAATCTAAGAAGTTTTAAAATGTATGTTTTGTAAAATTTAAACCAAACAGTGGATTATTAAAATCGAAAGTTTATTTTTGCAATAAATTAAAACTCAAGGGTTTAAATAATAAACCCACTAAACTTCTTGGGACTTGCGACATTTAAGGCCAAAAGGGTTATTATTTAGGCTTTAAGTTTAATTTTAAAACTGTAGAGTTTATAAAGCAAACCCATAAAAGTTATATATACATATTTTTTTATATATAAATAAATCCTGAATGTTTATTATTTATACTTAAAGTTTACTTTCGAAATCATAGCACATAGAACACTGTACAATTGAGAACAACAGAAAAAGGAATAGATTAGCCCGGGTTAAAACTCGCGACTCTATTGCGATGGTTACCGCCGTCCGCGGTTCGATACTAGGATGTGTCAAAAAAAAAAAGTTGCTCAATTCAATTTTTACATTAATTAAATAATCAATAATATAAGATAATTATATAAAAATATCAAAAAAAAAAACGGTTTTGCTGAGGATCGAACCAGGGCCACTCCATTCATCAAATCAAATCAAGTCGATAAAATCAACTGCTTAACCAACTGAGCCACAGAATAGAAACTAATTGCCTGCTAATTGTGTACTTAAATATGAAAATGACTGCATTGACAAGCAGACGCATAATATTTAGTTTAGCATTTGAGCACTTTCGTTTATGGTCAAAATCTTGTGTGTGGTGAATTTTTGGTTAAATGTTTTCGAACTTCGAAACGTGTGGATGGGCGTGCGTTGCCATCTTCACTACGGTTATTCCGAGACACTTTTTTCTGAGTGTATTGAATTAATTGAGTTAACAAAACAATATGCGGCAACTGTTTTTGTGAACTATGGCCATCGGAAAGTTTTGTTGTGTTTTGCAACATTGAAAAGCAATATGATGAGGCAGTGGGAAGCCAATAAGAAAATTTGATTGTAAAAAAAAAACAAAAACAAAAACAAATTGGCCATTTCAGCCCTTGAAAGGAATTTGACCGAGCTTCTTATGATCAATTGTGTTGTGTGTGTTATTAATTGTTTGCACACAATTGACCGAGAACTGGACCTACATGTTTTATGCCGACTCCGAACGGCTAAAGTTTATGTTCTCAAGAAGCTTTACATGGCATTATTTACTCTCTGAGGTTTGCCATTGTCTGCAGAGAGGTGGTGACCGATCAGAAATATTTTTTTTATTGAAAAAAATTTTCGCCGCGGCTGGAGATCGAACCCGGGCTCCGAGCATGCTAAGCCACACACTTAACCTGTATGCCACGGTCACCACCAAATATGATTGTGCTGGACTAAAAACTGGCACCAGAGACGATCCTGTAAAGGCTCCTTTTCCCAGCTGACCAGGGAACTGCGAACAGAGGACCCTAAAGCTTTAAAAAATTATTTTAGAATGGATGAAGAAAAATTCGATGCTTTAATTAATATGGTGCATCATGACCTGCAAAAGCAAGGTCACATATATAAAAATAAAAACACATATATTAACACACATAAACTTTATAATTAAGTGCACCAATATTTTTTACCATTATAATAACTTGTTTTTGATTTCAATTTAAATTTAATAGCCACAATAGCTTTGCTGCACTGAATTTTGTTTATTAGTGCCTGTTTAGACAGTCATGCCTATAATAAAAAGTGTGAGCGAGAACGTATAAGAATTAGGTAGTGAAAATGAGATGAAAGATTTGAGCCGAAATGCCGTTAACAAACTTAAAAATTGGAAATTTCATGCCAGTTTCATTTTCAGGTCGTTTCGTTTTTGACAAAAAAAAAAAATAAATAAAAACAACAGCTGAAAAAATATTTTAAAAATTTTAACATTTGAATAATTTTGTTCTGAGTGGCGATTTAACAAAGACACTGCTTAATAAATCCACCCATTTGGACTCAGAAAACGTGGGCTTATTGCTTAGAAATCTATTTATATGATTTTACCACAAATTAATGCGCAGTAAAATTAATAAAACAATTTCTGCTACGACGACGACGACGACAAGCGGAAATCAGCCATCACAAACAGCCATTTGCGTCGGCAGCGATCGGCCGAAGGCCATGATCTAGTTAAGCTAGCTTAATTCTGTGAAATTAATGCAGACAACATATAGTTGTGGTTGTGTATTATATCCAAAATATTATATCCAAATCTATACTATGGAGTGAATATTGAAAATTTGGGCAAAGCTTAGGAGAAGCTGATGTTGGCGAATGCGAAACTGTCGGCCCGAATATGCAAGCAGCATATCACGCAACTTTAGATAGCCAGGCGTGGTTATCGTTGTAACGTTGGTCTCATACCGCGATTAAGAGGAGGCTCAAAGAAGAAAATTACAACCAAGTAATTATTTCTCAAACCAAAGGTTGGGATATTTTGTTGATCATCCAGTTGAAGATGCTAACAAATGGGTTTCATTGGAGAAACTCATTAAACTTATTGTTTGATTTGAAGTCATAAATAAAGATTACATTTTATTCACTATTTTTTTTTAAAAGTGTTAAAAATATATTGACTGAGACTCATTGTCGGAATAACATGGAAGGTAGAAGACAAAGGACTTAAATCCACTGGTTTAGTTATTGTAAAGCAGCAGCTGCTTTTTAATTTCTAGCGTAAAGCAGCACATTTTTCAATTCATTACATTTTTATAGCTCTGAGTTCCATTTCCTATGAAGTATGTCAAAAATGTTTCATTCTGTAGTTTCAGACATATTATGGAAAAGAAACGGTCATGCTCATGCTCACGTCTAGACAGGGCATGAAATTTCGGATTTTTTATGACCAATCTAAACAGGCTCTTAAATTTATCAAATAACCTGTCAGAGAAAAGGGTTTAATGTAACTCTTTCATAGTAATGTTACGGTAAGAAGGGAGTACTTTTTCACAAAAACAGTACTTTTTAGCTGCTAAAAGTTGTCAAATGTTTAATTTCACAACCCAGCAACACTGTTTTGCACGGTGATCGCTGTCATGTACAGCGAGCAAAATTAACACATTTTGCTGGGTCTACAAAGTGTTCATCCTCTCACAGTCTCATCAATTTTTGACAGTTTCGCATTAGAAGCAACAACAAAAATATTTGCACGCCGAGCAAACGAGCACCGTGTGACCTCAGCCTATCCGGTCGATTTTCGCTTGACATTTACAAAGTCGAACAATTTTTCGGGTCTTTAATAATTTTTTTCTGCAACCAAGTTGGTGTAAAATTTGTAAAAGGACTCATACACGAACAAACATATTCCACAACCTGTACGCGTACCCTGTTTTCCCTGTTTTCGATAACAAGACCTAATATTTTCAATTTTATTCCTTAAGTTTCATTCGAGTCAATAGTTTGTACGTGTACGCTTTGTTAGAAACGCTTGGTTCGTTTTGTACTTATTTTTAACATGGAAGATCTCTAAAAAAACTCGCGTGTAGCAACGTACACGTGACAGAAGTGAAACATATTAAACAGTAAAAAATAAGAGATTTTAGTGTAAATAGAGAGAGAAAGTGTCTGAAAAGAAATTAAATCAATACGAAATGGAATAATATTCTGTTTATTTAATATTTACATCCAGGGACCGTACCGGTTATGGTTTTTATCGAAAAGGTCACAAATTAGCTGTTATCTTTTGACTTTTTTTTTCCGAAAAAAATAAAAGTTATTTTGTGCCTTATATTTTGCGGGCAAAAATAACAGTTACTTTTGACTTTTATTTTATCAGTCAAAAATAACAGTTATTTTCTGCCGTTTATTTTTTCGGACAAAAATATCAGGAAATTTCTATTTTTTCAAAGGTCATTATCGACTAAAAAACTATTGATACCATTATTTTCATCTGAAAGTTCATTAAATGACCTTTCAAATATATTTATTATAAATATCATTGCTACAATATTTTAAGTTTGATAAGTGAATTTATTCCAAAGTTGAATTTTTTAATAAAAAGAACCGTTGTTTTCTAGAAAATTTACGTTATAAAGTTACTTAAAATATATTTTTTTGGAAAGCTTACAGCTAGACCTTTTGCTTAATATATAAAAATATGTATTTTTTTTTTTAATTTCATACTATGTTACTTAAAATGTAAATTTCCCAATTTTTTTGTTTGTAAAAAATCTGTTCAAAAAATTTTCTATATCTTCAACTATCTGACAACATTTGCATTCGTTGATGGCTTAAGCATATATCCATTATTCAATTTAATAAAATTGAAACCAATGTCCGAAACTGATCGACAAAAAATTACAAATTTTTTTCACTGGATCGAAAATCCCGTTAATTAATATAAATTAGAGACGTAACGGATATCCGGTTACTATCCGGTATGCCAAATATCCGGCCTAAATTAACTATTAATTTTGTTATTGACGATATTGGTCGTGGCTTTGATTGGGTTAATGCTGAGATAGTGCGAAAAAGCTGTAGTAGCTGAACTTTAGTGTTATTGCATGTAAAACTGCTATATTAATATGAGCTTCTTTATTATTGTGCTTTGGTTGTAGCATGTCGAATTAGAAATATATTTAGTTTGTTAAAAACGAGCCAATGGACCCACTATACAGATGCCGGATATTCGGTCATCCGGCTTAGCAGCTCGATGGATATCTGGTATCCGGCCAAATCACTATCCGTTACATCTCTTATTACATCACAAGAAAGCAAAACGTCTAAGGCAAATATGAGTGAAATAAATAACTTTCCGTACAAGGGCAAATCATTGCATCATAAAAAACACCACAAAAAGTCAAATAAATCATATATATTATATACCAAATGAAAGATTAATTTTCAGGCTTTAATAATTTACTCTTTATAATGCATAGTTATAATGGTTATTTTTGAGAAAATAACGGTTATGTGCAATAAAATATTTTTTTATTGCATAAAAATACCTATAAAATACAAAGTACTCAACAGATTTCGTTCATTTGTTCATTTGTCAAATTTTTTTAAAAGCCTTATATATAACCTTTAAAATAATACCTTAATCATAAATATCAATTATATGTTTAGAATAATATGACCAATTTTCTTCATAGACCTTATAACAAAAAAAAATGGAAAAATCGATAACTTGAAAGCAAATCGGTAAATCAGCTTTTCCTTTGGCTATTCTTATTTTTATTGAGAGCACTCTTCGAATCCATCGTCAAACCGCGGCGCGAAATCGTTATCTCCCCGAATCAAGTACGGAGAATACACTCTGATAGAAAAACGACACAGCATCAATCAAATCTAGGACTGATAGTTGTTCCCAGTTCATACAATTAAGTTCATTTTTATACCCCCACGCGTACTGCGTAAGGGGTATATTAATTTTGTCACGACGTGTGTAACGCCCAAAAGGAGGCATGATAGGTATAGGAAAGTGTATATATTCTTGCTCAGCATCACCACCTGAGTTGATTTAGCCATGTCCGTCTGTCTGTCCGTCTGTCCGTCTGTCTGTCTGTCTGTGGACACGATTGCAGCCGTAATTTTGAAGCTATCGTACTGAAATTCGATATTTAAGCTTTTTTTTAAAAAGCTAAGATCAAGTTCGAGAATGGGCTAATCGCATGAAAACCACGCCCACCTCCCATACAACCCCAATATTGAAAACTCCATAAAGAAGCAAATATTTAAGCTACAAAACTTAAATTCGGTATTTGTGTAATCTATAACAACACTCAGGTGTGTTTGAAAAATGGGCATCATCCACCCACTAACACGCCCACCTCCCATACAACCCCAAAATTTAAAACTATATAAAGAGGCTTGTGTCAAAGCTACATGAATAAAATTTATTATTGTTCATTTCATATCAAAACTAAAGCGTGTTCGAAAAATTGTCGTCTTACACCAACGAACACGCCCACCTCCCATACAACCCCAAAATTTAAAACTATATAAATAGGCTTCTGTCAAAGCTACAAAAATAAAATTAAATATTTATTCATTAAATATCAAAATTAAGACGTCTTAAAAAAATGGGCGTCATCCACCCAGGAACACGCCCACCTCCCATATAACCCCACAATTTCAAATTCTTTAAAAAGGCTTCTCTTTAAGCTACAGGAACAAAATTTTGATACGTTTGTATTTTATATCAAAACTAAATTGTTGAAGAAAAGTGGGCGTCATCCGCCTACGAACACACCCACCTCCCATACAACCCATAAGAGTGAAAACTGTGTAAATAGTAGGGCGGGCCAAATTTTTTGTCGATTAAAGCCACCCCCTGGGATGATTCTATAGACAATTCTAAGCAACTTTGGTGAAGGAACCATAGGTCTATCTCGATTTTCGAGTATCCCACTTTTCAAAAAATGATTTTTCCCCTATAACATCAGTGATTCAAAATTCGATTTTTTATTCATCGTTATATTATCTTTTTTATGTGTATATGGGGGGTTTTTGGGGTCGAGAAATTCATTTCTGATCTTTATTTTTACCTATGACCACCGCCAGAGGGCGTTTCATGCATATTTTAACCAAAATTATTTCTGCTGCTTTGCGGACTTTTTATCTGTGACATTTATTGTTCTTAATTTTAAGTAAGTGAATTGTTTATATCCGCACTGAACAAACTCGTCGCCCACCGCAAACTGCATTGATGTGTATTGACGGTGGGCAATGGGTTTGTGTTGTTGATGTTCAGTGCGGCCTTTTGACACTTGCTGTCATATGTTTAGTGATTTTTCTCCCGTTTTGGCTTTTCTCTCGCATTCCTTTAACCGCGTTGGTTCGTTTTTTTGCGTATGGAATTTAGTTGGTTTTAAATAAATAAAATTAAAGAAAATTAAGTACAGAAATTGTGTTCGTATTTATAATTGTTTAAACGCGTCAGTTTTTTCGCATACTCCAGAGTGCATACTCCGACACAAGGCTCCGCCACCAGCAGCAACATCATCCCCACCGACTACCAACGCACCCAGGAGAAACCAGGCAACACCAGTAACACCCACATAGTGTGTAAAAAGTAATACGTTCTAACAAGAAACGTAACTAATATAAATAAAATTCTCATCATTTTTACCATTGCGTTTTTACCAATTTGCAGGTGGAAAAAATATATTCGAACCAAATGTTTTAAAATATACTAATTTCAGTTATTTTTTAAGTCTTATGTATGCAATGGATCTAAATGCATTGCCGTCTACATCGCAAACCGCAACAACATCAACAAGTAACGAAACTCATTTGAAGCATTTGCCTTCGCACGATGTTGCTGTTTTTGGTGCATCTTGTGATTTGAGTGGACTCAATCTGCCAACGAAACAGGATATTTTAAGATGTTTTTTTTTCTTGGCCGAACGTGCTAAACTCGAAAACAAAATGTTTTCGTATAAAACATTCGTACCGCACGTAACAGACAAATTGATTGAAATTTGGAGTCAACTTAATGTTGAAATTATAACAAAAAAAAAGTGTTGGTAGAAAATTGGGTACATTGATTGACAAGTATCAAATCGAAACTAAACATCCAAAAATCGCCACATTCAGAACGTTCGTGCAATCTACAAAAGAGTTATTTTACATCGGCAAATGTCAATGTGACTTTAAGGCAGCATTATGCTCATGTGGATTGATTCCAGATCATTTGAAAGAGTTTATGCGAGATCAAAATAATGTCAGAAGATTGACGATACCGGAATTCGTGCCTGAAGTTGAAGAGCCAGCACCAACGCAATGGCCAATGCAATTTCGAATGGTGTTGTTCCTGCGGATTTGTCTCACATTAAACCAGGACCAATAGCACATTCACGTTGGCTCACCAAGGCGAATAGATTGTTGCGGTTGTATGTGTCAACTGAAAATCCATCAAGGAATTTGAAAATTCTGGCAACATACATAATGAAAGTGTATGTGCCGATGCACTTCAACATCAAGTTCTATAATTCGGTGGTCTTCGGTAGTGTATTATTTCACAAATTCATTCGTTGGACACAATACTTGGATACAAATCTACGCCAAGTTGTGAATAATGTCATTAAAGACAATTCATATTACGCACATTCCGAAAATATTCTGTTAGCGATGTTATTTGATGATAAAAAAGAGACACGAAACATCGCAATCAAGAAAATTTTACACTACCGAAAAAATCTGTACGACCCGGAACATCTTAGAGTTTATCAAAAACCTTTCATAAACTTCAATTGTGCAGATTATACGAATATGATTGATTTAAATAAAGATGATGTCTTATTCGAACCACCGTTTAGCATACCATTCCGTATGATCATTTGGAACAATATATAGAATACGATGATCCACCATTGCCTGATCCAAGAATTCCGGTACACATACAAGCAACGGAAGGACATGTTCAGTTGCTGGCTAGCGTTTCTAAACGTGTTTTAGAAAAAAATCGACACAGTGTTATGGCAGTTACATCAGAAAGCCGTGCAAAATACCCCAGACTGGAAAGCAAGAAAGACTTTCAAAAATAACTTATTTCGCTTTTCTTCCACTAAATTCATTTTTTTGTTTTTTTTGCACATGTTCTTAGTTTTTAGGTTCAATTTCTGTTGACAAAAAATAAAATAAAGATCAATATTACCGAAAAAATTTTAATTTTTCTCAGAAAATAGACGAAAAATAGTTAAAATATGTCATAGGTAAAAATAAAGATCAGAAATGAATTTCTCGACCCCAAAAACCCCCCATATACACATAAAAAGATAATATAACGATGAATAAAAAATCGAATTTTGAATCAATGATGTTATAGGGGAAAAATCATTTTTTGAAAAGTGGGAGACTCGAAAATCGAGATAGACCTATGGTTCCTTCACCAAAGTTGCTTAGAATTGTCCATAGAATCATCCCAGGGGGTGGCTTTAATCGAATTTTTGGGCTCCATACAAATTGGCCCGGCCTAGTAAATAGGCTAATATTTAAGCTACCGAACTGAAATTGGGTATTTGTGTATATTATATCAAAACTGAGGCGTGTTAGAAAAACTGGCGTCAACAACTCAAGAACACGCCCACCTCCCATTCAACCCCAAATCGAGAACTTTATAAAGAGGCTTGTATATACTTTGCAGGAAAATAATTTGATATGAATATATTTTAGACGTCAAGAAAATAGTAAAATTTTTTTAAATCTCATACAAAAAGAGCTGCAATTTAAAATTTTGTACCATTACGAATCGGCCGTGGGGGTATTTTAACTTCGGCCAAGTCGAAGATATACCTTACTAGTTTATATTATAATCAGCGTTAAGAAAATCATACACGATAGAGTTATTAAATGATTGTCTAAAAGCTTTATAGACAATCACGCTTGACGCGCTTCAAGTGTACTGGATGTGCGCACATTTCGGGGGCTCAATATTGACTCCGACCATTATCTTGTTGCAGCCAAGATCCGCATGCGATTGTGCAATGCGAAGAATGTACGCACAGGTGTGCAACGAAAGCTTGATGTCGATAAGCTGCTATCACAACGGACCGCCGAGGCCTACTCCGCTCAACTCTCGGTTAAGCTCAACCAACCTTACTCTTGCCTCGACACCGCTGGTGGACTTTGGGCGCATATATCCCACTCCATGCGCACTGCTGCTGAAGAAGTCATTGGTTTTCGGCGCCCGCAACCTCGCAACCAATGGTATGACCAGGAGTGTCGCGACGCGACAGCAGCAAAATACGCCGCATATAAAAAGACGCTGCAGTCAGCTGCAACGCGAGCCATGCACGAAAACTATCGCGATAAGAGGAAGGAAGAGAGATGCCTTTTCAGACCTAAAAAAAGAGAGCAGGAAAAGCGTGAGCGAGAAAAAATTGAGGTGTACCAGGGCAAGAAGGATGCTCGAAAATTCTACCAGCAGGTTAAGCGTCTAACCCAAGGTTTCAAGCCCGGAGCATCCACTTGTAGAGATGAGAATGGTGATCTGGTTACAGATACGCAGTGTGCATTGAAATTATGGAGACAGCATTTTTCCAATCTGCTTGCAGGCGACGATACCAACAATTCCGCCCTTGGAGAATGCAGTCTGACACCACCAATCGACGATGATGGAGTGGAAATTCCACCACCTAGCCATGACGAGGTTAAAGTCGCTATCCAGCGACTCAAAAACAACAAAGCCGCAGGTGCTGACGGCCTGGCTGCTGAATTGTTTAAAACCGGCGGCGGTGAATTGATAAGGTGCATGCATCAACTCATCAGCAAAATATGGCTAGCAGAAAGCATGCCCGACGATTGGAATCTCAGTGTGCTTTGTCCTATACTTAAGAAAGGTGACCCGACAATCTGCGCCAACTACCGAGGTATCAGTCTTATTTCCATCGCATATAAGGTTCTTTCAAGCGTATTGTGTGAAAGATTGAAGCCGCATACCAAAACACTGATTGGACCTTATCAGTGTGGCTTTCGTCCTGGCAAGTCCACCATAGACCAGATTTTTACTCTACGTCAAATCCTGGAGAAAACCCACGAAAACCAAATCGACACCCATCATCTCTTTGTTGATTACAAAGCTGCGTTCGATAGCCCGATTCGGGATTGCCTGTACGCAACAATGTCTGAGTTCGGTATACCTGCAAAGTTGATAAGGCTCTGCAAAATGACGTTGAGCAATACATGCAGCTCCGTCAAGGTAGGAAATGACCTCTCCGAAACCTTTAATACCGAACGAGGTTTCAGACAAGGCGACCCGCTATCATGCGATCTCTTCAATATCATCATGGAGGGGATCCTACGAAAGGCAGGTGTACATCGAAATGGTACCATTTTCTACAAAGGTGTCCAGCTCCTTGCGTATGCTGATGATATTGATATCATCGGCAGAACCAAGAGAGATGTAACCGCTGCTTTCGCCGCTATCGAAAAGGAATCAGCCAAAGTGGGTTTGACGGTGAACGAGGGCAAAACAAAGTATATGCTGTCTGCAAATAGGGAAATGCGGCGTCTAGGCTCCCATGTTACAGCAGGCAAATATAACTTTGAAGTTGTCAAGGAGTTTACGTACCTTGGCACCGCCGTAAACAGCAACAACAATGTCAGCCTGGAGATAAAGCGAAGAACAACAATTGCTAATAGGTGCTACTACGGGCTAAGTAAGCAATTAGGTTCCAGAGCCCTCTCTCGATCGACAAAACTAACACTCTACAAGACGCTCATCATACCTGTGCTTCTCTATGGCGCTGAGGCATGGGTGGTATCGCAAACAGATGCAGCCGCTCTTGGGGTGTTCGAGAGGAAAGTTCTTCGCAAAATCTTTGGTCCTGTTCGAGTTGGCGACGACTATCGCATTCGAATGAACCACGAACTGTACGACCTTTACGACGACATTGACATAGTCCAGCGTATAACAATTCAGCGACTACGTTGGCTGGGTCATGTCTTTCGTATGGATGAAGAAGCTCCAGCGAAAAAGGTGTTTGAGGCGAAAGCCGAGGGTCGACGACGAAGAGGAAGACCATGCCTCCGATGGATTGACCAGGCCGAGGAAGCCCTTACCGCGCTTGGTGAAAGAGATTGGAGGCGGCGCGCGCGAAGCAGAGACGCCTGGCGAGAACTGATGAAGTCGGCCGTAACCCGTCAACGGGTTGTCATGGCCACCTAAGTAAGTAAGTAAGTAAAAGCTTTATAGGGATTACTTAATTTGACCGTAAAAGCAGTTTGGTTGAAGATATTTGCGAATAAATGTTCGGCTTCACAATTTGGAGTGACGTTGACTTAGTCGTAGGAATAAGTAAGAATTTAATCTAACCATTGTCCGTTCTGAGGCCGGATTCTGAAAATTGCCTGACTAAATCTCTATCGCTATAATGCTAAAAAAATTCCTCGTTAAATTTTTTAGCAATTACGCTTAAATGCTATTCTGACTTTCAAATCGCCTAGCTAAAAATGTTGTTTCTTTTACTCGTCGCAGGAAGCGCTGCTTTTCTATGTCAAAAATTTATTATTCATCTACTTATATTTTGAACAAAATTATTTAAGAAAAAGTTAAATTCACACAACAAAGATTATACAACGTTGTCTTGGAACAAAGGGATTGTTTGCTCTAAAACTTCTGCACTGCATGTCATCATCGTCACAATCTGCCTGCTTTCAAGTATTTGCGCCATTCGCGTGCCGAATTTCTGGGTTTCTGCCTAATGCCTGTCACTGCCACTACAACACCATTGCTTCCCTCTGCTGGATTACTTTGGATCAGTTCCAAAATGGTTATTTTAAACTGTTCTCTTCTATTGCGGCGTCAGCGCTTCAATGTATGGCAGTTTCGTGTACAAGTTCTCAGCACTATACATTGAATGAATGTCATGATGGTGCTTCGTAACACCATCAAGAGTGATGCTATGCGCTGAATCGCTAAGTGGTTAACCGCTACATTATTGATGGATCTGTTGAATGCGGGTAGCGACTGCTGAATCGAAGGTATCAATTGTTTCATCATCTTCGTTTCTCGACAATGATGTCTTCGTGTCAAGCTGTTTGGTATTGAAGTGCAGCTGAGGTTGCGCAAGTAGCTGAATGCTGGACGGATTGTGCTGTTGACCTGTTTTGAAAGACATACCCGTAGATTGCGCCAATGGTTCTTGAATAAATGACACTTCCTCCGGGTGGTCACGGTGGCACAACTCCGGTGCTTTTTGTCTTACAGGTGGTTGTGCTTCCGTATGTTAAAGTCCTCGTCAAATTGCATGAATCATGTGTACATTTTTATATTGTACATAACTTTAATATGTATGGTCCAACGTAATTAACTGGAACAACTAGAATCCTTAAATAAATTTTTTTAAATAATTTCTTGCAATTGGTGTTGTTGCCTTTTTTATTTGTTTCATAAGGAATTATATTCTTTAAAAATTCTATAAAAATTATTTAAGCATTAAAAGAAGTATTCGTGGTTTACATAAGCTATAGTGTAAAACTCAAGTCTTAACAGATCTAAAAAATTTAACTACTTCATGAACATACCCTACAAAGCAAAATTCCAATAAAAACAAAAATAAAAATAACCGTCAAACAAAATGAGATCAAATAAGTGTGAACACTTTTAAATGAGATATTCAAATTTGCTCTTTTGATTAGGTGTGAACGTAGTATTACCCTTACTAAAATAATGATATATTTTTACAAAATTGTGCTTAATTGTCAAGAGGGACATATAAAAAAAAACGGCAACTTGATTTTGCAAAATCGTTCCGTCAATTGAAAGAAGGTTATTTGAGTAAAACACGTTAAAAGTTACATCATATCACCAAGTTATCATTGGACCAAATCATCCAAACTTCAGCCAAATCAATTTAAGCATCAGCCAAAATAGAAGTTTTAGTAGAACCTTAAGCCAAATTGGGCGTGGGAAAATATGAAGTGCTCCTGGTTTTTATAAGATTTTTGTTTCAAATAATTTCAACTAATTTTAACCAAATTTTAATTTTCTTAGAGTGCGAAACAACAATCGAAAATTATGTGTAAACCACCAATTCATTTAATAAATGTTTGTGAAGTTTTAAAGGCAAAACATTGCTAAAAGGATATTTAAGGAGTCGTGACATCTCACAAAATGTGTTAGAGATATCATTTTGAAAATTACACATATATTTTAAGGTAAAAATTGTACACAAAAAATTATTTCTTTTAAAAAACGTTAAAAAATCTTGGCGAGCGTAATCAAATAAAAACTTCTTGACCGATTGTTCTGAAAATTGAATATGTTGTTTTAGACTTGTTAATGCATGAAATGACCTACGGACAGAAAGATTGGTAATATAGTTTTTGAGTATTTGACCAAAAAAATTGTCCATTTTCGAAAAAAATATTTGTTATTTTCCGACAAAATTATATAAATAACTTATTTTTTATTTAACCTATGTATAAACCTATGTATTTTAAAACATTAAAGAAAATATTTTTTAATACAAATTCAATTGGCAACTCTTGTCGCATCGCATCAAGTTTGTTATAAAGCTTGCGTCACATTTATTAATATAATTTGAGTGTTTTTAGAGCAGAAATTCTCGCGTTAAGTGTTAAATTGTGCAAATAAGTGTTAAGTTATAAATCAGTGCACTTTGATTTGATTTGAGCTTAAGTTTGTATAGCTATTTGGTTAAGTAGTGGAAACCAAAACAAAAAAAAAAAACAACAAATATTATTGTGCCTAACTCTCATTAATTGTTTTCTTTTTCGTCTTTCTTTCAATTCTAGTTTGGTTATTTTTTTTGACATTTTAATTTTCCGTTTTAAGCATCTGTTTCGAGTGCTTCTTTAAGTGTCTTAAATCAACTTGAGGTTGTCATTGAAAATCATTGCATACTTTTAGTTGCTTATTAATAAATGGTGTTGCCAAAGCGTATTTTAGCAATTTAGCAAACAATAGCAGACTTCATTGATGAAGGTAAGCAATGTTGCCATCAAAAAAATTTTGATATCGTAACTTTTGCACTCAGCTCGTCGGATTCTCATCGGATGTATGAAATTTAAAAAAAACAACAACAACGTAAAACTTTTCAGAAGCTATTTTAAATAAATAAGAGTTATAAAAAGCAATATGGATGTTCTAAGGTTTAAAAAAAAAAAAAATTTTCCCTAAAAGTTAGTTCATCAGAAACATAATAATAAATAACAAATATTATTATAAAATACATTTAAAAATACTTTTAAAGGCGGGATAAGGGTTTCAGCGTAAAATCACTTTGCTTGTGAATTTTTTTTAAGAGTACAGATTGAGCAAATTTATTAAAACCTTTTGTACATTATTAAGTGTACTTTTAAAAATATTCTGTAATTTTTCCATCCGGAAATATTGAAAAACTAGCCGGTGACAGAGATTTTCCTAGAACGTCTTAGAAAAATAGCAATTTGCGGTGTTCACTATATCTTTGTCGAAAATTATCTGAAATCAAAAATCATTAAAATTAAGTCAGAGTATCATCAAATCCTGCCCCCAACGTTCTTTGATTATTTTTGTTTTCATTTAAAAGTTTTTGATGGCCATCAAAAGTGTAAACTGCCATTTTCCACGAAAAATTTCGACATTTGGTGGGTGGGAAACCCCCTTAATATAAAAAAATACTTAAACGTTGGGGGAGGTATTTTATATGTAGTAAATGGGATTGCGTTGGTCATGTGAGAAGTGTAGGTAAGCTGACATCAACTTTTATAAGCTTTTCAAACAGACCAAGCACGGTTTCTCTGAAATTAGTAGAGAACTTTCTTCACTAACTGAAAATTTCTTAAATACCAAACTCTTTTTAATGATATAAAATATATTGATGAGTCAATTCCTTCACCCAAACGGAAAAAGAAATACATGACCATTCGTAGTAAACAGAAAACGGACTCGACACCAACCGACGCCTTCTACCGAACAAGACAACATTGACGACGTGCACACGGGTGCTCCTCCTATTTTGTCATCTGGGAATTGCTCCTACTGTTGGTGATATCCAACGAATTGCAATAACTTCCAATATATTGCAATAACTTCCAAATTTCTAGCTGCGAAATACAATTGTACGCGAATTCGAACTTAAAAATAATCCGCGATTAGACAATGTTGTACACCTGCCTCGCCCTCGAAATAGCCCGCAAGCTCATCCAAAAAACGATTAACAAATCGCAGGTCTAAGTTAGAACTTGTGTACCAAAATGTTAGGAGTCTTAATTCCAAACTTTCTGAAATGTTAATTAACACTTTTGATTTCGAATATAACATTTAAATTTCACGGAAACTTGGCTTCGCTCGTATATCCTAAATTCTGAAATAATGTGCAATAATTATCAAGTTTTCCTTAAAGACCGTTATGATAAGATCGGCGGAGGTGCTCTGATAGCTGTTCATAACTCGTTTGCGTCTGATGAATTAACAATCCTTGACGCCTGTGACCTGGAGTTTATTTGTGTTTCAGTTAAATTAAATACTAGTATTAATTACCTTACCTGTTGGTACATTCCTCCGAAATGTGACTTATCAATTTACTTAAGACATATTAACGCCATAGAAAAAGTTCATAGCATGTTAAAAAATAATGATATTCTTATTGTGTTGGGTGATTTTAACCTACCCTTTGTGTCTTGGAATTTGACGGATGATTCTTCATTTCTTATACCTGTTTCGACTTTTAATTGGATAAATGATTTTTTAGATAAGTTATCTGACCTGTGTCTTCAACAATCAATAATACTCTTAAGGGGACGTGACACCTTCAAACATTTTTTTTAATGTTTTAAAAAGCGTATAAGTTGAATAAAAAATAAGATATCCTTTTAAAAAATTAAACATATACATTTTTGTAAAAAAATTACACAAAAAAAATTTTTTTTATTATTTAAATCACATATATACTATCTTCATAAAAAAATCTTGGTGGGCGTGATAAAACAAAAACTACTCAACCGATCGTACTGAAATTGAAGTATGTTGTTTTAGACTTGCCGATGCATGGAATGAACTACGGACAGAAAAATCGGTTCTATAGTTTTTGAGTTTTTATTTTTCAACCAAAGTTGTTTCTTCTAGTTCATTCCATGGCGGTTTTGATACTGATAAAAACCCAATTCTTTGTTTTTTTTTCCGATGTCCCAGTGAGTTGTTATCACGCCCGCCATGGTTTTATGATGTTTTTTAAAATGATTCCAGTAGCCATATGTGTGTGTAAATAAAAATAAACAAAAAAAATTTTTTTTGTGTAGTTTTTTTACTAAAAAATATATACATAATTTTTCAAAATGATATCTTGTTTTTTATCCAACTTATAGGCATTTTAAAACATTAAAAGAAACTTTTTTTGAAGATGTCACGTCCCCTTAATAAAAATCATAGAAATGTAGACCTTGTGTTTGCTGATAGATGCACTACTGTTAATCTCAATCGTTCAAACCCTGTATCTTTTCCGGAAGATGAACATCATCCAACTCTTGAACTGACAGTATTACTTACTCTTGAAAATGAAAATAAACTTACTCCTGATCATAGTATAATTAACGAAGTAATATCAGGGAGGAGAGCAGCTTACCGTGATTGTCAAAACGAAGTTTACAGCTCATACAAAATCTACGAACGAGTAGAAAGCTAAGAATAGGCAAAATGTAAACAATGATCCGCTACCAACTATCGCGTGTTTATGTTAAATAATTGTAGAAAATTGTGATTTGTCGCTTTGTATATTATTTTTATTGTTATTGTTAAAGTAATAATGAATAAAATTAAAAGTGCAAATTGAATAAACTGCAATTTATTGGATGCTATTTGCAGTCACTGTTGCTGCTGCTTAAACTCGGACCTCTTAGAACAATTCGCTGCAAACACCTTGAAGTCACTGTTATTTCTCAGTTATTGTATTATAATTATTTTATCTAGTTTATTTTTATAATAAAACAATATCACAACGAAAATATTAAATGTTATTTGCACTTAACACAACACGATGTTCCATTGAATTTAGATTTGTTTGTTTGCTTTGTCTGCATTCGCCAAGATGTCCAATTTTGACATTTAGGGTACTGGCAGAGAGAGTACGTTCAATCCTGCTATTACTTCGTTAATTATACTATGCTCCTGATAAGCAAAATATAAAAAGACATAACTTTAAAAAAAAAACTATGTTAAACTCAACGCCTTACTTGCACCGACTGACTGGTCACCAATTTTATCTATCAAACCACCGTATTCATATTATGACGTTGATTCTTCGGTACAGTTTTTTAATGATACTTTACAAAGATGCTTCTTATTGTGCGTCCCAACAAAGCAAAATAATTCTAAACCCTTAAATCCACCCTGACTAACAAGTGAACTTAAGTCACTCAAAAATTTAAAAAATCGCTTATTTAAAATATATAAGAAAATCTGGTTCTAATTTAGACTTTGCTTGTTATTCATCTTATCGTTACATATACCAACTATTAACTAAACAATGTTATTCTGATTATATAGTCAACATCAAATCTAAATTTAAAGTTAATACGAAACTTTTCTATACTTTTGTTAACTCAAAACGTAAGGCCTCATGCTTTCCACTCCTTATGAAATTCAATCAAGAAGAAACGTCTTGTGACAGTGTAATATAAAACATGTTTGCAAACTTCTTCAAATCAACTTACTCCAATATACCATTTAATATGAGCACTGAGCATCCTCATCTACCGCCAGTTAACTCTTTTGAAACTCCAGTAATAGACTGAATTATTGTTATGCATTACCTCCGACAAGTAAAATACTCTTTTCCGACCGTCCCAGATGAAATCCCGAGTTGCATTTTAAAGGAATGCACAAGCAACTTGTGTGCTCCTCTATCTAACTAATCAATATATCCTTGCAAAGTGGTAATTTTCCCATTATATGGAAAGATTAATATTTAATAGCCCTTCATAAATCTGTCTCCAAAATTGATGCCACTAACTATCGAGACATCGCCAAATTAAGCGTAGTTCCTTAGTTATCTGAGAAAATCATAACGGAACAACTTACTCACTTCGTATCGTCCTCCATTTCTGTCACTCAACATGGTTTTTTAAAGGATAAATCAACTTCAACAAACCTTTTGGAGTTTACAACTCGTGTAATAAAAGGTTTTACTTTGGGAAAACAGACTGATGTTATTTATACGGACTTTAGCACAACTTTCGACAGCTACAATCATAATCTTCTATAGAAAAACTTCAGCTTATTGGGTTTCCTGTCAAATTGATAAATTAGATAAAATCGTATTTAACGCGACGTTCTCAAAGAGTTTTATATTAGAATTCTCTTTCACAAAATATTATGGTTACATCTGGTGTTCCGCAATGGAGTCATTTTGGACCCATTTTATTCTTACTATTTATTAATGATCTTCCCTCGGTAATAAAACACTGTGACGTCTTAATGTATGCTGACGACGTGAAATTTTTTCTTACTTACAAGTCACTCGACGAATAACACTTTTTACAATCAGATTTAAACAGACTAGTGGATTGGTGTAACCTTATAGTACGTTCACACTCATTTCTAAATGCGCATTTAGAAGTTCGAAAATTCAACCAAATGTCAAGTGTTCACATTAGGGAGAAGCGTAAAATGCGAATTTAAATTGACAAGTATGCGAACATCAATTGACAAGTATTCGAACATGCCGAACATTTAGAAGGCTGTGTGCCAATCGGAAACTTTTCACTCGTGGTAGGAAGGAAAATTCTAAGTTGAACAAAATTTCTGTCTATTGAAATTGAATTGTCATTTTTGTGCCAAATGAAGCATGAAAAGTTAACTGCTGCGTTTTCTAATTTTTTTTTATTCAAAATTATATATGTTTAATAAATACTGTTGCTTTGCGTAAAATAAGATTATTAAAGCAATAGTTGTGTAAACATGTATAAAAATTAAACAAAAAATCATTGGGTCTTTTGACAAAAATAGGTCGTCGTCAATATAATATCTATATTGTGTTAATTTGTTGAAAATGCATAACCAATGAATGCTGCTCAGTACATATGTAGTTCAAATTAGTATTTTGTTCTGAAATGTATTGAAATGTAAAAACAAAATCGACGTTTCTGCACATGTAAAATTTTTCACTTATCAGTTTAGTGTACTTAACCATCGATTTATTCATAATTATTTTCATTCAACATGTTTTTGATATCATTTTATTTCATTTATAAAATATACTAATGAAAAAAAAATCAGTAGCAGTGCTAAAATTTTGTCCACCGAACCTAAAAACCTTAAAACTTAACACGCACTCCGAAAAAATCTCACTTAGTCTTGACCTTGCAACACCCGAAGTTGCAAATTTTTAGTAAATCATACAAAATTTGAACACGTGCTTTGAAAAAAAAGTTCCAGTTGTACCCATTCTAAAATTAACCTTGATGTATTTTACGGTGATTCCCAAAATATTTTGTCTATAATGAAATCCGTCAGTAAGCTAAACCATTTTGCAAAAAACCTCAAAAAATCATGTTTTACGTATATATTAACAAGTGTAATAGTTGTAAGCAAATAAACTGTCTCAAGTTATAGGCCCGAAAAAGTTCGTTCAATCTGCATCAAAAATTTGAAAATATTTGCAATTGTATTAGTGATAATAATGTTTTCATGTATTTTTTTAGATTATTTTCACAAAACTTCAAATAACTCCATTATTTCTTATACAATCTCGTTATTCGTTATCAATATACCATTGGAAAAGTTTGGACGGCTGTCATTTATTTTTGGACAGAACTGCTTAAACCGAATAACAAAAAGGACTAATTTAAAAAAAAAATTGTATTGGAGAAAAGACCTGCCGGAAAAATACTGTAAACCATCAATAGGCATGTGCGGCTCTTTGTTTAATAATGTGTGGCTCTTATTTTATTTCCCCATTTGTGTGCAATTTAACTGAAGCTAAAATTTTCAAAATCCAAAATACTGTATATTTATACTCTATAATTATATTTATAAATCCTTATATACATTACATTTTGAGCACTACACCACCGCCCGCACATTGCTTTAATGAAAAATTAATATATTCTGAATATTAACAGCATCCAGAAAAATCATCAAGCAATACTATTTTCGCAGAAAAAAAAGTCAAAATAATGTAGCTAATATATTTAACACAACCCTCTTCTTAATTTTTCCAAACTTCAATACAACTAAGACATGTTTTTTTCTTTAATTTTCGCTTGTGTCAAAAATTCTCTTTCCTCTTGTCAAAATTTATACTTTACCCTGAGTATCAATCCGAGTCAAAAGTTTCCGATTGGCACACAGCCTAAGCAAAAAATCTGACAGTAAACAAAATTGACAACTAATGAAACGAGTTCAAGTCAGAGATGAGCAAAAAGTAGCGAGTAGCAGTTTTTCGAATATCGAATCAGGGTCGCAAACTGCTAAATGCTCATTAGAAGTAGCATTTAAGTGAATTAACTTGACAGAATTTTCTATGGGTAAATGCGCATTTAGAGAAGCATTAATGAAATAAATGCGAATTAAGCTTTAAATGCGCATTTAGCTTCCAGTGTGAACATAGTATTACATATTAAACCTAAACTTAAAAAAATGTAAATCAATGACATTCTCACGTAGAACTGCTCAAAGCACAAATTATACTATAAATCTTTAAATAACATTCACTTTGAAATTGTACGTAGTTTTGTTGATCTTGGTGTAATTATGGATCCAAAACTTCGCTTCAATCTCCTCGTTAATTTGGCGGTAAATAAGGCTAGAGGTGCTCTTGGTTTCATTAAAAGATGGGCTAAAGAATTCAATGATCCCTTCACTACTAAATTACTACATATATCTCTCGTAAGACCAATTCTTGAAGATGCATCCGTAGTATTGAACCCACAATATAACGTCCACATTGATGCAATAGAATCGATTCAAAAACAGTTTTTACTTTTTGCTTTACGTCATCATCGTTGGAATCCAAATATTATTCTTCCTTCGTACGAAACCCGCCTAATGCAAATTTTACTGTCTTCTTTATGAATCAGAAGAATGATGCTAAATGTTACCTTCTTTCATAAATTACTTTGTGGTGAAATTGACTACCAATATATCCTATCATCTCTTCACTTTAACATCCCAAGGATAGGATCTAGACATTTTCTGCTCTTTAAGTTTAGTCAGTGCACTTAAAATTTTTCCCTTCATGACCCTTTACGATGTATGTGTAGTGATTTCAACGATACCTATAGCTTGATTAATTTTTGTGATTCGTTGGATGTCTTACAGCGGAAAATGATTTTACATTTAAATAATTAACGCATTTTGAAATTTCGTTTCCAACATTAAACGCTGCTAATATTGTGATTTTCTGTAAAAATGTTGGCTGAAGTAACTCCATATATTTGAGATCGTTTCTGTTCTTTTTTCCTTTATAATATTGAGTTTTATGAAGTAAGCACCATCAAATATGATATGTATGCTTAAACTTGTTTGTATTTAATCAAAAAATTTAAAATTATTCATTCTTTTTTACTTGGCTTATTACTTGGTTTGGTGTGCCAGAGTATACATCTTTTCCATGCAAGTTTTAAGCCTGCGTTGGCCCAACGTGTGTAACGAGTATAACCAGAGGCGTTCCTAGGCTTGGTGTCAAACGGGGCGGATACCCATGGTGTCACCCCTATAAGAAATTTCTAAATGCAACAAGAAACCAATGCGATGAGATTTTGTATTTTTATTATTTTCTTTATGTTTTCCGAAAAAAACAACAGATGACAAACAAAAACAAATTTTTAAAAAACAGAACTTGGGGTAATAATACCCAAACGATTTTGCTGATTATAACCTTATCATGATTATTACATTTGTGACATCCTCAATAATGTTGTGGGTTATGACCGCCAAAGAAACGGACATAATCCCCAAATTAAATTTGAAAACTTTTTGTTTTTACTGTAGTAAAATGCGATTGGTTCTTAAAAAATTTAGTAATGTTATTATTTAATTATTTTGGTTGCAAAATATAGTTAGCGCCGCAGGCAAAAATTTTGTATTAAAATCGCACGATTTTAAATCATTTAATTTATAAAAAAATCGTCTGAAGCGAAAAATTTTACCATTCGATTTTTAATACAAATATTTTATTTTTTATAAATTACATGATTAAAAAGAGGGTTAAAAGTGATTATCGCAGGCGAAGCATTATGTATTATTGGACATGAAGCTAAAAAAATAATTCTTAAAGAATATGTTTTTTAAGAATTTTAAAATAAAATGAACCATTTTTATTGAAAATGTCGCGATTGTTCTTTTGTATGGCAGATGAATTCCAAAGTGTGCCGATCTTAATAAAATTTGGTCAAACGGCTAGGCAATTAGAGGAAAAGATGTGCACTTTAAATGGTAGAAATTGATAAGACCTTAAGGGTACCTCGCTAGGATCTATATTTAATTTTTACATAATTTTGTATGGAAGGTACGTACAAAAGTAACCCGATCCTAACGAAACTCAGTGAGAATGCTCGACAAATAGATAATAGATGTTTATTGAAAATTACAGAAATTATTTAGACCTTATTTTTTATCCTGCATAAATTTCTTGTTTATGAAATGGTGCAGATAATATTTTGAAAGTCAAAAGTTAATACTTCAAATAAAATTTCAAAAAAGTTTCGCTAAAATCCAAGAACCCATTTTTTTTTGTTAAAGGTTTTAAAGATATGTAAAAAAAGCCCCTTAAATTTTATGTAACTTAATAATATGGTTCAATATTCTAAAATTAAGAAAAAAAAAAAACAAACAAATTTTGTTACTATTTTCCTACTATTTCGATGCATTGTGAGATGTCTTAAATACTAACATTTCTTACTTAAAGAGTTGCAATATTTGAAATAACCTCATCAGAATCAGTTAAATTGATTTCAAGATCGTTTTCAATGGATAAAATAGCAAGATCGGAAACTCTTGCCTGTCCCATGGAAGTCCTTTAGTAAGTCTTATGTAATTAATTAAAGCTTTGAAAAACTCCTTTCGCATGAAAGTACTGATACACAAATTAGAAATAATTTCAATGCCAATGAATTATTTGGCGAAGTTTCCAAAAAGTCCCACTCGACAATGAAAAAGACCATTTCTAATGCTGTCTAATTTTTGGAGCTTTCGAAATCGATTTGTGGTGCATTTATGTGCCTACGTAGCATCAGAAGCAATTTCAACAACTAGCTCCTTTTCTGAAATTTTGTCGTAAGCTGCTGCCAAATTTTAAGCACTTAACATGAACTCATTTGCGTTGTGTTACAATAAGTTTTCGAATTGTACAGTTCGAAACGTTTCCGCAATGTTTCCTCCTCATTGTTTAGACTTGCAAGCAGAATTTTAAATTTTAAAACAGCGATTGAATTTGTTACAGTAAAGTATTTTGGAAATGGTGTGACCCCTAAAATGGTGGTACCCGGGGCGGACTAATAATATTAGCTGCTACAAACGTGCACTTTTTTTATAAATGATTTTTATTTGAGTTCAACATGTGTACAAACGCCAAATCGCACTTGAGAAGTGTGCGACATACATACATAACAAATATTGTTTTGAAATGTTTATAAAAAATTCGCATTATTAAAATTGAAAACATTGTAATTACATTTTGTGAGTTATGAGAAAAATAAGTCATTTAAAAATTAATACAAGTGCTATTTTTTGTAATAATCCAAATATGCACAAATTACTTTAACTCAGCAACACTATTTTCTCTTTTGTTTATTATTTTTTGTGAATTGCGTTACTTTTGCCAAGCATTCACTTAGTTGGTTTAATGGGAGTCCGCCAAGGGTGCAGGGGAGGAAAGTTTCCCCCAATGGCCTAAAACGAATGTAGCGTTAACGCGACTAAAGTTGTATGTTTTTTCGCGGTTAGAAGCACCTACTCTTCCAGATGTTTTAAATGAAAAACTGATTAAAAAAAGCATTTTTTCACACGGCAAACCTGTGAACTTAAAATAGAAAATATGTTTAAATTAATAAAATGCGTTCCAAAATTTATTTTTCTTGCTCATATGTAACACTTTTATAGTGTTGAATCATTATGGGAATCATTACATGGGAGGTGGGCGTAAACGTAAACGGATTATGCCTATTTTTTGTACACGTCTTATTTTTGATGTTATATACACACATACAAAATTGTTTCTATGTCGCTCAAGTATATGCCTCTTAATTGAGTTTTACTCTTGTGGGTTGTATTGGAGGTGGACGTGGCTGTGGGCAGATCACGCCCATTTTTTGTACACACTTTAGTATTAATGTGATATATAAACATACCAAATTTTATCGCTGTACCTCAAATATATGCCTCTTTATAGAGTTTCACTTTTGTGGATTGTATGGGAGGTGGGCGAAGGGCGAGGCTGATCTCTATAAAATTTTATGTGGTGTGTAAATATAATTATATTTATGAAATAATAATACATGCCAAATTTCATGTTCCTACGATAACTCCTTCTATTTTTGTCCCTCTTCCCATAGACATCGTAACACTGTGCGTCGTGTCCTTGAAGTCCGCACATTTTAATTGATTATTCCTTAGAAACTGAGTTTGTCTTTAACGTCGTCGGTTATAACGACGAGTTCGCATAAAAGTTCGCATTTAGCGACGACGAATGCATCTCAAAAGCAAAATGAGACAAGACTAGAATAAATTCACAAATAGATTGCGTTAGAGATCAAATGCATTCAGCCAGAGAGGCATTTAATACTTTATCTTCTTTTAAAAGGTTTGTATTTATTACAGACAAGGAATTTATTAATTTTTAAAGTTTTTAAAGGTTTGCTTTATTTGGTTAAGGTGCAGAAAATTTTTGTCTCTTGAATACCTATTTAAACTTGAACGAGAGTTAGAGCGGATTTACATTGCAAAGCGCAACTTATGTCTAGTCAACATTGCCGATTATATAAAGCAAAATTAAGTTTATTACATATGCATATGTAATTATTTTATTCATAAACATACTTCTATAACTTACAACGTCTTTGTATTTATTTGCACTAAGTTTTATGTTTTAAAATATGTTTTAAAATAATTAAAATTAGTTTTCTTTATAATAAATGAATTACATTAATATTAAACAAAAAAAATTTTAAAAAATTACGTTTGCATATAACGACATTCGGTTATAACGACGAAATAATCCGGTCCCTTCAGGGTCGCTATAACCGAATTCCACTATATATATATGCGTTAGAGGTGTGTAACACTGTGCTGTGCTTTGACACTGTGCTGACGCTTAGTAGTGTGCTAGCACACTATGCTAACACACACAGTGCCACAGTAGCACACAAAATGGAAGTAGCGCTTAGACGCTCACACAACAAGACGCACTGAGTGTAAAAGTACTTTTGTGTTCTGTAGGGATATAAACACACTACTGTGCTTATCAACTTCGCTAGCACACATTGGTTATCATTATTGTGCAGTGCAATACATTGCTAATTGTGGTGCTATACGACTCTACACGGTTAAACATTTTGGACTAGTTTTTAATCCAAACTTTGGTTTAAAGGAATTTTTAATCCAAAAAGTACTATTTTCTATTCCATACATTAGTTTAATTGTTTTTAATCCGAAAAAGTTTAAGTTTAAGACTATTTTTGGACTACAAATTTACATTAAAGTAATATTTTCAGGAAATAGTGTTTATGTTACCTAAGATTGAAAACTTCTACTACTACGAAATTTACGCTTAATATAGTTGTTAAAGCATCCGAAGTTCATTAAATTAAGTTTATTAAAATTTATAAAATAAATGAAACAAAATTTTTAATAAAATCTAAACCAAATAACATTAACATTATAACATGTTATAACATTAAACAGTGTTTTATAATACATAATAAGGGTATTCATGCAAAGCAGCAATCTTATATCTTGGGCAATTAGTTATTTTAATCAGGCAGATTGTGTGAAAGTCCCCTAAAATCGATTGTGCATTTGCAGAGATATGTCAGCTGTTAACTTTTAACAGTCAACTTTCAGCATGCCTATAAACAGCTGATTGCTGGTATAAGTTTGTCAGATCGATTGCTCCCCTAAAGGCTGATGCTCACTTACGACACAAAACGAAAAGGAACGAAACGGAAAAATGTTACGTCAATGAGCATGCTTACATGAAAACCAGTGTTGTAATATTTTTTCCAACCTTAAATCGTAGAGCAAATATGTCTCGTTTGTGCAAACGGTTCTCCATGCAGTTCATTTATAAGGCTGATAAACTTATACGGCTTATACCACTTATAAGGCATTGCCTATTTGCATGAATACCCTTAACGTATAAATAGTGAAGTTCATGGCAATATAAGAACTTTATTATATACCTCTATAAGGTTTTGTATAACATACTCGTTCCTTAAGAGTTGCATTATTGCTCAATGCTTGGATTATTTATTTACATTTAGCTGAGTCAAAACGGAAAACCATTGATAATCAGTACATGTTGAGAGTGAAAAACCCTATTTACGTCAAATTAATTTAATGAATGAATTGAATGAATTTCAACTTAAAAATGTGTAAGCATTATGTATATGCATTGTACGAATAATTTAATGCTGACGTTGAATCTAAAATCTTTTATGAACAGCAATGTTTTTCTCCAAGATTATAGGAGCATTAGTATTCCAGCGCAGACGTTGCCCTGTCACATACCGCCTAATACAGTTTAGAAAATGTTAAACCTTTGTGGATTAAAAAATAATCCTTTTCGGATTACAATAATTTAAAGTTTTTTTGGGGTTAAATCTAATCCTTTTTGGATTATAATATTTTAAACTTTCTGTGGATTAAAAATTATTCCTTTTTTTATTAAAAAATTTTAAACTTTTTGCGGATTCAAAATAAATCCTTTTTGGATTGGAAAATTTAAAACTTTTCATTGGATTAAAAAGTAATCTTTTTTTGGTCGTGTCCTATATGTAATCCAAAAAAGTTTAAAATTTACTCCAAGATTTTTAACCGTGTAGGAGTAAGAATTATTTGCTTAAATTCCTGCATATTGGTATATAGATATAGATTGGTATATAGATTGCATGCATATTTATAGATATCAATAAATTGATATCTTAAGATATAATATTAAAAAAAAAAATTAATTAACATTAAATTTCATAAATCTATTTTTGACACTTTGACACTGCTAACAAATAAACTCATCTCACAAATCAGTAGCGATGGTTGTTAGCACTTTATATTTTACTGATATTTTGAACGGCGTTATTGAAGGAATTTTTTAAATGTCTTGGCACAATTGTGCTAACACAGAGTGCTGACACACATGGGTGCACATATGCTAGTGTGTCAATTCTCCAAAAATTGTGCCATTACTCATCTCTTATCTGCGTTATATTTGGAATTGGTTTGGTGTTTAACACTATCTTGGGTTGGATAGTGACCGCAAACTAACTAATATTCATATTATTTATAGTTACTTTGGTCTCTTTGTTTTGGAGTTTTATGTAAAGTTTACTACATATTTGATGTTGTTTACTTTTTTAAATTCAAAAATTCTTAATAAATTCGTGTTTTTGTATAAAATTTTTAAGTTCTGCTGAAAAGCCAATTAATGTGCTTAGTGGAAATTCATACTTCGCCAACTTGGTGTGTGTTTTAGTACGTAGGTGAATTCTGTCTGTTCCAGTTGACCCGGACAGATTTTAGAATGTGAGTCGTGCATGCGTATAGTACGGACTATACGTATCTTTTAGATTCCACACTCCCTTGGCGAATCCAAAAAAAAAAAAATCAAGTTTTTGAAGAAAACTGCCTTTGAATTTTATATATTTACATCAGATATGTTAAAAACAGACAAAGCATTAATTTTTCTCAATAAATATATCAAAAATGTTGATATTAACTAAAAAATATGTTCATTTTAAATTCAGCAGCAACAAAATATTGGACTCCAAAATTTTAGCTAAAAATAAAATTAGCGTTTCTCAAAATCGGCAAAAAAAAGTTCAAAATCGCATCAATCGCTAAAATTGAAGCGATGACAGCTTTAATTTCATTCTTCGTTAAAAAATTTCGTTCAGTTTCTAATTTTTTAGCTTGAAAATAAGTGATGGAGTTTTTCAGAATTGCAGCTATCGCTAAAAACTACAAATTTAGCTTGAGCGATGGAGATTTAGCTTTAGCGTTTTTCAGAAACCGGCCTCTGGATAGGACTTGGACCTATTTGCCGACAATCGTAACTTTAAAAAGTACTCAGTAAGTCGAAGTGGACCGAATTAGTTAGGTGATGTCAGTCATATTCAGCCCCGGATCTACAATTTTTTCGAACCGGGGCAAAAACTTGATAGTGGCGCCCCCTCCCTTCAATGTTTGAGAAAAACTGTTAAAACTGACAAATCTCAAATTGCACTAGATTTAGTGCCAAAAGAACTGAGTTGGCATCCCTGTTGATAACAACAAGTGAGGCAAGTAACTGAAACTCAGTTTCTTTTCTTGACTCAAAAAACTTTAAGCAAAGCAACAATTTGTTTGCTTTTGTTCATTTGAAGCATGCAATTCAAACCCTGGCTTCACTTGTTTGATATTTGGAATTCTTGTCTCAAGGATTTGGCGCCCCCAGAAACTGCCGCCCGGGGCAAGTGCCCCCAGTTTCCCCCCCTTAGATCCGGTGCTGGTCATATTCATCCGTGATAAAATAAATATGAGGACGTTTAAGGTCAAAACATACAAAAAACGTTTAAAGTCTCCTAAAATAATAATCTTGTCTTCTTCGTTTAAGGTGGCTGTTATTGCAGTTATAGTTACACACATTACTCTTTGTATCAACTTTCCGTTGAGTTGAGAGAGATATAAATTGCATTGATATAAACATAAATACTTTTATCAAATATTATTTATACTATTATATAAAAGGAAGTCACGGCGTATTTGTTCACGAGTTTTCTTAAAAACCGCTGAACCGATGTTAATAATTGTTTCACTATTCAATTGGTATGATAAGCGAAATTACCATAGGGTACTACGTTTTTAACAAAAATGTTTCTCTAATTATTTGAGAATTCATGTATTTTAATCCATGCTATACAAGCTCTTGCTCTTGCTCTTGCTGTGAGAGTAACTCTCAACACAGCACGGCTGCCATGTTGTGTGCATGATGGAATAACAAATTAGGAGCATATTTGAGAGGAAGTGAGCTAGATGACAAAATCAGCTGTTCGAATTTGAGTTGTTCTAATTGTTGTTGTTGCCTTTTCGTTTTACGTCTATAGCACTCACAGAATTGTTTGTGTAAAACTAGACATTTAAGCAGCCATATTAATATGAGCCTACCTCAGGGTTGCCAACAAATACCTTTTCGCCCGGAGATTCCGGGCCTGATGGCTGATCACCGGGCCTGGCACATTTTTTCCGGCTTTCGCCCTAATCTATAGTTAAATCAAGTGTTTTTTTACAAAAAATATGTTTAGCTTATTTATTATTGTTTATTCACACTTTTTTAATGAATGTATGAACCATTTGTCTAAAGGGCCCATTAAAGTGTTTTGGTGACAAACATAATTTTATTTTTTTAAAATTTTGCGAATCCATAACATTGTTAAAAAGTCCATTAGGATACTGACTTATCCTTGAGCGATTTTTGGTTGCATATTTTAAAACAAATAAATATTTTGAATAACACAACTTGTTAGAAAAGTTTTAAGCGAACCTGTAACAACGCTTCTGTTTTGAGTCGGTATGGAGAAACGACAGAAACAAACTGAACACAAGTTTGGTTAAAGCACAGCAATCCATACGGATAAATTTTAATTTGCATTGCCAGCAGTTTCTTTTGTTTCTTCAATACCCGGATCAACAAGAGCTTGTAAGAACTACAAAGACGGAAGCCAAATCAAAATTTAAAAATAAATGTGGTATAACCAATTAATAAGTTAATTAACTTTAATAATATTTAGTGATGATTTTATTTCTTGTGAAATAAAATGTTGATCTTTATTTATTTTCTTTTTGTTACAATGTGGGGCATAAAACAATGCAAAATTAATTGTTTTATGCCCCACATTGCTCATAAATGATACCAATATTTGAGTCCTTATTTTATTTTTTGTTAACATTATGATTTTTTAATGAGTTAATATATAAAAGCACTGAATGTACTATGTTCCTTAAAATAGATTAACAGTTTAAAAAACCAAAGAAATAATGAAATTTTAAATTTTTAAATTTATTAAAATCAGTTCATAAAAAGTTATTAAAAAAACTCCGGGCCTGGGCTTTTCAAAAGTTGGCAACTCTGGCCTACCTTATTAATCTATCATGGTTGTGTGGGGAGTTGCTCTCAGTTTGGTCTCTTGAGTAATGTTGCTATTAGCTACGAAAAATAAAGTGATCAGTAAATCAGACTCCGCTCCACAACATTGTGAGATGACCAGAAAATGATTTCTTGCGTTAAGCAGGTATACACTCAACGGTTGCACAACAGTTGTGCTTGCTAAACGCACCCAATACTCAGACATCGTATTTGTTATGATTTTCAGACTTGAATTGTATATATTTAGAATCAAAAAATGTTTTTCTGTTATGCGTGACATATAACAGAACTATTATTTTGTTATTTATTGATTATGTTATTCCTCGATAATAACGCAATCTCGACGTATTGAAAGCTAAATACAAAAGTTCAGATTTAAAATTTGTTTTTATGACAGCACTGGCCACTGGTCACTGGTCACATTCAGCGTACTCAACAGTTGACAATTGGTATATCAAAAGTTGATGTACATAAAAAGAAGTTGCGCATAAAAATGCATTTAAAAAAATAAAGTTTTTTATTTATCAGTAAAGTTTTCATTTGTATTTTATACAAAGCCTTACATTTCATCAATTTGGCAATTTTTCTGACCCTTCCGTGGCGATAACATCGCTACCTGATGTATCGCTATCACAATAGTTGACAAAGTTGAATGTGGCAAGCACATATTGCATGTTTTTGACAGCAGAAAGTTTTCTCTAATGAGAAAATAACCTGCTGTCATCGCTACCTGTATTTTTATACCATGATTTGCAGTCAACGTGCTCAGAGAGAAATATAAATACAATAAGATCTCACCATTGTTGTAGTTCATGATGTAATAACTACAAGGAAGTGCTGACGTTGGAAACAACCATCTTTCAAAAATATAACAAAAAAAAAGAGCGCTCACAATCCATTAAATTAATTTTCATTGGTCACATTCAGCGTACTCAACAATTGGCAACTATTTAGTCAAAACTTGATGCACATATATTTGAAGTTGCGCATTAAGATGAATTTAAAAATAGAAAATTATTTATTTGTCGGTAAAATTTCAATTGGTATTTGATATAAAGCTTGACATTTCAACAACTTGACAACTTTTCTGACACTTCAATACTGATAACAACGCTCACCGATGTGTCGCTATCGCAACAATTGACACAGCTGAATGTGAACAACGCATGAAACAATGAACAACTGTTTTTGACAGGGGCTCGTTTAATTGTAGATGAGAAAATCAACACTTGTCAATGCTATTTTTTTTTTGTACCATGGTTGTAGTTACTTCAGCATACAAATATTTCATTGCTTATGCTCAAGTGTTTCTAAGACGATCTCAGTACGATCTGAAATGTCGCAGTGATCTGTCATGGCTTTTGTGCATCTGCGCAGAAATTAGTTTCATGCTTACAGCCTTATTAAATAGATTTCCTTAACCGTTTCAATGGATTTGTCCATTATATTGGAAGCATCAGAAAATAATTTTTGTTTTTACCAACGTCTTTTTTAAAATCAAACAGGTTAGTACTATGAACTGAAGTTGTACCAACATGACAAACATAAATGTAGAGAGACATGTAACATTAAATTTAGTTGCATTTTTGAGTTTGTTCCCAACAGAAGTTTAAAATTTTTTATTTCGCGTGTTAATAAATGTTGCAAAAAAAAAGTGGTTATTGTAATTGATGTGCAATGTATATTTTTTTTATAATAACATTCAAAATAATGCATTTGCATTGGTCTCCGGTTGTTTAAAAAAAAAAAAAAAAAAAAAAAAAAACAAATTGGCCATTTCCTTGAAAGGACTTTGACCGAGCTTCTAATGATCAATTGAGTTGGTGTATTTTAAAATGTTTAAATTTACCGAGAACTGGACCTACATGTTTTATGCCGACTCCGAACGGCTAAAGTTCATGTTCTCAAGAAGCTTTTAAAATCAAACAGGTTTTTTTAAAATCAAACAGGTTAGTACTATGAACTGAAGTTGTACCAACATGACAAACATAAATGTAGAGAGACATGTAACATTAAATTTAGTTGCATTTTTGAGTTTGTTCCCAACAGAAGTTTAAAATTTTTTATTTCGCGTGTTAATAAATGTTGCAAAAAAAAGTGGTTATTGTAATTGATGTGCAATGTATATTTTTTTTATAATAACATTCAAAATAATGCATTTGCATTGGTCTCCGGTTGTTTAAAAAAAAAAAAAAAAAAAAAAAAAAACAAATTGGCCATTTCCTTGAAAGGACTTTGACCGAGCTTCTAATGATCAATTGAGTTGGTGTATTTTAAAATGTTTAAATTTACCGAGAACTGGACCTACATGTTTTATGCCGACTCCGAACGGCTAAAGTTCATGTTCTCAAGAAGCTTTACATGGCATTATTTACTCTGAGGTTTGCCATTGTCTGCAGAGAGGTGGTTGAACCTCCGGTTGTTTAAGTTGAACCTTAATATTATAATTCAATTTTTGAATGGTGGCCCATTATTATTTTTTATTTTTATAAATGATTTACCTCAATGCTTCGAAAATGCAAAATGCTTAATGTTTGCCGATTACGTTAAGCTTTATCATAAAATATCGCACTATTCTGATTGCTTGAAACTTCAATGTGATCTGATGCGTTTCCACAATTGGTGTACTATAAACATTTTAAATTTGAATATAAGCAAATGTTGTGTAGTTACATATTTCAAAAACATGAACCCAATCAGTAATATTTAGTCCATAAATAATATAGCTTTGACGCGAAGGCTTGAAATTAAAGACTTGGGTGTAATATTCAATTCAAAATTCAGTTTTAACTCTCACTATGACTTTATCATAGCAAAATCTAGCTCCATGGTTGGCTTCATTAAGCAAAACACTCAAAATTTCAGGGATCCGCACACAATTAAAGCACTTTATGTATCACTTGTGCGAAGTATTATTGAATTTTGTTCGATTATTTGGGACCCTTTCTAAGTGGAACATTCAAATCGCATTGATATGCGCTCAAAAAGATGCAATGGCCAGATGGTCATTCATCTTACAATGTTCGACGCAAGCTTCTTGGGCTTCAATCTTTAAAGGATAGAAGATTATGTTCTTCACTTTTATTTCTTTATAACATTTTAGTTGGTAAAATTTAATCTACTGAATTATTCGAATTATTTCGTCCTGTATGAACCTCCAAGGAATCTTAGAAACACAAGATTATTTGAGGTACGGTTTCATAGAACAAATTATGCTATAAACGAACCTATCAGTAGGTGTATTAGTTTATGTAATTGCTACACTCATGTACTTGATTTTAATTTACCTGAAAATCGCTTTAAGCTTAATTTATTCATATTGTTTAACTAAGTATTTAACTATGTATATTAAATTAAATTATTGATTTAAGATTAATTGTATAGTCTGTAAGGTTTCATTATCAGACGACTGAATAAATTAATAAATAAATAAATAAACATCTTCTATATATATATAAAAATGGATGTGTGTATGTTACAAGTAACCGAAACTGCTAAACCAATTGTTATGAAATGTTCAGGGAAACTCGAGCAAAGTCTTGAGAGTATTGGAGCGTGGAAACTCCCATACAACCATAATTTTTGATATCGAATAGCTTTAGAGCATGTTGCACAGCTCTAAAATTCGGTGTTCGAGCTCAATTTCCACGTGCTGTTTTACTGATAGCATTCAAACTTTTCAGTATAACTTTCAAAATATAAGTCACACATTTAGGAAACTCGTGACGAATATAATATTTAGTCTTTTTCTGCGACTGAAGAATGCCAGTCCAAGGCACGGGCATTGGAAAACAGGGTGTGACTCCGCCCATACAAGCCAAATTTACTATAAGTACAGAATAGCTATGAAAGTAAGTCATAGGTAATTCCAACTCAGTCATAGGTAATTCCAATGGAGTAACTACTTAGTGATGTTCTTCTTCTTCTTCTTGAAAACTGAGACGGTCAATAGACAAAGGGGTGTGGCTCCGCCTATACAAGCCAAATTTTTGATATTAAATAGCTTTGGAAGTAAAAGTCGCTGAGCATTGAAATTCAGAAGAGAGTTACCATTTGGTAATGTCGTCCTTCAAGAAAACTGGGCCGGGCTTTGGACAAGAGGGTGTTCTTCCTCATACAAGCTACATTTTTGATCGAATAAGTTTTGAAGTCACTGATGCAGTTCATGTGTTTGTCTAAGGCGTAGCAACGCGCGCCGGGCATTGCTAGTTTTTACTGTTCGGAGTTCAAGATATTTATGGGAGAATGCTAGATAAGGAACTGTGAGTGGCGATCAAAACGCCTCCACCACGAGATAGACCTGCTTTGTATAGTCTCCTTCGTTTCGGTATATTGTATAATTACTAGTGTCCGACCGAATGTGATTTTTTGCCGAAGCCGAAGCCGAAGCCGATTCTTCGGCAAAATGGAAATAATCGGCCGAAGGCCGAAGCCGATGCCGAATAAGAAATGAGAAATGTTCTCAAGTAAAATAAATTATAAAATTTATTCTTTGCTTTTGTTATATGGGCATTTCCACGAAAATGTCAACCACAGCTGAAAAATTTAATGTATTTCTAAGTTCAATTTTTTAATCTAGTTAAATACTATTGTATAATGGTCGAATACTCGCAATATTGTGGGTATAAAAAGTTATCAATTCTTTTCATTTGTCGATAAACTTGTATTAAAGACGTTAAAACGTATTCATCGAAGATATATACAATTAAATTATAGACGTTTCACCTTTAATTTTATGTTTTTTTTTCATTTCTTTTTAACTCTTTGAAATCAGAATTTATTTGTTGTAATCGAATTCATATTTTTTTATATCTTCTAATATATAAAAATTTCGTGTCACGGTGTTAGTGTTTGAACTCCTCCAAAACCGCTTGATCGATTTGAACGAAATTTTGTTTGTGCATTTGGTAGGTATGAGAATAGGTCGTAAAGTTTTTTTCACTCTCCTATTCCCGAGGGGCGTGGTACTTTTTCAAAAACACAAAAATGAATTTAACTTTCGACCCATGTGTCCCACATCAATGAAACAAAGTAGTGCCCTTCGACTAGCAAAATTGAGCGATCTATGAAAAGGGAGGCATGGCACCGCCCATACAATTAAATTTTTTGATTTTTTGAATAGATTTGAAACTACATTTATAACAATGAAAGTCGATATGAAGTAACTTATTGGCCAGGTTTTTTATTTATAAAACTGACACGGGTATTGGAAAACGGGGCAAGGATCCGCCCATTCAATTCAAATTTTCAATGCAGAATAGCTATGGAAGTAAAGGAACAGAACATTTTTCTCAGAATGAAGTTACTATCTGGTGGTGGCCTGCTACTGAAAAGCTATAACGGGTATTGTACAAGGTATCACAAATCAAAGAAACTCGATTTGGAGTTACTATTTGGTGATATCCTACTGGGAACTACTGGGAAATATTCAAAAACGAGAACGGGTATAAGACAAGGAGTGTGGCTCCACCCATAAAACATAATTTTTTTTATTGGAGTGGAGTTTTTATTTGTTGATGGCCTTATATTGGCAAACTGGAACAGGCATTGGACTAGGACGGCAGCAACGCGCCGGGTACCAGCTGGTTTAATAATATAAAACTATTTTTAAAAGCCTTAGTTGGTCTTCTTAATTACACATTTTCTTAACGGATATTTTGTCGCGTGGGTTACGTCGCGTGAGTTACGGCAAAGATTTTTTGGAAACTCTTCATATTTTTAAATTGGCAAACTTCACTGTTTTTCCGTTGAGAAAATTCGCTGAATTTTACAATCTAAACTTGCTTGTTAAACACACTTCTGTTTTTGTCGCGTGAGTTACTCCCATATTTACCACTGCTTTTCTTAGTTAGTTACAGGAACGAAAATTTTGGTAAATCATACCATTACTATTTTTTCTAATGTTCTATGATACATGTACATTAGAATTTTTTTCATTGATAACATAAACTTCTGAGAAAACGAAGCTTAATGACGAACGCATGTCACGTGAGTTACCATGGAAATGTTATTCATTTCAGTACAAAAAAAATTACTGAAATCATTAAATTCGAGTAAAACGCAAGAGTTTTTCTGCAAAATTCGGATTTTTCTGTTATTGATATACAGACGTCAGGATAAAGTTGAAAAAAAATTGAATATATTTTCGATCCAGTGGAGAAAAGCTTCAGAAATGTAATACTAACTGAAATCTGGCAGAAAATTTCTAGGGTTAACTCGGCTTTTATATTTCAGTCCATAACAAAATCAAAAACTTTACAGTCGGACTCGCTGCATTTACCATTTGAATAAGATTTTCAAAGAGTGAACACCAACTCATGAAAGAACAGAAAAGGAGAGAAACACAAAACAACCAATGAAAATGTTTCAAATGTGGAATATTTAATGGAGTTCCTGAATAATTAAAAAAAATTCTAAAAACTTACAAAAAAAAATTGTTTAGCAAAACCATTCGGAAAAAAAAATTGGCTCTTTCGGCCGAAGCAGAAGCCGAAGCCGAAGGTCAAAATATTGGCCGATTATGCCGATTACCGAAGCCGAAGCCGAATAATCGGTCGGACACTAATAATTACTATCAAGAATTCCTCAGTTTTTAAATTATCATTTAACCACGTTTCCGTAAAGACCAGGACGACAAACTGACAAGATTTAATGTTTACCTTTCATGCCAACACAATTATGGTAGAATAAGTTTAAAGCACTTGACGGGTTTAGCTGGTTTTTAGAGATAGGGGTCGTGAAGGGGTGAGAGGAGGGAGCAATAGTAACATTTTGTGTTAGCACAAGATCTATATAGATACCAAATCCTGAATGTGTGTGCGATGCAAATGTAGAGAGATCATTTTCCACATCTTTTTGAGATAAATTAAAGTTTCTGGTAGTTTATAAAAATGTTCTTCAACTCAACTGGGTCCGTTGGAAGACCTTCTTGGTGTATCATCACCATAACACTTGTTTTAGTTAGACCATATAAGTATACAAATAATATTCGATTTTTTATGTAGGTACGTATGGTACAAGTGGACATTATCATATCATCGCCCGTCACGAAGACGTGACATAACACCATGGATTGCACTAAAAATATTTACCTCTTTTACCTTCAACGCGTCATTTATGATTTATATACCTATTTTAATCTCTAGGAAAGAAGATGCAATTAATTATAAAAGAAATTTGTCATAGTAATCATCGGGGATTTATCGGCAAGCGAAAACCCTACTATAAGGTTATGTTTTAATGTCTGAAGCAATATATCAATTGAGAGTCTTGCATCATCGCATGCAAAATTTTGTAATAACTGCAAAAATTACCTGCAATTTCTTATGTCCAATCGAAAAGAATTCATTGCTGCTTCTGTTATGATAATCCGATCAGCCAATATATCATCTAATGGCTTATTGCCTTTTAACCATGTAACAATTCCAGGTTTTTCTTCAAACTGTATTTCAAAATGTGCAGTATCTCCACCTAAAATATTATGTTATATTACAAAAAAGTAAGCCAAAAATTAAAGCAAATTTGCTCAAGGATTTCAGGGAAATTTAAATATTACCGGCATAAACTAACTGTTTAATATATAAAATATTACTTGATTTTTCCCTTTTTTATCATTCTTACAAAAAAAGGCAATTTATTCTAGAACTAAAAGGATGTAAAAGCATATATTTTTTAGATAAATTGCACTTTTATCGTTATTATTCCATTAAGCCTCATTTTGACATTACTTACATTTATGCGAAGGGTACTATTTATATTTCGTGAATAGCAAATAATAACAAACACTTTTAAATGGAAATGGCTTTATTCTTTTTCAAAATATTCCCTTTGATGATCAACTCACTTTTGCATTGGTTCAAAGCATTTGTCATAGCAGTTTTTCCATGCAGTTTTCATAGCGATTGATAAATTATGGGAATCCAACGAGAGCAAATTTTTTTTACAGATAAGTGTTCATGCAAAATCGAATGTATTGAAGTGAAACTAATGTGCAGGGATGCCTCTATCTCACGATATGACACATAACGATCTTGCATTATTAGTTCACGTACTGCATCGATTATGGACGACCTTCAAGGAATTCATCGGCGACCGAACTACGACCACTTTTATTTAAATTTATTATACCAGCGATATACTGTGGTTTTTGATGGTGCTTTATTGTCATTCAAAGAACTTGGTTCATCGACACATTCTTGTTGAGATAATCCACGTCGAAAGTTCTGAAAAATAATCCAACAAAAACCTTCTCTTGAAAATACCATTTTTTGACCAAATTGGTTTTCTTAACTCACTGTAAGCAAAACACATGAGTCGGTTCACATTGGCCTCACTCAACCGACTCACTTTGATGTGAGGCCGCTGTCAAATGTTTACACACATAACTTGCCTCACTTTGAGTCTGATAAACTCGAACCAAAAATTCTTTACTTTCAGAGTAATATCTACGCTAAAATTTGCGTTTTATTCCAACTAGGCATATTTGTTTAATATTTAAATTGATTTCACATATAAACATTGCGCTAAAATAGTGCAACACAACAAATACACCAAACAATGACGAATGTCACAACAAAGGAATAGAAGTGAGTCGCAAAATTTTTACAATTTTTGAAACTCTTGCCTCACGTAACATTTCACCTTCCCACTTCCTCATCTCTTCTGTAGACGTCAAAGTGAGTCGGTTGAGTGAGGCCAATGTGAACCGACTCCATAGCACCTATACATCATAACGTTGTGAGTACATTTATGCTTATAAATGTCAAACTTTCTTATAGTGATGCCATATTTTAGCTTTTGACATTAGTGTTGCCAGTTCCCGAAATATAAATGGTACCCCTCGTAGATTTCCTAATTATAAATTCGTCTAATTTCTTAATTTTTGATGCGATTTGGATATGGTTTAAAATCAGTGAATAATTTTTTTATTTTATTTTTAAAAACTTCAAAAGTTTTTCTGAAAATTAGTCATGGTTTTTTTATACCTTACTACTTTATTCTTTATAAGGGTGGACCAAAAGTCATGCCTGTTTATATTAATTGAATTACTTTTTTGTTCATTTTTTATTTCCAGATTTAAATCATTGAACTTGATTAGATTATCATTCAAAATTACACAAACGAGCAACGGACCAAAGTGGTAGAATTTTACTTTTCCACTAGGCCTTAAATTTTACTGACGTAACGATCCTATCGAAATTATTTCAACACCAGAAACGCATATAGCAAAACAACAATTAATCATTTCATTGCACATTTCCGACAACAAGATTCAGTGCCGGTCTTAACACGAACAAGAAAACCGATAAAAGTGTAGAACAATGTTAACATTGATCGTGTACTGAACAGTGTTGAAGAATATCCAGAAACATCAACGCGAAGACGTTCTGGAAAACTGGGCATGTCTACCACATAACTTCAGCAGATTTGATCTTAGCAATCCATGGAAGGTGGAACACAACCAACAACTTTTACCAATTGACTACCAGGAACGATTAATTAGGGCAACACGCTTCACTGCCTGAACAGAAAGCAATGTAGCTGCTGATTTTCTTGTACCTGCTATGTCAGCTGTTTGAAATGAAATCGTCTTCACAAAACAATAATGTCCACAATGATGTATCTCACTCCTAACTAATGGCATATTTATGTTTCTGTATTAAGAACATTTCATTATGTTGTAAGCAAAATTTTTGCATAAAATAAATAAATAATTTAAAATAAACGCGCGAGCTTTAAATTTTAATTGAAATATAATCATAGTAGCATACATCAACTATGACGCTACATAAAAGTTGAAGTTGGCTCAACTTGAACCACAGACATAACTACAAGCCACTTGAATGCTACACATTCTGTCAATATTTAATGCATTCAGGACATTTTGACTTTTGACAGGTCATACTACGCACTACAAACTACATCATTGTTCAAGCGTGACTTTTGGCCCACCCTGTGCTTTCTTTATACATTGTTTATACTGTGTTCAGCCTGGAACTAAAAGTTGCTTTTTCTTAAAAGCAACTAAACGCAACTTAAAAAGCAGCTTTTCTCCATACACATGTTGCTGGAAAAAAGCAACTTTTATTCTACTTTTTTGTATGTGTCACCCTGTGTTTCGACGATACTTCCGAAATTCGAATTATATTTTCTGGCTTCACTAACGCTGCAGCTACACGTTCAAGAAATTGCTTTCAAGTTGATCACACATAGTGCTTGTCAAAATTCATTCGAAGTGATAGCTGTGACGTAGGCTGTGCGCAACTTGATAGTCAATTTTGTTTCCAAGATGCCATCGTCAAGGCAACAACTCAATTTATTTACAAAAACTGTGATCAGCTGTTTAACTTGACCGTCAAGTTGCCTCACGACTTGAAATAAAAAAATTGATATCAAGTTGGTTTTCAAGTTCGAAAAGTTTGAGTATGTTATTAAAAAAGTGTGAATGTGTTGCAACTTGAAAGGCAACTTGAAAGAAAAATTGAACGTGTAGCCACCAAGTAAGGCATTTGTCAAAGAAAATATAATAAGCAAAGTCAGCAAAGGAAACAAAGAGAGGATTGTAAGTTTTTCTCTATTTTAAAATATAATATAATAATAATGGTCAATAACAGTGGCGTTCCTGGGCGAGGCGGGCGCTCATGGTGCCCTATAAGAAATTTTTAAATAATAAAAAACCAACTCGATGAAATTTAGTGTTTTTATTATTATTAAACTATTTACTTTAGTAGTAAATAAAGTAGTATTGCAATGTTCTTAACTACTGTATGCTTATGGCAAGTACACCAGAAATTAACTGATTTCTCATGTGACTTTTTTATCAATTATCAATAATTAACATACAAAAATTTTCTATTTTTAAGATTTAATATGAAAGATCATTATTTCATAAAATAATTCCTACAATTAGTAAAAATTTGGCCGAATCGAATGGAATATTTAAAAATTATTAAAAAATTAGGTGACAAATGGTCCTATCTACATTTTCATGCATCCATGATTCTCATTCATCATGTATACGCTTTTGGAATAAAGCGGATCAACTTAAATGTAATCATTGTTAAAACAGGACAAAACAAAAACTTTTTCTGATTTTGAAACACTCACTCAAATTACATCTACTTGCTCTGAATAACATATATAATTTGGAAAAGGGACACAATTATACTATGCACCCAGTGTTGACAGAAAGTTTTGAGAAAAGAAGCTAGATGGCCTTTAAAAAATGGCTAGAAAAGGCTAGATGGCTTTAAAAAAAAAGCTAAAAAAAGGCTAGATTTGTTAACGTTATAATATCCTAAACCTGAAAGGTCAGGGTATATTGACTTTGTGCAAACGTTTGTAACGCATAGAAATAAGCGAGTACGGTATAGAAAAGTATATATATTCCTGATCAGTGTCACCTCGTTCGTCCATCTGTCTATGTGTTGTCTGCAAAAATAGGCTAAGAAGCTATTGAATATTTTTGGAATCCGCCCACGGAAACGCTTACTTTTCATACAACTAAAAAATAAAAATCGCCGATATATCTACCGAAATAAAATTTAAATGTATTTATTTTTTATCAAAACGCAGACGTACACAAAAAATGGACGTGATCTATCCATGAATATGCCCACCTCCCATACAACTCCAACATTGAAAACACTATTATAAAGACGCTTTTATTTGAACTACAGGGATAAAACTTCAGATCAGATATGTATTTTATATTAAAACTTAGATGTGTACTAAAATGTTAAATAGTCGACATTCGCCCATACAACCCACTATAGTAAAAAAGCTGTAAAGAGGTTTATATGAGCCAAAAATATAAAACTTGGTATTGAGATTGTTGTATCAAAACTAAGATGTGTTCACAAAATAAGCGACATCCGCCCATGAACACGCTCATCTCCCATGCAACCCACAATATGGAAAACACTATAAAACGTTTATATTTGGCCTACAGAGATAAGACTTCGTATGAGATCATAGTATATAAAACTAAGGTGTGCTCACAAAAAAAGGCGTCATCCACCTACGAACGCGTCTTCCTCCCATACAACCTTCATTAGTAAACCTATATAGTTCTATAAAGAATACATGGATTTAAAACAAAAATAGGAAGTAACTTCGATTTGTTTTAGTATTTTAATATAAAGTTTATTTAAATATTATAGGAGGTTTAGTGTATTTCATAGTCGGACTAGACTTTCTTTACTCGTTTTCTTTTAAGAACATGTCTTATCGTTAGAAGAAAATTTAGCATGCCAGTTTGAATACGGTTTCTTTACTTGTTTTTTTTTTAATTTCGTTGTATAAAGAATTCTTTCTACCTCAGCGTAGCTTAATGCCAAAATAATAAAACTAAAAACCAAGTCTGATAGCTCTTGGAACGGATCTTCATTCAATGAATCTATAGCTTCTGCCGAGAATTCTGTTATGGAACTTAAGTTATTCCACTTGTGATTTACAATTTTTTGCCATTATATTTTAATCATCGTTATTTTTTCCGTAGAGTAACTGGATTTTTCTTTCTCTATAACAGAAAATATTTGGATTTAACCACTTTAAAAGTATAAAAAGAGCAATAGAAGATTCAGACTTTCAAAATTGCAACGTCAGAAAAATTGAATATAGTAATGCATCTTTAAGCAATATATTAAAAAAGGCTAGAAAAGGCTAGAAAAAAAAAAACAAAGGCTTAAAAAAAAGGCTAGAGGCTAGATGGTAATTTTCGAGGCTAGGCAACAAAAAAAAAGGCTAGATCTAGCCTCAAAAAGGCTAAACTGGCAACACTGTATGCACCACTGTTTTTGTACACGGTATGCTACTAGTTTTTTCTTATACTAATATATTTGGGGTCTCTAAACAAGAAAATCACAAAAAAAAAATTTTAATGGTTACGTTTTTTTAGGTTTTTCTCGCTTTTTTCGAATAGTCGCATTAAAATATATAAATAATATTTAATATTAAAATATATTCTGTATGCTACTTATTTCATTATTTGAGCCATAAGCAATAAAATTTTTTACATGTTTGTACAAATTTTTACATTTAGATGAGCAATTTATGGCCAAACGTAAAATTCACTCAAAGTAAGATTTCATCATATATGTAAAAACCAGAACTCAAAAACTTAAATGATTCCTGACCTTATTTTTTCACGAATTTCTTTCAGTGATAACTTATTTTCTCTATTCACAATGTATTTTAAAGAGCAAATGGTAAAATAACCATTTTTTTAAGTTTTCGAATTTTTATTATTTTTTAAAGACACTTTTGACTTGCATTATTATGTGGAAAACCATTTTCTCAAAATATTTCTTTTAATAGCACAAAAACTGCTGGTTCAAATGTAAAAATTTGTTCAACTCACATGTCAAAATTTTGTGAAATCTTATTGGGCTTAATTTGATAGGCTTGATTATAAAAATCAAATAAGTAATACACAAGATATACTTAAATATATGCGACTATACTTGAAAAAAGCGAGAAAAACTTGAAAAAATTTTAAAAAATTATAACCATAAAATTTTTTTTGCTATTTTCGTGTTAAGAGGCCCCAAATCTATAAGAAAAAATAATGGGATACTGTGCAGATGATGCAATTTGTTCAAGTAGAATGAATCAAGCCACAAAACGTGTTTTTCCATTTATGATAATTATTGATTTTTGTAAGTAAATTTTGTATTTACGTATTAAAATTGAATACGTAAACTTTTCATAAACTGAACCAAATGAAAAAAAGCGGACCAAACGTTAAAAAAGAACAAACATTTTCTGTCTGTTTGAGAAATAAAAAAAATATCGAAATGGTGTTCCCCTAAACTGGTGGTACCCGAGGCGGACCGCCCCTCTTTCCCCCTAGAAACGGCTCTGGTCATAAACACTTTTTTATTTCAGAAAATGGCAAAAGCGCCTAAGTGGACTGTTGCTAGGGCTGCCAGGTCTAAACACGGGTTGTCCCGATTTTCAGCTTAAAAATTTGCGTCTCGCGAAGACCTTACGTGTATTATGTTTATTACTTTTTTAAAATATTTTATATGTTTTTATTTTCTTTACGAGCTCGAAAATTTCGATTTTATGATCGTTTACACAATTGAAATTGATCTATAAAAAATATTTCTACGTTTTCAACCCAGATTTTTAATTAAATAGTTTTGACTTTAAGATATCCATTCATGTAGAACAGAGGTGTTATTGCAGTGAGTTAAATTATAATTATAAATTTTTGTGTCCTCTGAGCTTATACTTATAGTCCTTAAAAAAATTACAAAAAAAATAGTCACCACTTTGAGTGTGTATACCAACAAAGTATACACTGTGACCAGGCAAATCTCTGTTACAAGTTTTGCCGCACACAGCACCAACATCTATCGACACCAAAAGCAGCGAGCAACAACAGCAACAGCTAGCAACAGCAACAACAGCGAACAACTCATCACACAGCTTCCACAGTTTTGTATTTCATTAAGTATTATTTTCCTCTAAATATTTTGTAAAATGAGTTTTGTACCAAACTGAACTGTTTAAAAATTAAGTTATATATATTCAATAATAAGTTGAAATATTTTTTTACTACTGTCCCGATTTTTTTTTTGCAAAATCCCGATTTTTAAAAAAAAAAATCTGGCATCCCTAACTGTTATCATGTTTTCGAAACACAAATGTCAATATAAAAGCTACAGCTTTTTTTCGAACGTAGGAATATATAATCATATATAAAAAAACTCGCGTGTAGCAATGTACACGTGGTTGAAGTGAAACTTCTTCAACAGTAAGAAATTAGAGAGATTTTAGTGTGATTTAATTTAATTTAATTTAATTTAATGTAATTTAATTTAATTTAATTTAATTTAATTTAATTTAATTTAATTTAATTTAATTTAATTTAATTTAATTTAATTTAATTTAATTTAATTTAATTTAATTTAATTTAATTTAACTTAATTTAATTAAATTTAATTTAATTTAATTTAATTTAATATAATTTAATTTAATTTAATTTAATTTAATTTAATTTAATTTAATTTTATTTAATTTAATTTAATTTAATTTAATTTAATTTAATTTAATTTAATTT
>OY282640.1:71308614-71311892 GCA_958299015.1 Tetanocera ferruginea
TAATTTAATTTAATTTAATTTATTTTAATTTAATTTAATTTAATTTTATTTAATTTAATTTAATTTAATTTAATTTAATTTAATTTAATTTAATTAATTTAATTTAATATAATTTAATTTTAATTTTAATTTTAATTTTAATTTTAATTACTTTAATAATATAATAATTTAATTTAATTTAATTTAATTAAATTTAATTTAATTTAATTTAATTTAATTTAATTTAATTTAATTTAATTTAATTTAATTAATTTAATTTAATTTAATTTAATTTAATTTAATTTAATTTAATTTAATTTAATTTAATTTAATTTAATTTAATTTAATTTAATTTAATTTAATTTAATTTAATTTAATTTAATTTAATTTAATTTAATTTAATTTAATTTAATTTAATTTAATTTAATTTAATTAATTAAATTTAATTGATTTAATTTAATTTAATTTAATTTAATTTAATTTAATTAATTTAATTTAATTTAATTTAATTTAATTTATTTAATTTAATTTAATTTAATTTAATTTAATCTAATTTAATTTAATTTAATTTAATTTAATTTAATTTAATTTAATTTAATTTATTTAATTTAATTTAATTTAATTTAATTTAATTTAATTTAATTTAATTTAATTTAATTTAATTTAATTTAATTTAATTTAATTTAATTTAATTTAATTTAATTTAATTTAATTTAATTTAATTTAATTTAATTTAATTTAATTTAATTTAATTTAATTTATTAATTAATTTAATTTAATTTAATTTAATTTAATTTAATTTAATTTAATTTAATTTAATTTAATTTAATTTAATTTAATTTATTTAATTTAATTTAATTTAATTTAATTTAATTTAATTTAATTTAATTTAATTTAATTTAATTTAATTTAATTTAATTTAATTTAATTTAATTTAATTTATTTAATTTAATTTAATTTAATTTAATTTAATTAATTTAATTTAATTTAATTTAATTTAATTTAATTTAATTTAATTTAATTTAATTTAATTTAATTTAATTTATTTAATTTAATTTAATTTAATTTAATTTAATTTTATTTAATTTTATTTAATTTAATTTAATTTAATTTAATTTAATTTAATTTAATTTAATTTAATTCAATTTAATTTAATTTAATTTAATTTAATTTATTTTTATTAAATTTATTTTAATTTAATTTAATTTAATTTAATTTAATTTAATTTAATTTAATTTAATTTAATTTAATTTAATATAATTTAATTTAATTTAATTTAATTTAATTTAATTTAATTTAATTTATTTAATTTAATTTAATTTAATTTAATTTAATTTAATTTAATTTAATTTAATTTAATTTAATTAATTTAATTTAATTTAATTTAATTTAATTTAATTTAATTTAATTTAATTTAATTTAATTTAATTTAATTTAATTCAATTTAATTTAATTTAATTTTATTTAATTTAATTTAATTTAATTTTATTTAATTTAATTTAATTTGATTTAATTTAATTTAATTTAATTTAATTTAATTTAATTTAATTTAATTAATTTAATTAATTTAATTTAATATAATTTAATTTTAATTTTAATTTTAATTTTAATTACTTTAATAATATAATAATTTAATTTAATATAATTTAATTTAATTTAATTTAATTTAATTTAATTTAATTTAATTTAATTTAATTTAATTTAATTTAATTTAATTTATTTTAATTTAATTTAATTTAATTTAATTTAATTTAATTAATTTAATTTAATTTAATTTAATTTATTTAATTTAATTTAATTTAATTTAATTTAATTTAATTTAATTTAATTTAATTTAATTTAATTTAATTTAATTTAATTTAATTTAATTTAATTTAATTTAATTTAATTTAATTTATTTAATTTAATTTAATTTAATTTAATTTAATTTAATTTAATTTATTTAATTTAATTTAATTTAATTTAATTTAATTTAATTTAATTTAATTAATTTAATTTAATTTAATTTAATTTAATTTAATTTAATTTAATTTAATTTAATTTAATTTAATTTAATTTAATTAATTTATTTTAATTTAATTTAATTTAATTTAATTTAATTTAATTTAATTTAATTTAATTTAATTTAATTTAATTTAATTTATTTAATTTAATTTAATTTAATTTAATTTAATTTAATTTAATTTAATTTAATTTAATTTAATTTAATTTAATTTAATTTAATTTAATTTAATTTAATTTAATTTAATTTAATTTAATTTAATTTAATTTAATTTAATTTAATTTAATTTAATTTAATTTAATTTAATTTAATTTAATTTAATTTAATTTAATTTAATTTAATTTAATTTAATTTAATTTAATTTAATTTAATTTAATTTAATTTAATTTAATTTAATTTAATTTAATTTAATTTAATTTAATTTAATTTAATTTAATTTAATTTAATTTAATTTAATTTAATTTAATTTAATTTAATTTAATTTAATTTAATTTAATTTAATTTAATTTAATTTAATTTAATTTAATTTAATTTAATTTAATTAATTTAATTTAATTTAATTTAATTTAATTTAATTTAATTTAATTTAATTTAATTTAATTTAATTTAATTTAATTTAATTTAATTTAATTTAATTTAATTTAATTTAATTTAATTTAATTTAATTTAATTTAATTAATTTAATTTAATTTAATTTAATTTAATTTAATTTAATTTAATTTAATTTATTTAATTTAATTTAATTTAATTTAATTTAATTTAATTTAATTTAATTTAATTTAATTTAATTTAATTTAATTTAATTTAATTTAATTTAATTAATTTAATTTAATTTAATTTAATTTAATTTAATTTAATTTAATTTAATTTAATTTAATTTAATTTAATTTAATTTAATTTAATTTAATTTAATTTAATTTAATTTAATTTAATTTAATTTAATTTAATTTATTTTAATTTAATTTATTTTAATTTAGTTTAATTTATTTAATTTAATTTAATTTAATTTAATTTAATTTAATTTAATTTAATTTAATTTAATTTAATTTAATTTAATTTAATTTAATTTAATTTAATTTAATTTAATTTAATTAATTTAATTTAATTTAATTTAATTTAATTTAATTTAATTTAATTTAATTTAATTTAATTTAATTTATTTAATTTAATTTAATTTAATTTAATTTAATTTAATTTAATTTAATTTAATTTAATTTAATTTAATTTAATTTAATTTAATTTAATTTAATTTAATTTAATTTAATTTAATTTAATTTAATTTAATTTAATTTAATTT
>OY282640.1:71317092-71421104 GCA_958299015.1 Tetanocera ferruginea
TGAAATTGAAATTGAAATTGAAATTGAAATTGAAATGAATTGAAATTGAAATTGAAATTGAAATTGAAATTGAAATTGAAATTGAAATTGAAATTGAATTGAAATTGAATTGAAATTGAAATTGAAATTGAAATTGAAATTGAATTGAAATTGAAATTGAAATTGAAATTGAAATTGAAATTGAAATTGAAATTGAAATTGAAATTGAAATTGAAATTGAAATTGAAATTGAAATTGAAATTGAAATTGAAATTGAAATTGAAATTGAAATTGAAATTAAAATTAAAATTAAAATTAACATTAAAATTAAAAATTAAAATTAAAATTAAAATTAAAATTAAAATTAGCAGTTACCGCTGCGATGCCGAGGTCTTTTTCGACCTACCCGGTCTCGAGAGTGTTCTTGTTGCTGTCTTTGGGGTGGCGTTTTCTGAGACGCAGGTACACACTCTCTACGCCCCACGCCATCTTCCCCTTACGAGGGTACAGAATAACCTCTGCCTCTTTGTTGATTTGGAGGATATAGTGTTGCCTTCCGCTACTACCAGGTAGCTGCTCGGCAATTTTTAACACCCTCCAGTCAGCTGTCGTCACGTCAGGGTTCTGCTTTTGGTGTAATTTTAGCGCTGATTCCTGTGTCACCACTCTGGGGAACAGCACTTTCGCGTTCGGTAGAGACGGGATGTCCATCCTGTCTACCACTTCTAGCTGAGCGCTATCCCATAGGACTTGGAGCGTCGGTGCAACTCCTTTTACCCACTCCAGAGTCGGATCATCATTGCACTTGAAGATGTTGACTTCGTTGAACCATCCCGCTTTGTTGTTTGTTTTTGTTGTTGTTTTGAACCATCCCGCACCATCAAAGGTGGGCATGGGAGCGTCAGGATGAGTCTCCATTCTCGCGAACATCGCCTCGAGCAGCTTCATCTCTACCGATTTCCACCGCTCGAGAGACATTTGCCCTTGGGGAACGCTTCGGTTAATGAGTGCCACGATCAGATGTCGGTTTGTTTGTAGAGACCGGTTTTTGCTTATGCCGCTTGCTTTCAGGAGCTATGACCTTTCCGTCCTACGATCCCTGGCGCTTTTGAGCTACCTGCTCTTCGATCTTATTCGCGAACTGCGATGTCGTAGGTGCAAAGTGTGGTAGGCTCGCGAAGAATTTTCTGCCCTCAGAAACCTTCTGCTCAGCCCAGGGGAGCTTCTTCTTCACTTTGGAAGATAGACCGCTCTTACACGAAAGCCGGCTGCAGATACTAAGAGCAGCTTTGTATTGAGCTTTGGCTCTCAATCCCTCCTTCGATTTCGTCATGGGCCCTACCTTACTTAAGGTACTGGAACCCGCTGACTTGTCGGGGGAGAGAAGTGGGATAAGTTTTAGTTCATTGTCCCACAACAGCCTGTATGACATGGGTGGCGCTACCAGAAACCTTCTTAGACGCGAAGGCTCTCGTCATCATAGCCCGTTGTGTCATTGCAACCAAAGCCTCTACACCACGTCAAGGTAGCTATCCCAAAGTAGTAGAGGTAAACTTAAGAAATTATCGAAAAAATTCGATATTTTGATTGTTTCTTTTTGCTTGCTCATTTTATAATGCTTACTTTTAAAGTTTTCTAAGTTTTGGTCTCGGTAAGAAGTCCATAATTGAGTGTTATTAATTTATTTGTTAATTTTCGGAAGATCAACAAAAAATACGTGCAAAATCGGACCAAAGAGACAAAGTAGGAGAGGTTACAACTTAAACGGATTTCTACGTCTACACTTACAAAACAATCGAAACTGTTTTTTTTTTGTTGTTTTTTTTCTTTAATTTTAAGTTTAATTTATATTCAATAAAATTTTTAATTTAAATTTAAGCTTAGCAATAGCAAATGGTAGTAAATTTTTGTTTTTTTTTTTTCTTAAACGCACGTATTATTTAACCTCAACACTGATTTTGTTTGTTTTTTACCTTAATTTTAGCTCACTTAGCTTGAATATTTGTAATTTTTTTATTTTTTTTTTATAGTAATTGGTAGGTAGTGGATTAAGTTACTTAAAAATTTTTTTTTTAATTTAAATGTTGCTAACCCTTAAGTTATTAATTTATATTTTAATATAACCTTTATATCTAACTATATTGGGGAAATCATTTAATTTTTGAGAGGAAGTTTAGAATTCTGAAATGTTTTTATATAATTAACTATTTTCATTGGAATAAATTTTATTTAATTGCTGTTTACTTTTTGATAGTTAAACAGTTTTTATAGTTTTCCAATTAGAATAATGCTTTAGCAGCAGATATTATACATATTATTATATTGTTTATTATAATTATTTTTTTATGATCATATTTTCTTTTGACTAATAACGCTCAGAAGTGTGTTACTTGCCGTGATCTCCCATAGAAAAAGAAAGAGTTTTACTTCTTATCTGTGAGCATGGCTATGAGAATTCTATATGTGTTAGGTTTGCGCTTAGGAGGTAATCCACAAGGGTTAAATTTTTTAATAGGAATAAATTAAATATCTAAATATTTTAAGAGCTTCTCATTTTATGCAATATAAAGCAACTAATTATTTATTGAAAATCATATTTTTTAGTGTTGAAATTTTTCAGTATTTTATAAATATTGCTGAAAATTCTGTATGATTAAATATTTGACTATGAATGTATCTAAAAGTTCAAAATTTGACTTTTGTTGATTTTGTTTATTATTTTGATTCGACTTTTTTCAAATTTAAACAGTTTTAGAGAGATGTTAATTATTATAATTATGTAAAACAACTTTTACTATATAAAGAAGGCATTGTTAAAAAACATTTTCTAACATTGAGACCTTTATTCCCAAAACCATTAACTTAACTTGTTTGCACTAAAATTTTATACTCAAAAATTGAAACACAAAGTAAAAAAAAATTATTGTTGTGAAATCTTTGCAGTGAAAAATCTTCATTCATGGAAAAAATTTTTCTTCGTGAATATCGATACGAAGAATCCTCAAAAAAATTACTTTTTATGAAAGATATAGTAGTACCACGCCCTAGTTAATAACGATTTACAGAATACTTCTTTTTAAACTGACATCAGAAAAATTTACATCAGAACTATAAAAAAGGATATATTAAAAAAAGTGTTAAAAGAATTTAGGAATGAACACGAAATGAGTATGTGTGTTTATAATACCCCACCCCACCACTCACACAGCTTTATTTAAAACACATACTCCGTGTTAAATACAAACACAATGTCTTCAAAAATGTAAATTTTACCCAATATATTTTATAAATACATAATAAAAAATTCAGCACCTTTTCAATAAAAATTTTAAATTTTAGCGCTTCCGGAAATTTTTCATGCAGATAGTTTTGAAATACAAAGTTTTGAATCGATTCCTCTAAAATATGAAGTTGTTGCAAGAGGTATTCCGCAACCTGACGCCATTTGGTACCATGACGATGAATTGGTGAAGGAAAATAATCGTGTGCTCATCAAAGTAAACGGGGTTTGTATTTTCCTAGTTCTTTCATAATTTTTGAAAATATGTATTATATGTATATCTGCATACATTGCAGTGGCGTTGATAGCTTTTGGTTCTGGGAGGGGTCCGCAAAAAAGTAATGACATGTCGCTAAGTAAGTACGCTAAGTTCAGTAAATACATACATACTTGTTAGAGTATCCATCAAGTGTATGGAATTTTCAAAAGTGACAATTTTTTCCCCACGAACTTTCCTAGAGAATGGGTGCTAAAAATAATATTTGCGAAAATAAACTTGATCTAGTCTGCACAGAATTTTTTAATTCAATTTCAAAAATTGATTTTTTATTTGTTGTTATCCAAAGAAATATTAAGAGAAAATTGTATAAAAGGAAAGGAGTTTATAGTTAAATATGAAACATGGTTGTGTTTAATTTTGCAAACGCATTAAATTTCTATTTCAAAATTTTTTGTTTAATTTTAAAGTATGTTTTTCTTCTCAGTGTACTTTTAAAATCATTTCAGCTCAGTTCATGAAAAATATTTGCAGGTGAAATATTTTCGCGTATATTTAAAGCACTGGTTTTTCTGTCCAGTTTCACAAATATCTCCGAAGAATGTCCATAAACTATTAAGAGACTTTGCAGCAAAACAACGTTTAACTAAATAGAATCAATTGACAACAACTTTCATATTTGGCTCATGGGTCTGGGGGTAGGGGTTCCGGACCATATCTACGCCACTGATACATTGTATATATCTCTTCTTACTTTAAAATAATTTTTTTATTGCTAGGACAAATATAAGCTGGAATTTACAACTCTTGAGCTCAAAGATGCTGGAGTCTATAAAGTTGTTATTAAAAATAAATGTGGTGAAACATCCCACCAAGGAACTCTATCGCTTTTAGGTAAATAACCATATTCTGCCATTTACATTTTAAATAAAACCAAAAATAAAAACAGTTAATTCAAGAGAAAAAATTCTTTACAGGTATTGCAGAATACCGCAAACCAATTTTAAAGAAAGGGTTGAAAGATACGATTTCTTTAAAAGAATGTGCGCTTTCTGTACCGATAATATTTACTGCAGATCCAATTCCCGAAATAATGTGGCTTAAAGATGGAATTTTACTTCAAGCCGATGAAAACATATCATATAAGATATCTCAACAGGAGCTTGAGAATGGACTTAAGGAATTTACTTGCACCTTGAATTTGAACAAAAGTAAGTAATAGTAACTTCAAGACATTCTCTGCATAAAATTATTTAAGCTTTATATAGTTTATTATACCCTAAACCTGAAAGGTCAGGGTATATTAACTTTGTGCAAACGTTTCTAACGCATAGAACGAAGCGAGTCCGGTATAGAAAAGTATATATATTCTTGATCAGCGTCACCTCGTGAGTCGAGCTATTCATGTCCGTCCGTCCGTGTAAAATGGCTACTGGAATTATTTTACAAAAAACATAAAAAAACCATGGCGGGCGTGATTACAACTCACTGGGACATTGGAAAAAAAAAACAAAAACATGGTTTTTATCAGCATCAAAACCGCCATAGATTGAACTAGAAGAAACAATTTTGATTGAAAAATAACAAAATGGCGGCGTTTTTTCGAAATCGAAAATTGGACAAAATCGGCCAAAAACTCAAATCTATAAAACCGATTTTTCTGTCCGTAATTCATTCCATGCATCGACGAGTGTAAAACAACATATTCAAATTTCAGTACGATCGGTCGAATAGTTTTTGATTTATCACGCCCGCCATGATTTTTTTAATGATTTTTTAAAAAAATTCCAGTAGCAATATATGTGATTAAAATAATAAAAAAAATTTGTTTACGTAATTTTTTTGCAAAGATATATATATTTAATTTTTCAAAATGATGTCTTATTTTTTATTCAACTTATACGCGTCTTAAAACATTAAAATAAAAAAATGTTTGAAGGTGTCACGTCCCCTTAAGAGCCCATTAAAGGTTTTTTTATTTATTTTTTTGCGGGAAAATCACTCTTAAATCAACTTAATCGGATTAATATTCTTCAAATTCTTTTTATTTGATGTATATTTGTCGCAACAATGTTTATTCTACAATTTATATCGATTTAATTTTAATAAATTATAAAAAATAAAAACAAAAATTGCTTCCGTTTTATCTTAAGGAGTGATATTGATTTTCGAATAACTCGAAAACTAGAGCTAACTAAAAAAAATCGCATAGCACCATTAAGATCAGCGCACTCGAATTAAGTTATCCCCCTGGGTGCCCCGTTTGATGGATTTTGCAAATAGCACAGTGTTATTATTTATTGACTGCTGCCAGTGGCATAACTTAGATGAAGGAGAGCCAGGTATGACTTTTGGAAAGCCTTTAGGTGAAAAGTATTGAAAGAATCTTTCATTTGTAATCGACGCGCATTACGCAACTTAACATAAGGACCAGAGATCTGCATGATTGGATTCATTTGCTGTTTCAAGTTCCTTTAATTTTTTAACTCCCTGCAAGTCGAGGCAGGCTAGCAATAAGTTTACGCGAATCATAGGTAGCAAAAATCAAGTCGCCAAATGTAGAAAACTTGAAATGTAGAGACTTGATATGTAGAAAACTTGAAATGTAGAAACTTGATAATAATTGCTTTTTGCCTACAACTTATTTATTTTCAAGCCTTTTACGAAGTTCGTGGAATTGCGTTCGTGTCAGCAGTACTTCGTCTATTGAGTGGAAGTGTATGTTGGATGTTTTTTTTTGGCTTTGGTTTTTTGTATTTTGTTTTTAGGTAGATATAAGTGGTCCTCATGAAAGCTCTTAATCTCGCATATTCGTATTTTCGCAAATTTGTATACGCCATTTAATGAACATACCCTACAAGTTGCTAGTAAATCAGTTGTTTTAGTACAAAATGCCAATACGAGATTTACATACGAAGTTTACTAGCTGAAAATGCATTGGAATTTTGCGTGCACCTCGTTAACTTTTTTTTTATGGAAAAAGAGAACAGCTGATATGCGCAGTGAAAACTTGCGAGGCTTACGTGGTATTCGAGGCATTTGCAAGCTTTCATGAGGACCACTATTATGTTTGCGTTTTGCAAACTTTTTAGTTTTGCAAATTTAGAATAAAACGAGTTAATACTACAGAAATGTAATAAAAAAGATAAAATTTACTTTCAAAGTTTCTACTGTGTTCCAATGTTTCCCCAGTAGAAGCCTCTAATACATTGCAAGGAGAACCTGGAAATTTAGAAACCTGGTTAAATAGATGGTTAATCAAAATAAACATTTAGAAAGAATGATTGTTCAAAAATTACCCTCAAAGTCTCTTTTTTATATGTAATACTTCTATATTGGCAGTAACCTACATTTTCAATGAATTTCAACTACGAAATCAAAGAGAGATAGCCTACCTAAGATTTTGTTGTTTGTATTAGTATATTTGAATATATGAAAATTACTACACACAAGAAAATGTCACATCTTCACAGGGGCGGTTGTTATGAAAAATATGTTACGTATTTTTGTTTGGCATAAATAACGGCTACGCACCATTATACTACAATTATTAGAACAACGCGTTAAAAAAAAACAAAAATTCAAGGTAGCAATATTCAAACAATAAAAATTCGAACAACAAATATAAAAACGAAATTTTTTGGCAAAATTTAATTTTGGGTACATTCGTTAATATATTTTCTCGCTCATATAACAATATATCTGCACTCTACTGTTGGCGAATGTACCTTGAGTGTACTGCCAATATAGAAGTATTACATATATGAATTTAACTCATTTTCACTTTTCAACTTATCTAGTTTTTAGTCTAGTGATAAGCGATGCTCCAAAATTTTCTAAAAACTTTTCAAATTACTTTTACTTATCAAACAATTGAAAAATACTTTTGTACATGAAACATGTTATGAAATTAAATCAGGAAGCAAACTTGATTTTTTGGAGAAGAAGGTAAGGTTATAAAAAAAATATCCAGTATATAAGCAGTTGATTAGGCTATAAACTCCTTTACACCATTCAAATCAGCAGATGTATATGGTATTTTTTTCAGCTCTTTTCCAACAATTCAGCTGCAGATACGACTAGGCAATCTACCTGTATCATGAAAAAAATGTTTGCAAAATACCTGCCTAGGCTGGTATAAGCTTGGAAAGTAATCCAAAATCTTTTAGACCTATCAGCCTTATGTCTTTATACTGAAAAACCATTAAGGGGACGTGACACCTTCAAAACAAATTTATTTTAATGTTTTAAAATGCCTATAAGTTGAATATAAAATAATATAAATAATAATTTTTATTATTTGAAGGTTTTTTATTATTTATTTTTATTTTTTTTTTATAATTTTTTATTCAACTTATACGCATTTTAAAACATTAAAATAAAAAAATGTTTGAATGTGTCACGTCCCATTAAGAAAATCATTGAAAAATCAAAGTCAATGCATTCTTCATGCAAAGCGCAACATGAAGTGCGTTGTGTTAAAAGGAGCATCTTCTATGTGATGCGGCAATGTGGAGTTTTTTTAGCGTTATCTTATTTTATTTTATCTTATTTTTATTATATCTTATTTTTATTATATTAAAGTCACAAAAAAGTAATATATAAGAACGCAAATGCATGTGTTTATATAAGAAAATCAATCACCAGCTGCTTATGCTGTGCTTGCTGCTTTCTTTGTTTTTGTTTCGTTGTTTTTGCTTGTATTGTTTTTGTTTTATACGAACTTTTTCGCAGGCTCTTTCATTGGGTTCTTGTATGTACCAGGGATTGAATTGGACCTTTTTTGATTGTGCCAAATCAGAGAGAAAAATAGTGCTTTTTAGAAAAAAATAGTGCCGAATTTTAACATATCGCGCTCGCGCTCAAAACCGTCAAAACTCAAATTTATTTTTACGGAAAATATACAGAAAAAAACACTAGAGAGCTCTATTGCACACTTCAAGATGATCTTATTTGCATTGATATAACGGTTTTGCGAACACCTTAAACTCGCCTTCTCTATGGAAGATAAATTTAAACAGCACAAAAAAGGCTTGATACAAATTTCAAATTCAACAATTTTCATATTTTTCATTTGGGATCTTTTTTAAACTTAAATAAAAAATAATACTTGTATTCATTAAATGCTTATCATATACACATGTATATGCTATTTTAAATATTGATCTTTATGAGATTTTAAATAGAAAATATTCACTCTACGCAAGCAGATGAGTGTGGCAAGGACAGTACACCTTGGACAATTCTGTATATATTTTTAAATAAAAAAAACATCAAATTCATTTTTAATCTTGCTTACTTTATACCAAAACTATGAAATTGAGACATTTTCCATACAAGATATTGTAGGATATTCATATAACACTCTAAATTCATTATTTATTATTTCAGCTTCAGCAATTTCTTTTTCTAGAAATAATTGTAGTAGTTATGACAAAATGCTAGTCCTTTCACCAGAAACTACATGTTGTTTAGAAAAATATGGAATCATGTTTGATACATCATTATTGAAATCAATTCTTTTTCTGAAGTCTGTACAAAAAGTAATATAAAGTTTTAGTGCAACTCTCTTGAACTCAACAATATCACATTGTGATATGTTTTTTGATTTGTTAAATATTTCGACTGTAGTTCCACAATAAACATCCTCCACAGGGATATGATAATTTAAATTCAACGAGCTTAAAGAACATTGTAGGAATTCAACGATCTGGCAACCTTTCATATCTGTCATCACTTTATCTTACTGACTCTCTTTCTCTTTTTTATATTACTTACACTTTTTAATTTGACGTTAGCAGATTGATATAACCTTTGACGGCGTTGCACGCTGATTAAACTTAATCGTATATTTTTTAGTATATATTGTTTGTTGCATTAATAAATAATGAATTCAGTTAAATTGTTGAGTTTTTAATTTCGGAACTTGCCTCCCCAACATTTTCTGGCGACGAGGATTGGTGAGATTAACAGAGGTGACATATAACCTCATTTTGTCAACATGGATACCGATACATCAAAACTAATGTTGCACCAGCTGCAATCAGCAAATCAAACATTCTTAGCTAACGTGGTCAAGGAAAACAGGGAGTTCTAAGAAAAGGCCATGAGAGATGGAAAGATCGGCAGCGAGAGGCAAGTGGCAGCAGTGCCAAATTTTCGAGGCTTCAACAAAGCCAGCGACAAGTGGAGCACTTATTTGCTTCAACTTGATCAGCATTTTGTGGCAAACGGCGTAACGGATGCGCAGACGAAACGAGCGAGTATACACAGCTGGATCGGAGCTGATAGTCTCGAACTTTTGCAGAAGGTTTTTGATGGAAAAGTAAAGGAAAAAACATTTAAAGAAATAAAAAAACTCGCGTGTAGCAACGTACACGTGGCAGAAGTGAAACTTCTTTAACAGTAAGAAATAAGAGAGATTTTAGTGTGAAATAGAGAGAGAAAGTATCTGAAAAGAAATTCAATCAATACGAAATGGGATAATAATTTGTTGATTTAATATTTGCATCCAGGGACCGTACCCAATATGGTTTTTGTCTAAAGTGTCACATATTAACTTTTATCTCTTAATTTTTATTTTTTCCGACAAAAATAACAGTTTTTTGTGCCTTATAGTTTTTTTGGGAAAAAATAACAGTTATTTTCTGCCGTTTATTTTTCGGTCAAAAATATCAGGTAATTTATATTTGTTCAAGTCATTTTACCGATAAAAAAATTTTGATATTATTATTTTCATCTCATCGGTGAGACATTTTACACATGGTGTCACCAGTTCAATCTGTCAAGCGGCCTTTATGAAAACACAAATTGCTTGATAATTGTGACAGAAAAAACCAAAGATAAAACAAAAGTCAAAAGAAACTTTTATTTTTCCTCAAAAAATATAAGGCAAAAAATAACACTTAAATTTTAACTTTTAAAGAATTAGTCTTAAATTTTAAAAGAACTTAATATTCATGAGGCTGAGGACATTTGTAACATAATGGTATATTTGGAAAAGTCTTTCAACAATTTTTTTCATTTGAAAATTGTAAAATAACAGTTATTTTCGTTCCTTGTTTTAGTTCAGTTGGTGTTTTAGTTGCTTTCGAATGTTTTCTCAACATTGTCACTTTTTGAATGTTAGATTGCATAGTACTCGTTGAAGGAGCCTCCGAAAGCAGAACAAATCTTGCTGATTATTGTGTTTTGCTTCCTGATTATAATAATTGCTATGTTGAGTGAGGGCCTCGTAAAGCAGCGAACGTTGATTGTTGAGTGTATCAACTTGGTTGGCTATCAAATTTTGTTGAGATGATGGGTGAGTTCCAAAATACATTTTAACAAAGCATCAGCGTGTTTTTTGGGGATTGGTTCTTTGTATATTCACCAAAATACACTGATACTTGTAGGATGAAAATTAATGTTACGGTTATGTTAATAATGTAATGTTAATGTTAATGTAATGTAAATGTTAATTATGTTATTTTCAGTATGTTACGCGTTCAGTTTTAATTACATTTTATTTGGATATTTATCATGTGCATACGTGGCGTAACGGAATAGATTCCGGCTTATAAGCAACGATGTTCGGGGTTCAATTCTCGGCAGCGGCAGTAATTTTTTTTTAATTTTCATATGAATTGAAAACGTTAGCCTAGCGTCACGAAAAAGCACCTTGAAATTTCACTCGCCGCCAAAGAAGTTTCACTTCAAAACCACATCAAGCGAGCACTTCACTGATAAGCAACATGTGTTGGCGGCACGTTTTAAATTCTATCGGACAACAATGAAGTCCGAGCAGTCATACAGCGACTGGGTAGCCGAGCTCCACGGCGCCGCTAACGATTGCATGTTTAGATGTTCTAAGTTGGGTTGTGATGAGTCATGTGTAGACAGCAAAACTCGGGATATGGTCGTTATACATACACTTCACGAGAAAGTACGGACTGCAGCTCTGCAAATCCAACAATTCCAACATTAGAAGAGGTGTTCCAAATTGCTTCTATTTACGATACTACCGTAAAAACTTGTTCGGTAATGAAGGATGGCGAGGCTTCCGTGGTGAATGTAATTAATAAGTCGGCAGCATAGAGGCATAGATCTACTAGGCGTGAAAGCCGCAAATGGAGAGGGCGCAGTCAAAGCCGTGGGGCTCCAGATGCTTCGTTTAAATCTTGCCCAGGGTGCGGGGTATCACATTCAAGAACCGATTGCTATCATTACAAAAGGAAAACAAAATGCAATGCATGCATGAAGTCAGTACATATAGCATCAGTGTGTAATTCAACATCAAATCGCAAAGCAGTAACAAAACATGTCCACGTTAATTCAATCAGCAACGAATTATTTGAGAACATCAGTGTGGTAGATGTCGTCCACTCATCTGGCATTGTCGATAAGAAAATTATGGTAAAACTCAATGTGAATGGAAAACTTCTAGATTTTCAGGTAGACACAGGCGCCTCCTGCTCGTTGGTTGGTACTGTTGGATAAAGGCAACTCGGAGAACCGCTATGTGTTCCTGCAAATAAAACTATAAGAGCTTATGGAGGTCATCATCTACCATTAAAAGCAACTGCTATGGTAAAGGTCTGCTGCGATGATGTCGAGAAAATTTTACCACTGATCGTAGTGGAAAGCGAAAATGCTTCAAACATTCTTGGTCTGGACTGGTTCAACATTTTTAATTTTTATATAAAGATTCCGCAAAATTTTGAATCTAACCATTGTGTTTTCTCTTCGACAGGTCAGGCATCAAACAATAATTTGATTTCTTCGCTCGCCAACCTTACAAATGAGTATCCAGCCATTTTTGAAAATGCTCTAGGACGATGCACAACATTTAAAGCCGATATTGCACTTAAGCCAGATGCCAAGCCAAAGTTCTGCAAGCCCTACAACTTACCATTCGCGCAGTACGATGACGTGCGCGTTGAAATAAATCGTCTTGTAAGTAAAAATGTATTAAAGCCCATAAACTCAAGTGAGTGGGCAGCACCCATTGTTGTGGTAAAGAAACCCAACGGCACGCTACGAGTGTGTGCTGATTTCAAAGTAGGTTTGAATTCACAAATCGAAATTGACCGATATCCTAATCCACGAATCGAGGAGCTTTTTCATAGACTTCAAGGAGGTCAATATTTTACAAAAATAGACCTTAGCGAGGCATATCTTCAAATAGAATTATAATTTGAATATATTTATAATTATAAATAGAAGGATCAAAGAAATTTTTGGTTATAAATACACCATAATATAATAATTTTTGGGTTATTCCAGTTTCAGAGATTGCCCTTTGGTGTTGCTAGCGCTCCAGGAATTTTTCAGAGATTCATGGAGGAGCTTGTAGCTGGGGTACCCGGAGCTGCCGTGTATTTAGATGATGTGATCATTACAGGAGAAAATGATGTAGAGCATCAAGCGAATGTCCGCGAGATTTTTGAACGGTTAGAGCGCAGCGGGCTTAAATGGCGAAAAGATAAATGTGTGTTTGCTAATGAGCAAATAGAGTATGTAGGCCACATAATTAACTCAAAAGGTATAAAACCATCTTCTAAAAGAGTGGAAGCGATTAAGTTGATGCCTAGACCCAGAAACGTTCGCGAAGTCGAAGCATTTATTGGAAAAATAAATTACTATAACAAATTGATCCAAAACTGTTCATCATAAGTCTCAGCTTTAAATCTTTTGAGGCGTCAACAAGTTAAATTCGAGTGGGGTCCTAAGCAAGACACAGCTTTTAAGACATTAAGGAATGACATAGTAGAAGCTGCACAGCTTGTTCATTATGACGATAAGCTCTCAATTATCCTTGCTACTGATGCTTCCAAATATGGGATTGGTGCAGTTATCTCCCACAGATACCCAGATGGAACAGAACAGCCGATTTTTTTTGCATCCCAGACTTTAAATAGCAGCCAGTTAAAATACTCTCAAGTTGAAAAAGAAGGCTTGTCAATAATATTTGGTGTTACGCGATTTCATCAGTACCTTTACGGTAGACGGTACGAATTAACCACAGATCACCAGGCGCTGACAACCATATTTAATCCTCAAAAGAAGTTGCTGGTCATGACGTTACACAGGCTGCAAAGATGGGCTATCTTGCTGCAAGCCTACGACTACACCATACATTATAAAAACAAAACTCAACATGCAAACGCTGATGCTCTCTCACGACTTCCAGTTGGAGAAGACTTGGAGTTTGATCGTGAGGAGAGTACCTTGTCCAACGTGAACGAAGTTTATGAATCCACCATCAACAATTTTCCAATCAGCGCAGCTATGATCGAAAAGGAGACAGAGCAAAGCGGTGACCTTAGTATTGTTAAGAAAATTATTGAAGATGGTTGGCCTCCGAGTTTGCTAAAGTCTCAAGGTAACTTAAAACCATTTTTTGATCGCCGGTTATCTTTATCGTTACAGAGTGGGTCATACTCTTAAATAGGGATTATACAAGAGTTGTTTTGCCAAACATTTTTCAGCAGAAAATTCTTAATATGCTACACGAGGCTCACTGGGGCAAAAGTCGCATGAAGCAGATGGCAAGACGATATGTAGGTTTCCGAAGATTGACGAAGCTATTGAGGCAATATGCAAGTCCTGTTCAATCTGTTTATCAATGTCCAGCGGCCCTAAACGACAATTCTCGCCATGGCCTGAGGCTAAGCAACCTTGGGAACGTATTCATCTTGATTTTGCGGAACCATGTGGCTAATTGTGGTAGACTCGTACTCCAAATTTCCATACACTCTGGAGATGTCGACAACAACATCCCATGGAACAATTTCATCTCTACAGAAAATATTTGCCATTGAGGGTTTACCACAAACCATTGTCAGCGACAATGGACCCCAATTCTCATCGGGAGAATTTAAGCAGTTGTGCGGGCTTAATCTTATCGAGCATCTTACGAGCGCACCATTTCATCCCGCATCGAATGGGTTAGCGGTGAGGACATTCAAAGAGTCATTTACAAAAGCAATGAAGGAAAATGTCAGCAAAGAAGTCGCATTGTGCAAATATCTGGTCACGTATCGCTCAAACCCAAATCCGCTCATGGGAAAATCACCCGCTGAAATGCTACATGGTCGTCAGCCTCGTACTCTGTTGTCAGCACTTCGCCCTGAATCACATTCAAAGACACAATACAATGCTAAATTCATCGTTGGTCAACAAGTTCAAGCTCGGAATTTCTCTGGAAACAACAGATGGATTTCCGGCGTTATTAGTCATGTGATGGGTCGAATGATGTACGCCATTACAACTAATCGTGGCTCTATAAGACGACATCAAAATCAGATCCGAAAATCGGTACCGCAGCCAGATATTGAGACCACTAGAATCAGTGACGACTGGGAGTTGGTGCCAGGCAGTTCCAAAGAGGTTATTCGTACACGACTGGAGTCTGATACTAAGAGTTTATCGCCGGATGCAGTTGAAAGAAATGCTGAATCTCAAATGAGTTCACCATTAGTAAGACGTTCAGATCGACCACGAAAGCAGACAGTCCGTTTCCAGGTGCCACCGAAGTAAAATAAGTCCGGGAGAATGTAGGAATTCAACGATCTGGCAACCTCTTATATCTGTCATCACTTTATCTTACTTACTCTCTTTCTCTTTTTTATATTACTAACACTTTTTAATTTGACGTTAGCAGATTGATATAACCTTTGACGGCGTTGCACGCTGATTAAACTTAATCGTATATTTTTTAGTATATATTGTTTGTTGAATTAATAAATAATGAATTCAGTTAAATTGTTGAGTTTTTAATTTCGGAACTTGCCTCCCCAACAAACATTAATCAATATATTTTTGTGAATAAAATTTCGGAAAATTTATCATAATAAGTATTTACATCAAGAACAAAGTATGTGAATTCTGTCGTCCTCTGACTGCATTTCAATATTCACATCGTTTATAATTTTGAAAATATACACAGTAAAAAATATGAGGATAAATTTATACAATTTGGTATATATATAAATCCATACCAAATATGTTATAAAATTTATACAATAAAATCGTGTAAACCTAATTTATACAAAGTTGGCATAGATTTTATCCGAAAAGTGTATAAAATGTATTTACACCAGGTTGGTATGCGCTTTTATAAGCAAAAGTTTAAAATCTTTTTAAACTACATTTGGTTACTTTTTATAGCAATTTTGTAAAAAAATATGTGGCACATATGTAAACATATATTAAATATGTTAATATGTGCTTCATTTAAAGTCATAAATCAGGAATAATTTTTAGATTTCAATTGATAGATTTCATGATTTATTGTTTTTTTATATTTTCAAAGACAATTTAACAGGAAAAATAATTGTACTCAGAAATTTGCATGTTTAATCATGTTGCCAGAGCTTTCAATTCAAGCGCAACATTTTTAGTTAGCATCGCTGAAGTTCGGTAGCTTCAAAAACTTGACTAGTACGTGAAAGCCGAGTGGCTCTGTGAGGTTCTCGTGTGCATAACTGGAGTATATTTATGATATTTATAAATACTAGTATCGCCTGGGGTCGAAATTCGACCAATTTATTGATTGCCTATTTATAATTATATGCGAGATGGTTCAAATAAGTTTGAGCCTATAACTCTTAATTGATTGGAGGTATGAAGCTATTTTCTTCAAAAAAATTATTTTTTTATTTTATTATTTATTTCAAAAACAGAAAAACATTTTAAAAAAATTTAATTTTGTCAAAGAAATCATAGGGAGTAGCCTTGATTTTTGATGGCACGGACAGTTCATTAATTTAGTGTCAAGACAAAATAAATTCACCTAAAATCCGGTATAGACTTTGAAAGAAAATCAAAAATGCAATTTTGAGTTTTTGGTTTTTTACAACAAAAATCATTTTTACCCCATATTTTAAGAATAACTAAAATTTGTTGGTCTTTTTTTAAAAGGAATAATTTAAATATAAACAAAACTGATAAGACTTAAATAAAAAAAAGGAATAAATAAAATCTATTCTCAGATGGCGGAGATATTGGCTTCAGAATTTAGAACATTCAATTTGCGACAGTTGTTTTCTCTCTCTTGGCATTTGGTTGAAACACACGCTAAATAACTAACGACAATATTAAGAAAATTCATTAAAAATACTTTTGGTTAGAACTTTGCTTATATCACATTTGAAAGAAAATTGAACAAACTTTTAGAAAAAATTAAAATAAAATGGAAAACCATTTAAATTCACATGGAAAGCCAAATTTTTGAATTCAAAACACATTTTTTTACAATTGACGAACGGATAAAACTATATTTTTTTAAGAAATTGTTACTTTAAAAAAAAAATTCAGATTCGACCAACTCAAGAAATTTTCCCCAACAAAATTTCATATATAAAGAGCAGATTTTTTTTTTTAAATTTTATTTCTCTCTTAGAAGGTTGGGAACCCCCTCTATCAGATATATCATTTATATATACATTCTGCACATCTGGGCAACATAACCTTTCGAATGATATAAGTTTCATTTATTTTGAGTTTTAATAAATACCAAAAAAAGCGTACGACAAACTTTAATGTTCACGTATTAATATATAAGATATGTTATAAAAATTATACTATTTTGGAGTAAAATAGCTGTTTGAATGCAAATGCAAGTGTTATACTATAGAGTGGGATAACACTTATAATAAATTTAACTTAAAAAAATTTAAATTTAACTAATAAAGTTTACTCTCAAACTTTTTACTGTGTAGGATAAAAAAAAACATTTTTATAAACGGGTCTCTGAGATTTTCACTTCTGGAAAAAATATTTTCGTTACCACAGTGTTCTTCAAAATCTGTTAGTCAAAAATGAATAGTCAAGCGCAGTCCACTGCTCCAAAATTCTATCGACTACATCTTAAATGATACAAAAAACTTATACTTCAATCCATATTTTATAAATGGATTATAAAACCTGTCGGGAGAGCCATCGCGGTGGAGCTAATTGCAAAATTTGGTGCAACTGGAAGCCAAAATCTTGTGGTGACCGTGGCATGCAGGTTAAGTGTGTGGCTTAGCATGCTCGGAGCCCAAGTTCGATCGAAAACATGTTTAAGGCAGGCTTTCGGAATTGTTGCAGCTGCTGCTTCAGATGAAAGACTTAAGTTGTGGCAAATATCACCGTTGATAAAAATATTGGGGCAATTTTAATTTTCTTTTTTCAAACTTTTTTCAATTTTGGGATTTTCAAATTGTGCCGAAATGAAAAAGCACGTGCTTAACCCTGCTGTTAGGTTGGGACCATTTTGGTCCATTTTTTTTACTTTCTTTTTTAACTTTTCAACGGTAAGACATATCGACTTGAAACGTCAGCTCATGTGGTTTTTTTCTAAATCAATGTTTTTATTCAAATAATTGAGTTCCTAACATAAATTGGAAGGGAGAAAAATAAACAGTTACAAATTTTATGTTAAGGACCATTTTGGTCCATTGTACATTTTTTTATTCACTTACTATACAGGATGTACAAACTATTTCTCGGTTTAGTTTGCAATAAATTTGCTACAGATAACACATTTACTATAGCTTTTGGATTTGCAGCAGCCACAAATTCCACGTTTTCTAGCAGGTGGGTCTCTTGTATCACTTGTAGTAGGTACGGGATCTTGTAGTAGGTACGGGTACAAGATGCTCTTACCTCAGACAATACCTCTGCTGAGAATTTTTGTTTGGGTATGTTGGTTCGTTTCATCATGTGTTCTTTAGCCAAAGAAAATGCTAATAGTCGTAAAAATTCTGGTCTCATACGATTTTGATCACTTGGTGCCGATGAGTTATCGATTTCAGAAAACAATATAAGGCATTCAATGCTGATATATCTATCATTTTTGCAAAAACAACAGTTAGCCATCGATTTGTTTTGCGTTTAGTACTGTAGTAGTCAATCTTTTGTTGAACAGTATCTACGCCTCCTAAAAGAAAAAAGAAATTTTCAGCCGTGATATTTTGACCTTTTTAACCTTGAGTCAAGTCAAGTACGACCCGCTCTCCTTGGTTTTTATCAGGCTGTACATTTCTTTGTTTTCCTAGATATGGCTGTATCTTCCACACATTACATGTTTTAGAGTCAATAGACAATCAAAATTTTAAGCCAAATTTGGCAGTTGTTCATCAATAGTCACATTTTCATGGCAGTTGAAACTCATTGAAAGAATGCCTTCCCAACGGTTCCACAAATCGCGAATAGGAGCAAACTTATCGGTGCTTTGCATTTGTCTTCGGCTCATAACATCATCGAACCGGAGCGCTCTTGTTATCATTTGAAAAGTATCCTCAGACATAATTCAACGGAAAATAGGACGACCAAAACGCGCATCAAACAAACCATGTACGTCTTCATTTTTGCTGTTGCCATATAACAAATAAATTTGCCTACTGTTTATTGAATCAAAACAAAAAATCTTTATAAATATACATACCGACACCAGCAAGAACAAGTACTGCAATATAAGCACGCAATGTTGATTCATCAATGTCTTTCAATTTGCCCTCGAATTTTGCTCTACCATACATATTGGTATTTTCAATAATTATTTTTAATAGAACAGGGTAAGGGAGCAACACTCCATGGCATTTTATTTTTTGCTATTTAGAATGGATCTACAGCGCTGGCAGTAGGCACATATTCTTCACTTTCTGTTTCGGAATCACTTGATTCGGTATTTTCTTATTCAGTATCTTCTTCTAAAATACTTGAATTTGAAATATCCGAGGCACTGCCATTAAGGATTTCAGCAATAGCATCGGTGTCCAAAAAACGTTGATTATATATTCTAACAAGAGGAAAATACAACACAACACAAGCAATTCACAAAACAAAATTGAAACGATTGCAACAATTAACACGACTGCATGACAAAATGCAATCAGGGTGTAAATCTTCGTAACGAGGGGGCGGAAATTAACACTTTAAATAAAAACTCAAACTTGGGGAGTCGCAAATAAATAAAAACACGAAAGTTTCAAAGAACAAGTAGTTCGACCGATGTCGCTATTATTATTAAAACTTATAAAACTAACAAAGTTTTAAAAGAGCAGCGAGAAGCGCTGCTCAAAAGAAAATAAAGAATAAGAGCCGCAGTTGCTCATTGAACACCGCTGTATCGACACTTTACAGGGTGTTCACCGGTGGACCGAACATGCCGCCCGCCTTGCACGAGTGCAAGACGCTACCAGGAACCCTGCCCTGATAAGACCCACCCAAATATAGAGTTTTGGGCCAACGGCATGCTAAACCCAGCCGGGAGACTGCCAGGCTGCATTATTCGCGCGTAGACATCGACACCCAGAATGAGTCGCAGTGGAGCTCGCTTGTAAAAGAGAGGATCAGCCAGATTGATGTTCGGATAGCTCTGGGTGATCCTCTTGTCGATGTCTTTCGCCGGCGTGACGACCTCCAACCGGCGCTCAACCAGAGCTGTCGTGTGTACCTGGACGCTCGATCCATAACGACCTCGCAGCGCTAGCGTACATACTTCCCGACCATCTACCATGCTCGTTGGAAGCCTCCATTTTCTTACCAACTCGATGGCGATTTTGGTCTGAGGGAGGCACGCATCGAGGAGAGCACGTTCCTGCACTAGGCCACCATTAGCCCAGGTACTCACTACCGCTGTGGGGAGCAGCGAGACAACGCGTTGAAGGCTCGTCGTTGTTGGTCTTGTGGGGGGAGACCGCTTCGGGAATTGGTCCCTCGACGATGTCGCAATTGGAAGCATCGACTGCGGTCTCTTCTGGGAAGGAGACCGCTTCGGAAAGTGATCCCTCGAAGCCGACGCAGACGGTACAGGCAACTGCGGTCTCTTCTCAGATGAACTCTTTGGTTCCACCCCAGACCTCGTTGCTTCGCGAGCAGCTGCGGATGTAGGCTGCAGTTTAGGCTGCTTTGCGCGAGAACGTCTTCCACGCCTTCTTGAATGGGCTCGACCTGTTCGGGCCCGAGTGTGCGAATGCAGCATGCTGTGGTGATCTTCACCGCAGTGACGGCATCTCACATCGCTCCGACAGTCCTTTCGCATATGAACGGCTGAAAGGCAGTTGGAACAGTAATAATGGAGTAGTACTGTTCTCAACCGCTCCTCCAGGTTCATAGCTATGAACCGCCGGCACGACATAAGATTATGCTCCATGGAGCACAAGCGACACTTTGGGATCATGTCGCTGCGCGTCACCACGGGGACCACACGGGACAGCACACTTCGCACTGGACTCGATGGCGAAGGAGCACTGGCTGCAGGGACTGGTGCACGCTCGCTTAATGCCATCTCGGAGTCCGTTTGGAGAAGCATCTCTTCCAGCAGGTCACGCACGATGTTGGTGGTTGACATCCTGAAACGAGACGGAAAAGAAAAGAAAAAGAAAAGAAAAAGAAAAGAAACATATAAGAGAATAAAAATGGTGACGGAGCTAGGTCGGCGGTATTGCGACCAGCTTCACTATAGGTCGTGTTATGCAACCTCTCCCGGTGCGGATGTCCGCAACACGGACTCTATTGTCGCTACCGACATAGGTTTTTAAAATTCGACCGATTCGCCATTCATTCGCGGGTAAATTATCATCTTTGACAACAACTAGGTCGTTGACATTGATGTCTAATTGAGGAGTTTTCCATTTCGAACGCCGATGCATCTCTTTCAGGTATTCATTTTTCCATCGGTGGCAAAAGTGCTGATGCATCGCCTTGATTTTTTGCCAACGATTGACAAGAGTCAGAGGCTGATCAGTTATTTCTGGCTCCACTGGAGATAGCAGTGGGCCGCCGACCAAGAAATGACCTGGAGTAAGAGACTGAAAATCAGAAGGATTTTCGGACATGGCGGAAAGAGGCCTCGAATTAAGACACGCTTCGATTCGATTCAGTAAAGTTGAAAATTCCTCGAAAGTATACTTCATACTTCCGGCCATCTTTTTGAAATGCGTCTTAAAGCTTTTTACTCCAGCTTCCCATAAGCCTCCCATATGGGGAGCACCAGCGGGAATGAAGTGCCATGCAATTTCTTGATGCGAATACTGGGATAGTATTGCATCATGTGACGCAGTTAAGAAGGCTTTGAAATCCTTTTTGAACGTGTTTGATGCTCCAACAAAGTTTGTACCGTTGTCGGAGTACACGTTAGCTGGGCAGCCACGTCTCGCAGTGAATCGAGAGAAAGCTGCCAGAAAAGTAGCTGTCGATAGATCGCTAGTGGCTTCAAGATGAATTGCCTTAGTTGAAAAGCACACAAACAAACAAACATAGACCTTACTTATTGGACAAGATCTACCAATGTAGCTTTTAATGTAAAATGGGCCCTCGAAGTCAATACCAGTCGCAGCAAATGGCCTTGAAATGACAGTTCGCTCAGCTGGCAGCGCAGCCATTATTTGTGTTCGTTGGCGTTTCATGTGGATTACACAGGTTTGCAATTGTGCAAAGTTGATTTTATAAGGGTTTTAGCTCGCGGGATCCAATATTGCATCCGAATAAGTCGAAGCACTAATTGATTCCCTCCATGAAGTGAGATCTCATGGACAAAACGTACTAAAAGGCGTGAAAAGTGACAATTATATGGTAATATAATTGGATGCCTTTCATCATATGATAGGATTGGTGAAGAGGCTAGCCGGCCACCAACACGCATTAACTTGTCGTTGTTCAACAATGGATTTAGAGCAAGAATGGGGCTCTTTGCTCCAATTATCTGATTTGTTTCCAAACAGTGATATTCGTTTGGAAAAGCTACTTTTTGACATAAGAGTGCCAATCGTGTTTTCACAAATTTGATTTCTGCCGTTTCTAGGCATGTTGATTTTTTTGAAAAGGACACACGATACTTGGGGTGGGAGCGATGCAGAAAGCGAAACACGTACGCTAACACTCTCAATCCACGCGATAGCGAGGAAAACCGCTCTAAAATATCTTCATATTTCGAAAAATATGCAAAGTGTATCTTTACAGCTTTGCGCTCAAGCGAAGTTTCTAGAGCAGGAGTCTGCGTTATTCTTGGCCAAGCCGATCGTTCGAGCGAGAGCCAGGAAGGTCCATGCCACCAAAGAGTATTATCGACTAACTCTTGTGGCGTAACTCCACGCGTTGCTAAATCTGCAGGGTTCTCATGTGTGTCTACATGAAACCAATTGTGAATTCCGACCTTCTCTGCCACCTTCGAAACTCTATTGGCTACGAAGGTCCTCCAGGAACAGGGGGGCTTACAAAGCCAGGCAAGCACTATTGTGGAATCAGTCCAGCAATATAAGCTTTGCCTTTCAATTTCAAGGTGCGATAATAATGAGTCTACCATATCCGCGAGAAGTGCTGCGCCACATAATTCAAGACGCGGTAGTGAGATCGTCTTGACTGGGGCAACTTTACTTTTCGCATAAAGCAGATGACTGACAACACAATCATTTTGTTTTACGCGAATGTAAATCGACGCTGCGTATGCTTTTTCAGAAGCATCGCAAAAGGCGTGAAACTCAACGTCGGAATCAGGTGAAAACCCAACAAAACGTGGTATGCGAATTTTATTGATGTTTTCATAATCTAGCAAAAAGGATTGCCAAGATTGAAAACTGTGTAATGGGAGATTTGCAGGATCGAACAGTTGGGCTATCATTGATAATACTTCACGTTTTGTATACGATGATTTAATCTCAAGACGCTTAGCGGTAAAGTAAAAAAGATCTGAAGTGGCATTCCAACGAATTCCTAACGCTTTGGCGCAACTTGCATCTTCTAACTTTAAAAAGTCTTCATGAAAAAGATGCTCTGTAGGTAGGTCTACCAAAATGCTTGAAGCATTTGCAGTCCATTTTCGCATAGTAAAACCTGCAGAGTCTAAAGCAGCGATAAGCTCATTTCTAGCCTTTATTGCGCTTTCCACATCGTGAGCTCCAGCAAGAGCGTCATCGACATATGTGAAATTTCGCAAAATTTGAGCAGCAAGGGGATATTGCTGCTGAACATCATGTGCTAATTGCAGCATGGTTCTAATGGCTAAATATGGAGCACAGTTTAGGCCAAACGTTACTGTGTTGAGCTCATAATCCTGAATCATATCATCAGGTGAGCTTCGAAATAGAATTCGTTGAAAAGCAGAATGTTTTGGATCAACAAGAATCTGGCGGTACATCTGCTGGATGTCACCATTAAAAACGTATTTGAAAAACCGCCATTTCAATACCAGGAGCGTCAAATCAGCTTGAAGAACAGGGCCTGCGTGCAGGACATCGTTCAAGCTGACCCCATTCGAGGTGGGACTTGACGCATTGAATACTACCTGAACCTTTGTTGTAGTGCTCTCTGGCTTCATTACTGCGTGATGCGGCAAATAATAATGAGATGGTGACTTTTCAAATTTTGGAGCTGCAACTTTTTCCATGTGACCCAATTTGAGGTACTCATTCACCACTTCTTTGTATTGCGTCTTTAACTCTGGATTTTTGTTCAATCGAGCTTCACTTCTAGCCCACTGCTTGAAAGCTATACCTCGAGAAAATCCAAGATTAATATCATTAGGGAATTCATTTTTAAATGGTAAGGTAACTATGTATCGACCTTTGTTATCGCGTTTTGTGGTTTTCTGATAGTTTTCCTCACAAAACTTATCAGACTGGGATAAAAATTGTTTTTTAGGTAGTTCCTCCAACTCCCAAAAACGTGCGATCTTTTGATCGATCGCAACTTCACTATAATGGCTCAGACATGTTGTAAAGCTGGATATTTCGTTACAAGGCATAGGGCCTGTGAAAATCCAGCCGAAAACTGTTTCTTGCGCCAAAAGTGATCCAAGAATATTGCGTTGAATGCCATCGAGAATGATGGCAGGGTACAAATCGCCACCGATAAGTACGTCAACTTGATCACTTCTGAAGAAGTGCGGGTCTGCCAGTTGTAAATCCAGCAAACTCTTGCACAAAGAAGGATCAATGGAGCATGACGGCAGATTCCCAGTTAAGCGTGACAGCACAAATGCTGTAGCTTCTATTTGAAATTGCCTATTAATAGGCGAACTGAGAATTATTTCGCAAGCTTTCGTCACTTGCGCTGAAACTGCGTTATTAAGCCCCGAAACTTGAGCGTTTACGGCTCTTGTCGGTAACTTCAATAGCTTCTGCAATCTTTCAGATACGAACGTACCTTCAGAGCCAGAGTCGATCAGAGCTCTGGTTGTGTACGCTGATCCTAGGTGACATACGGTCACCATTGCTGTACCAAGCAATACGTGCTTGGTAGTGGTAGCGAAGCATGATTGAACGTCATTGCTAGTGGACTGTATTTGCGTAGAATGGGATTGTGTGTTAGAGCCCGGGGGGTTGGGTCGAGAGCTCGACCTACTTGAGTCTACACTCGAAGTAGGGGATTGGGGTGGAGTCGAGTCTCGATGCAAGAGAGTATTATGACGTTGTTTGCACATCACACACGAATACTGACTCTTGCACTCTTTCACCTTAGAGAATAGGCTAGGCAATTGAGGCAAAACTTATTTTTGCGAATCATTGCTAGCCGATTTTGAGTATCCATTCTCAGAAAACGGGGACAGAAGCGAAGTGCGTGCTGTTCGTTAGAGCACAGCTTACAATTCGCTGAAGTAATTTTAACTTGGTAGTTATTTAATTTTTTACCAGATGAATTGCTCTGGTTTGGTTTAGAGTTGGAGGAAGATGTAGCAAAGTTTTGTCTAGGTATTGCGCCGCTAGAGCTGCGAATATCAGACACGGTTTCAAGAGTTTGAAACCGACTCATGAGGAAGGAATCGAGATCAGTCCATTTGTTGTGACTCATTCGTCACAAGCGAAGTTGAGTTGTTTTTATATTATAAACTATAAATACTGACCTACCTCAATAATAATGAAGCGATCAGCGTTTTTGTAATGCTTGCCAGTTTAAGTTGACGGTCAAGCACCCAACAATTAAAAAGTGCAACGGTCAGCTTAAAATAGCAATTAAGCACGGGCCAGCTACTTGAGCTGCGCTTTTGTTAACATAGCTCGAAAATGATCGCGGAAGTAAATGAACTCTTGTGGGTTGAATTGCAATGTAGTATGTATGTTTCTAGGTTAATAAACCGCGCTGTTGTTGAAAATATGTATGTCGAAATATAACACGCGGAAATAAGCCAATTTGTGGTGCCAACGGTGTCAAATATCGAGGTGACCAAACGAAGAATGTATATTTGTAAATAAATTAATAGTAAGTTTGTATATTTAAAATACGAAGTATGTATATTTGTATGTTGTTTAGCAAAAATGTCTAGGTTAATTGTATATATGTAACTTTTATGCAACTGTCATCAAGATTGATTGCGGAAGTTAAGACCAAGTAGATTTTAAGATACAAACTGTGTTATAAATAAGAGTAGAATTAATAAAGACAAGAAGAGTGTTAATTAAGCAATCAAGAAGTGAAGTCTCATTTTAAACTTTCAGGTACCACCAGCGCAGAAAAACATTTGGTGAGTATACATTTAATGATGTAACAGGTAATACATATAACGTTACACAACAGAGTTGTGTGGGTTCAACGGAGAACCCCACACAACACATTTAGGAATTTCGTTTTTATTCGAAATAGACTGCTCCCATGAGGAGAGCGTGACCTCTGGCAATCTTGTCGAACATTGGTAAACAAAGATTGCATCCCAGTTATTGGTATCAATGTTGTGCATTTTTAGAGCAAAAATACAACCATTGATATCTCTTTGTAGTTTTTTCAGTTCTGTGCCAGATTCTTTTGGCACATGGGGCAGATTAAATAATATTTTTAATTGGCTGTTGACCATGATACGCTTGTTTTCGTATCGGTCAGATAAATCTTGCCAAGCTTTTGCAAAACCATCATTGGTTAAAGGAGATTTTCGTACAATCTCTTTTGCTTCTCCCCGTGTTTTTTGGTTTAAGTGGAATAACTTTTCCACTGACGTTAGCCGCGAATTCATTATGTAAATGGCCGTAAACATGTCTCTGAAGGACGGCCATGAGAGGTAATCACCACTGAAAACCTCAGTATCGCATGGTGGCACAGGCATGCTGTGGCCTATGACTGCCGCCGGCTCTGAAGCAATTGTTTGCTTCGAGGGCTTATTCTGAGAAAACTCAGAAATTCTTCCTGCTACCCGTATATAAGATTGATAGCAGGCGCGATACTTTTTTTTAATTGATTCAAGATCTGAATCCTCGTCATTGGACATTTTGTCCAAACAAGCATCATATGCGGCTTTAACTTTTCTCCACTGGGCTTTTAGCTCTTCACTTTGAGCCTCCAGGGAGAAAACGTCATGAGTTTCAACGGCATTAAAGTCCGTTTCAAACTCGACCAGCGCATCAGACAAACGAATAAATGCCTTTAAAGATGACATTTTATTTTGTATGGTTATAATTTAATTTGTTTAAAATTTAGAAGTAAAAAAAACAACAAAAGTCTAAATGTATAGACAAATGTGAACAACAACAAGTAAAAAAAAATTTGTTTTTTTTTTTAAATAAAATATATTATTATAAATAATATATAAGTATATATGGCTATATAAATTGCAGTAAAACCCGTAAAAACAATTAATAAAAGATATTTGATTATTTTGTTTAATTTATTTTATTTAATTACTAATAAATACAACGAGAAAAAAAAATTTTGTTTTTTTTTTTTTTTTATATAAAATATTTTGATTTTAAATTTATTTAACTAATATTTTATTATATTTTTTTTTTTAATAAATTTGTGCTTACAAAATATTGTGTCTTGCCCACAGTGCAATTTTCATATGAAAATAGACTAAGTCAATTTTGATTGCAAATTGATGCCTTAGTCCCACTGTGCAGCTTATTTACTTTCTCACTGCAAGTATATGCAGCCGGCTAAAGAGCTGGGTATCAAGCGCAGCAGGCACGAGATGCAGTCTCAGCTTTGAACGCAAACAATTAAATTGAGTGCGTGAGAGAGTAAATACTTTTTAAACACAACTTGGGGTTGCTATTAGCAAGCACAAAGCACGGTTCTGGCGTCGATCGCTGCGGACACCGCACAAAGAGGAATGCAAAAATTGTTGAACAAGTATGCAGAAATGCTGCTGAGACTCTTGCTCCGTACAATTTTTGCCTGTTTTTGGCTCCAAAAATATCAACTCAGCCCAGTGTGCTGATATTTTTGTTTTTGTAAGTTTTACAAAAAAACACAAGTTTGACTTTTTACTTAAAGTCAACCGTGAGCACAAAAACTTTTTTTTTTGTTTTATAAAGAAATAGACGAAAAATAATTCTTCGCAAGTCCGTCTCCAGTTCAAGGAACCTTGTACATAAAGTTATATATATATGGTTTTCCCGCCAAATTTTTTGGTAAAAACCGATATATATCACTTTATATACAATATAAAACAGTAACTTGCACTTACGAATTATTAGTTAAAAAAATTTTTTTTTTTTTCAACGTTACCGAAACGAACCGCGCGCGAATGGCGAATTTTTTAAAACGAAAAACGTCACTTTTCTCTTTAATTAGTATACAATAAATTTATAATAAAAGGCAATATATAAAAATATAATATAAATTGAAATAAAAAATTTTACCTGATTTTTCTGCTTTAAACCAAATGTTGTTCTTGAGAATGTTGTTGTTGTTGTTGATGCCGCTGCTGTTGAAGCTGCTGGTGTTGATGTTGCTGTTGATGTCGCTGGTGTTCAAACCGCTGGTGTTGATGATGTTGTTGATGATGAGGCTGCTGGTGTGGATGCACTTAAGCTTTCTCTTATTTTTTTTTAAAATTTATTTTAAAAGAAGCTTTTTTTTGAGTTCTTATTTTTGATTTCGTTGTTTTTTTTTTTTTTCTTTAAGAACTTTTTTTTTCACTACACTTATTTTTTTAAATGTAAGCACTTTTGTTTATTAGTTTTTGTTTTTTGTGTTTAAAAACTCGCGGCGGAACGCGTTAATAGTTTGTAATTTTTGATTTGTTTTTTTTTATTTAAAAACCCGGCTCGCGATGGACCATGTAAATCTATGCGGGGGGAATTGTCTTTAAACTATAAATAAAAACTCGGAAGGTTTAAAATGATCTTCATCGACCGATGTCGCTTTTATTATTAAAACTTATAAAACTAACAAAGTTTTAAAAGAGCAGCGAGAAGCGCTGCTCAAAAGAAAATAAAGAATAAGAGCCGCAGTTGCTCATTGAACACCGCTGTATCGACACTTTACAGGGTGTTCACCGGTGGACCGAACACAGGGGAATCCCAAAAAAGCAAATAAAAACAAAAAAAATTTCTGCACGATAAAATGCAGAAAGGGGACTCACACAAAAAACACAACTTGTTCCTTATCAACATCATTTTGAATAGCTTATTTGATGGCGTAAAGAATTATGAGAATCGCAAAAATAATTATTAGGCTTGCAATGGTTTCACTATTGGCTTTAAAATTTAATTTGTATGAAATATAATAACAAACATTAAAAAAAAATGAATTTCCCAAACGATTTGTTAAGCATACAAATATAACTTAATAATATTTGTATTATAATATTTGTAATAGCATACAAATACTTAATTGAAATAAGTATACAAAATAGTCTTACACCAATTGTTTTCAAAAAAATTTGGTATGGACCAAAATGGTCCGTTAACCTAGAATTCGTAAGTTTTTTTTTAACCTAACAGCAGGGTGCCGTCTTGTCTCGAAAGTGCCGAAAAAAGCACAATTGTGCGTAAAATGCCATCCCTGCTGTGTACCAATCGAAAACTTTTCACGCGTGGTAGGAAAGAAAATTCTGAGTTGAAAAAAATGTCTGTCTGTTGGAATTGAGTTGTCAATTTTGCTGTGCCAAATGAAGCATGAAAATTTATCCAGTTATTTGACAAAAAAGTACGCAGTTGCATAAATATCATACTTTTTCCTAATACGATATTTCTTAAGACGCATTTAACTGCTGCGGTTTCTAATACTTTTGTATTCAATAAATAGTGTTGTTTTGTTGTTAAGCTCACTAAGTGTTATGTCATCAATAAAATATCTATTTTGTGTAAATTTGTTAAAAATGCGTAACCAATGATTGATGATCAGAACATAGATAAAATAAGTGTTTTGTACTGGAAATTGAAATTTAAAAACTAAATCTGCAAATGTAAAATTTGCAAATGCAAAATGTCAAAAAAGCTTTCTGCAAATGTACAATTTTTCACTTATAACTTTCGTTAAAAAAGTAAAAACTTGATACATAATTGTTATTCAAATTTTCATTTTTTTTATATATAATATAATTTTTAATATCTTTTAAAGTTTTCCTGTGATTATCTGCCACTTGCAACAAAAATTGTTTTTGATCCTCATTTTCTGTAATTGAATTGTTGAATTCGGTAATCAAAGCCACAGCTCTTAAAGCACTTAGATAAGCTGAGTTATTTTGCCACTCTGCAGGGTAATTTTGTAAAAACGCATAAGAAATATTAAGTTTTTTTAAAAAATGTAGAGTATTCTGTTTGACAAATTCCTCTAAATTGGCACTCGAATAATTATTTATGGGTTAAGTCTTCCTCAAATGAGTATTGGTTCCTGGTCTGGTTATTGCCTCTGCCATTTCTTTTGGGTGTTAGTTGTTAAAGTTTGATCAAAGAATGCAAAACCAACCATCTCTTCTCCAAGGTAGCACAAATGTTGCTCAAACTTTTTGAGCGCAACTTCTGCTGTATGCGGTCTAACACGTTTGAAGCATTATGAGAAAAAATTATTCACCAAAAAAGTTTAACCAAAAGGAAGTTAATTTGATTACCTTACTAAGCACCGAAGAAACTCCAAGTCGTTTTTAGACCGCCTTTACTTTTTTGAATCCCGTACTCCAAGGCCCGAGCACTCTCAAACACTTTTTTTTAAGTACTTGCACGCAAAAGCACGCCGTGTCATGCAAAAATCACTACACGAACACACCTCTTCTTTACATAAGACAACTGTATTTATTAAAGCTCATACACATAATTTTGAATAAAAAAAAGTATTAGAAAACGCAGCAGTTAAATGCGTCTAAAGTAATATCGCATTAGGAAAAAGTATGATATGTAGGCAACTGTGTACTTTTATTGTCAAATATCTGGATACCTTTTCATGCTTCATTTGGAACAGCAAAAATGACAACTCAATTTCAACAGACAGCAATTTTTCAACTCAAAATTTTCTTTCCTACCACGAGTGAAAAGTTTCCGATTGGCACACAACCTAAGTTAACATTTCGATTTCACTTCTTATTGCTTCGTTGCATGAACAGCTAACTTTTTGACAGTAGCCAGTCGGCTCTCGTGAGAAAAAAGGCAGTTGTCAAGGCTATCTTCTTTCGTTATATCATGGACAGGCACATAGGAATGTGTCAAGCTACACTTCAATGGCAATTAAATGGAAAGCTCAAGTAATAGTGATAATTAATTAAAAATTAATTTAAGATGTCGAAGAACTTTTGACCAACGGATAAATAAGGATTTAATCCAGAAAAATTCCGAGTTGTAAAAGCTTCAGCGGAACATATATTACTTACAATCAGTCAACTGCAACGAGTTTGAAGAATTGTCACCTCCCAATTTTTATAAAATTTTGTGCATTCTATCTTCGTCTTTTTCATTTTTTGAACTTAATACTGAGAAAATTATCAATGCACCTTTATCAAACAAAAGTTTTATTCAAAAATTAATTTAATGCAATTATGCAAAAAGCCAAAACAAAAAATTATCATTTGAATCGGGTTTGGGTCGATATTGCCCTTATACAAAATTTTTTCCTCCCTAGATTTGTTTCCAATACAAAAATTTCAGACATGAGCAACAATTAAAATTACGATAAACGCTAGAACGTATTCTTTAATCTTTGACTGACTTAGGACTGCAATTTAGTATTTCGTTGCCAACAAAATTGATTATTCATAACAATAACAAACAACCGTTATTCTAAGTTTGGAAACCTGTTTCAGCGAAGTGATGAGCTAAACAGATCAAATATAATTGCAGAACAGTACTGCAATGAAAAAGTGCAACAATGAATGTGTTTACCTTTACGAAATTGTACAAAAAATAACATAAAAAATAAAAAGCGCGGAAAAGCGCGCACTTTCTCACAGTATCAACATATTATTTTTGTTTACATATTATTTACCTTGACAAAAATAGGATTGCTTGTCAGCAAAAATCAGTAAATTTTTAGTGTCGCTTTTCATAGGGGGCATTATTCACTTCTGTCGCTATCTAAGTGAATTCTGAATACGGAATTATTCTAATATGTATTTTCACAACCACGCATTTCATTCAACCAAAAGCTATTGCCGTCTTCCACTCCTTTAAAGCTTCTTAGAAAAGATCTCTGCAAGATCTGCGTATCAATAATATTGCAGAGCGTTTAAAACGAGAAGTGTTGTGCCCTTGCTTGAGCAACGCATTCAATTTAGTCTTAATCATGACATTATCAAAAACCGATAAAAAACCACACATACCAAAGAAGTAATTTTTAATGGTTTAATCAAGGAATTATCTGTTTCGAAAGGAGAAAATGTTTTAGTAAATATGAAGAAGACAAGTAATAGCTAATAGTTTGGTTAATCCTCGGCGCTATGAGAAAAAACCATGGCACTGACACCAAAATACTGCGAACGTCAAAAATGAGTAAACACATGCTAATTTTTTTATTTTACTCTTTTACCAAAAAATTTGAGAAAATAATCTGAGTTTTAATAATGCAAAAGTAATGCAAAAAGTACAAAAACTGCGACCAGTCCTTCTGGAACAGAGTTTTATTTTCGGATGAGAGTAAGTTCGAAATATTTGGACTTAAAAAGAACACTAAAATGTGAATAAAAAAAATACAGCCTAATGAAAAAACTATAAAAAGCACAGTCAAACGCGGTGGTGGACATGTGATGGTGTGGGGGTGTATGGCAGCAGCTGGAGTAGGCAATCTAGTCTTTATTGACAGCACTATGAATAAGCACGATTACTTGAAGATTCTTCTCTTTCCACTCTTTACAACAACTTCGATGTTTTCATGATTGTTGAAATTAAACGAATTCAGTTTGAAAAAATTCAGCTTTTTATTGATTTGTTGTTTTTTAAGCACCAAGAAATGCTGCTATCATGCGTTTCCATGTTGTTGTTTTTGTGTGTTCAACCATGGTTGAATAACAAGGTTGAGGAAGAGGCATTGCTCTCTTCCTCATAGCCGCAACTGTCAAAATCAACTGTCTACCGAAAGAAAGAACAAGAGAAAACAACAGATACAAACAAAGGCTGTGTGCCAATCGGAAAATTTTCACTCGGGTTAATGAAATGTTGACAGTAGCAAGAGAATATTTGGTATTTGTAAGGTGAATATGATTGTCAAAAATTAATATAGCCCCAGGGGCTAGTATAAATTTTGACAAGAGGCAAAAGCATTTTTTGACACAAGCGAAAATGAAAAAAGTATGTTTTAGTTGCATTGAAGTGTCTGAATAGTCATTGAATTGTCTCCTCTAGATTATAAACTTGAGGGGTCTCTACCAGACCTTAAAAATGGAATGTGCGTAGGGTTTGGGTCCCAACCACATTATAACTTCCCAATGAAAACTATATCAGCCTCGGATATGAACCCCCACTACGGTGACGACCACCGCAAACGAAAAACGGATAATGATTAACGGATATGCACCTGGAATGTCCGGACCCTTTATAGGGAAGGTGCCACTGTCCAATTGGCGGAAGAGCTCGAAAAAATAAAAGCTGACATCACCGCCATCCAGGAGATGCGATGGAAAGGACAAGGCTTCTCTAAGAGAGCAGACTGCGATATCTACTACAGCTGCCATGCGGAGAAGCGTGAATTTGGATGCGGTTTCATCGTAAGTCGGAAACTACGCCATCTTGTTTCCCGGTTCACACCTGTGAACGAAAGGCCGGCGACAATCCGTATCAAGGCTTAATTCTTCCACATAAGTCTAATTTGCGCACATGCCCCGACGGAGGAAAAGGAACATGGTAGTTAGTAGCACCAGATTCCAACACCTCGATATCCAAAAGGCAACCTGGCTGTCCCCGGATCAAAGAACGTGAAACCAAATTGATCATGTTGTGATCGACGGAAGGCACCCTTTAAGTGTACTGGATGTGCGCACATTTCGGGGGGTCAATATTGACTCCGACCATCATCTTGTTGCAGCCAAGATCCGCATGCGATTGTGCAATGCGAAGAATGTACGCACAGGTGTGCAACGAAAGCTTGATGTCGATAAGCTGCTATCACAACGGACCGCCGAGGCCTACTCCGCTCAACTCTCGGTTAAGCTCAACCAACCTTACTCTTGCCTCGACGACGCTGGCGGACTTTAGGCGCATATATCCCACTCCATGCGCACTGCTGCTGAAGAAGTCATTGGTTTTCGGCGCCCGCAACCTTGCAACCAATGGTATGACCAGGAGTGTCGCGACGCGACAGCAGCAAAATACGCCACACATAAAAGAAACGCTGCAGTCAGCTGCAACGCGAGCCATGCACAAAAACTATCGCGATAAGAGGAAGGAAGAGAGATGCCTTTTCAGACGCAAAAAAAGAGAGCAGGAAAAGCGTGACCGAGAAAAAATTGAGGCGTAAGAGGGCAAGAAGGATGCTCGAAAATTCTACCAGCAGGTTAAGCGTCTAACCCAAGGTTTCAAGACCGGAGAATCCACTTGTAGAGATGATAATGGTGATCTGGTTACAGATACGCAGTGCGAATTGAATTTATGGAGACAGCATTTTTCCAATCTGCATGCAGGCGACGATACCAACAATTCCGCCCTTGGAGAATGCAGTCTGACACCACCAATCGACGATGATAGAGTGGAAATTCCACCACCTAGCCATGACGAGGTTAAAGTTGCTATCCAGCGACTCAAAAACAACAAAGCCGCAGGTGCTGACGGTGAATTGATAAGGTGCATGCATCCACTCATCAGCAAAATATGGCTAGCGGAAAGCATGCGCGACGATTGGAATCTCAGTGTGCTTTGTCCTATACTAAAGAAAGGACACCCGACAATCTGCGCCAACTACCGAGGTATCAGTCTTATTTCCATCGCATACAAGGTTCTTTCAAGCGTATTGTGTGAATGATTGAAGCCGCATACCAAAACAATGATTGGACCTTATCAGTGTGGCTTTCGTCCTGGCAAGTTCACCATAGACCAGATTTTTACACTACGCCAAATCCTGGAGAAAACCCACGAAAACCAAATCGACACCCATCATCTCTTTGTTGATTACAAAGCTGCGTTCGATAGCCCGATTCGCGATTGCCTGTACGCAACAATGTCTGAGTTTGGTATACCTGCAAAGTTGATAAGGCTCTGCAAGATGACGTTGAGCAATACATGCAGCTCCGTCAAGGTAGGAAATGACCTCCCCGAAACCTTAAATACCGAACGAGGTTTCAGACAAGGCGACCCGCTATCATGCGATCTCTTCAATATCATCATGGAGGGGATCCTACGAAAGGCAGGTGTACATCGAAATGGTATCATTTTCTACAAAGGTATCCAGCTCCATGCGTATGCTGATGATATCGATATCATCGGCAGAACCAAGAGAGATGTAACCGCTGCTTTCGCCGCTATCGAAAAGGAATCAGCCAAAGTGGGTTTGACGGTGAACGAGGGCAAAACAAAGTATATGCTGTCTGTCAATAGGGAAGTGCGGCGTCTAGGCTCCCATGTTACAGCAGGAAAATATAACTTTGAAGTTGTCAAGGAGTTTACATACCTTGGCACCGCCGTAAACAGCAACAACAATGTCAGCCTGGAGATAAAGCGAAGAACAACAATTGCTTATAGGTGCGACTACGGGCTAAGTAAGCAATTAGGTTCCAGAGCCCTCTCTCGATCGACAAAACTAACACTCTACAAGACGCTCATCATACCTGTGCTTCTCTACGGCGCTGAGGCATGGGTGGTATCGCAAGCAGATGCAGCCGCTCTTGGGTTGTTCGAGAGGAAAGTTCTTCGCAAAATCTTTGGTCCTGTTCGAGTTGGCGACGACTATCGCATTCGAATGAACCACGAACTGTACGAGCTCTACGACGACATTGACATAGTCCAGCGTATAACAATTCAGCGACTACGTTGGCTGGGTCATGTCTTTCGTATGGATGAAGAAGCTCCAGCGAAAAAGGTGTTTGAGGCGAAAGCCGAGGGTCGAAGACGAAGAGGAAGGCCATGCCTCCAATGGATTGACCAGGCCGAGGAAGCCCTTACCGCGCTTGGTGAAAGAGATAGGAGATGGCGCGCGCGAAGCAGAGACGCCTGGCGAGAGCTTATGAAGTCGGCCGTAACCCGTCAACGGGTTGTATTTAAAGATTTTTTAATTTAAAAGAATGAATTACGATACTTAAACTTTTCAGGTATATTTTCAACTACTTTTAAGTACGAAACTGAAGCTGAAACTGAAGCTGAAATTACGTTAGTATCTTTACAAGAATTTAACAGTTTATTTTCGCATAACAATGTTGCAAGGTCAAGACTAAGTGAGCTTTTTGCCGAGCGTTCGGTGGAAAACATTTGTTTATACTTTATGATATATATATATATATTTTATAGATTATATTGCATTGCACAGAAATAAAAACAACAAAAAGTAAACAATAAGCAATAAAACAATTTGTTTATAAAATCAACTGCACATAAAGCGCAGTTTGTTGACACCAGCATATTTGTAGGCCAACGACATGCATTTCAGCATTGTTAAATCAGCTGAATTGCAACCAAAACAAAATTGTAAATTAAGTCACAAATTTAAGTGCAATAACCTGCGGTCAAGAAACTGCATTCTTATAGTGCAATACAGCAATTTTATATTTGTTGTTTTTATTATTGTGCAATGCAGCAATTTCATATTTTAATTATTCATATTTTAGTCTTAAGTATTTTCCTTTAAATACTCCTAATTTTAGTTTATGAGGGGTTAGTTCTATAAAAAAAGTTTAAGAATAAAGTCTGCATTTTTGGAACTAAAAACTGTTGTGTGGTGTTTTCTTTGGTCATTCAACTGAGTATTGGTTCATGTACCTATACTCAGCCAACATCTGATTTGGTTTGTACCTAATCAGCTAACAATTATTCATTGGTGACCCCGACGTGATCAATACGAAGGATAACTGGTTCAAGTGCCAAGTATCCATCAATCTATTGATCACTAATCAAACAATCGGCCGTAATAAAGTGACAAAGACGACACCACACAAGTTCTCCACCAACATCTGATTAGAAGACAGCAATCAACTAAGTGATGGAGGAATTGTACACAGCACAGTCTCAGCTCGGAGACGAAATCGAAAGGATCATCCGGAACTACAAAAAGGATCCAGAAGTTCGGAGGGATCTTAAATATTACAAACTTCGGCTAAGCCAGCTTGAAACCATACATGCCAAATTCAAGGCAAATCATGTAGAGCTTAGTAATACAAAGGATCGCAGTCACGAGTATTTTGTTAAGGACTACTACATGCAGCTGACAGTGCTTTGCGAAAAATACGTAAAGCACTTTAAGCAAGAAATCAAAACTTTGGATTCAGCGATTGATGAAGACAGTGGTGACGACAATATTCAGACACCGGAACAAGGTGCATTAGGCGAAGACATCTCAAACATGGAGAATCTAACTAATGGCCTGATAAGAAAGGCCCACAGAAAAATGTCTCTCCTAGAGTCAAGGCTCTCTAACATTAGAGTCTTGGAGGGACAATCATCACCGTATTATGACCTCAAGGCGGAATTTGTGAACCAACTATGGCACGACATAGCCATATTTGACGAACAAATTTGGGAGCAACACTCCAATCCAGTAGCTTTAGGCTATGATGCAGAGAAGTTTCAGTCACTTGAGCAAGAAGTGCATCTAAAATTAACAGAGATCACTTTAATGCTTAATCAACCCGTTCAACAGCATGAGTATCACCCTTCAAAGGGCACTTTACCAATTCCAAAGGTACAAATTCCGAAATTTGATGGGGATTACTTAAAATGGAGCCAATTCCACGGTTTGTTTACTGAAATCATCCATAAACAACCATTGTCAAGCGTGGAAAAAATGTGGCATCTAAAAACACAGCTTACAGGAGAAGCATCAAGTTTAATCAGTCACCTAGCTATTACTGATGAAAACTATGTCGCAGCATGGAAGCTACTAGAAGAGCGCTACAACAACAAAAGAGTATTGACATCAACACTTATAAAGAAACTGGTAGATCAACCATCCGGAACTTCAAATATAACAGCAGTTAAACACCTGCACGACACAACAAGGGAATGCCTACTTGCTTTAAATAATTTAGGCATCAAAACTGATTCATGGGATCCATTGCTGATTCACCTTCTGATCAAAAAATTCGATCGAAGCACATACATTCAATATGAACAATCAATTGTGAGGCCTAAGGAAATTCCTAAAATGTCAGAATTGTTGGCTTTCCTGGAATTACAATTCCAAACCATGGAAACTATTGGACAACGAGAAAAACCAAAGGCGCCAGCAAAGGTCTTAACATCATCAGCCGCACAAATTGACATCAAACTCTGTTTGTCATGTGGAAAGAAATTCCATCCGCTCTTTGCATGCGACAACTTTCTAAAGCTCAAGGTGCAAGATCGTATAAAATTTGTGCAAAAATACAAATTATGCCTGAATTGTCTAAAGCCAGGTCACGCAGCAGTACAATGTGTGTGGCGACACTGTCCAAAGTGTTCGAAAAAACACAATTCACTACTTCATCTGCAGCAACAAGAATTGTCATCAAATGGAACAAGGAATGAAGCAAAAGAAAATTCACCTGCAACTGTGGCAACAACTAATCATGCAACGAAAAACAACAATTATGTACTGTTGGCTACAGCAAAAATTCGAGTTGTAGCAAACAATGGACAGGTATGCGAAGCACGTGCACTACTGGATTCCGGTTCACAAATCAACATGGTGACACAACGGCTCGTCAACAAGTTATCATTAACCACTACAAGGTCCCAGCTTTCCATTGAAGGAATCGGACAACAAACTGGAATCTCAACTTCAAGAGTCAACGTTGCGATTCATTCACGAACAGAAGACTTTTCAACTAGAATAGAAGCTTATGTTATGCCGAAACTTATTTCCTCACAACCAACAAAGGACCTAGAAGTCTCAAATTGGAACCTTCCAGGTCATCTAAACCTAGCCGATCCCGAGTTCTTCAAGTCAGGAAAAATTGACATGCTTATTGGTGCTGAGCTTTACCATAGTCTAATCCACCCAGAGCAGCTTACACTAAAAATAAATCAGCCACTCCTACAAAACACGGTTTTTGGATGGATTGTCATTGGAAAAACTGAAGTGTCAACAGAAGCAACTGCAGCATGCGCCGTAGCTACCACAGAAGATGAAAACTTGGACTCTATTCTAGAAAGATTTTGGAGAATCGACGATTTGAACACAGTCAGCCAGGTCATGACCCCAGTTGAAAATTGGTGTGAAACCCATTTTGCCAATAACATAAGAAGAGATAATGATGGCCGTTTTATTACCCGTTTACTGTTTTCTGAAAGTCCAACAGCTCTTGGAAAATCAAAGGACATGGCTATTAACAGATTTTTATCGCTCGAAAAAAGATTGCAGAGAGATCCGACCATACAATCGCAATACATAAAGTTCATGGATGAGTACGAATCGTTGAATCATATGGAAAAGATATGGCCGAAAGATGTTCCCGATGTCCATTATTTCATTCCTCATCATTATGTGCTAAAACCAGATAGCAGTACCACAAAGCTCAGGGTCGTATTTGACGCATCAGCCAAAACGTCAAGTGGCCAGGCTTTAAACGATATATTGCATAAGGGCCCTACTGTTCAAAGTGATCTATTTTCAATGCTGTTGCGATTTAGAACATACAAATACGTATTCACAGCCGATATTGAAAAGATGTATCGACAGATTGGCATGCATGAAGAGGACACAGCTCAGCAGCTCATTGTGTGGCGGAAGGACCCAAGTGAACTTATTCAATACTATCGACTTAAAACAGTGACGTACGGAACAACATCAGCACCTTATTTGGCTACCAAATGTCTGCAACATCTGGCAAAACAGAATATGAGTAAATACCCACAAGGTGCACGAACTTTGCTTGAAGATTTTTATGTGGACGATTGTCTCAGTGGTGCCAATGACATCGCATCAGCTTTAGAATCTCAAACCCAACTTACACAAATTCTTCAAGAAGCTGGCTTCAAACTCCGGAAATGGTGTTCTAACAACTTAAGGCTACTAGCAAATATACCCGTGGAAGATCAAGAAGTTAATTTGGATTTGGATGATAAAGCTACAAAGACACTAGGTCTCATTTGGCATCCAAAAACAGATCAACTGTGCGGACGAGCAAACCTGTCGCCAGTTCAACCGATTACAAAACGGGTAGTAGCTTCAGACTTAGCACGAATCTTCGACCCATTAGGAATCTTTGGGCCTGTAATCGTATCCGCAAAAATATTCATGCAAAAGCTATGGAAGCAAGAATATGGATGGGATGAAAGGCTACCACATCAAATTCAACAAGAATGGCAACACTTCAGAAAAAATATATTGGAACTCAATAACTTAAAGGTACCCCGACACATCCTTCATTCAAAACCTCAAGTAAAGGTTCAGCTACACACCTTCGCCGATGCCTCAGAACGAGCGTACGGAGCAGCTGTTTATGTGCGAACAACATACAAGGATCGAACAATAACATCGAACTTGCTCTGCGCAAAATCAAGGATAGCACCCTTAAAACTTCAAACGCTTCCTCGATTGGAATTGTGTGCAGCTGTTCTAGGAGTCGAGCTTACAGAACGAGTGAAGCAGGATCTGAAATATCAACATGTACCAGCATTTTTTTGGTCAGACTCAGAAATAGTTTTATCATGGATTAAAACATCAGCATCTTCATTACACACTTTCGTCGCCAACCGAGTAAGCAGGATTCAAGAAATATCACATATCAATCAATGGCATCATGTCTCATCAAAAGATAATCCAGCCGACATAATTTCAAGGGGGATTAATCCTGAAAAATTCACCTTGTGTACCACATGGTTTTTCGGACCTTTGTTTCTACATGGCAGCCAAGAATCATGGCTCATACCAACACCAAAACCTGCCGATACACCCAATGACATCGAAAGAAGAAAACCGATTACTGTAGTGACAATGGCAGCATCATCGGAGGCGCCGGCTTATGAAAATTTTGAAATCTTCGATGACAAACAAGGAAGAGAAACAAACACTGCATCAATAGTAACTTCGTCGTCAGCATCATCGGAGGCGCTAATTTATGGAATCAACCACAAAAACTCATTTCGAGCTTTGCAACGCACAGTTGCCTACATGCTACGTTTTATTGAAAATCTTAAGAAACAAACAACAGCTCGGCCAAATCATCTATCCATATGTGCATCAGAAATGAATAAGTCCTTGGCAGTTATAATCAGGACTATTCAAATGGCAGATTTTAAAAGTGAAATTAAAGACTTACAAAAATACAAGCAAGTGAGCAAATCAAATCAACTTGCCAGCCTATGTCCTTTCTTAGACGATCAAGGTTTAATGCGTGTGGGAGGCCGATTAGAAGCATCATCATTACCCTTTGATGAAAAACATCCAATCTTGCTACCATACAATGATTCAATAGTAAAATTGTTACTTATCATGGTTCATCAAGACAACAAACATTGTGGCCCGCAGGCCTTATTAGCAGCCTCGAGGCAGAAATTCTGGATTGTAAGAGGAAAAACAATGGCACGCAATATTGTACAAAACTGTGTGCGTTGCGTCAGAGCAAAACCAAAGCTCTACAGTCAAATCATGGGCAATCTACCAGCGGATAGAGTAACTGAATCACGGCCATTTCTAACAGCTGGTGTCGATTACTGCGGTCCAATATGGATCCATTACAAAATCCGCGGAAAACGACCTCAAAAAGCATATATTGCAGTATTTTGTTGTTTTGTCACGAAAGCGGTACATATGGAGATTGTTTCGGACCTCACTACTGACGCCTTTATTGGAGCACTAAAACGTTTTATCAGCCGCCGTGGCAGGTGCCAGACATTGTATTCTGATAATGCAACAAATTTTGTGGGTGCAAAGAATCAATTGAATGAATTGCAACAAGCTGTTTTCTCTAATTCAGCTCAAGAGAAAATTATTAAAACCTGCAGTGACAAGGGCATCGAATTTAAGTTCATTCCGCCTAAAGCCCCTCATTTTGGTGGACTCTGGGAAGCTGCAGTCAAATCTGCGAAGCATCATTTGTGTCGCAGTGTCTCTACTGCTTCTCTTACATATGAAGAACTAGAGACTGTTGTAGTTGAAATAGAGGCAATTCTAAACTCTAGGCCTCTCACCCCGTTGTCTTCAGACCCAAATGATATAGGAGCACTAACACCAGGTCACTTCATCATAGGAGAACCACTCACAACCCCAGTCGACTCAAGGGTATCAGAAACTAGAAGATCACTTAAAACAAATTGGAAATATGTGTCAGATATAAAACATAGATTCTGGACAAGATGGCACCACGAATACCTGCACGAGCTCCAACAAAGGTCTAAATGGAAGCATCCAACACCAAATGTAAAGGAAGGAACATTGGTCATCATAAAGAAGGATAACGTTCCAGTCCTTCAATGGCCCCTTGGTCGCATTATTCGAACCTACAAGGGAAATGATGGCTTTATTCGGGTCGTTGATGTTAAGACAGCTTCGGGCATATCCAAACGACCCATACACGAATTAGCTCCATTATTCACTGAAGAAGAAACAGAAAAAATAGAACCTGCAACAAGTGTACTGACAAATAATCACAAACGTAAATGGCCACATCCACATGAAGATATCTCAAAAAACAAGTCGACATCAAAGGGTCTTGCTCTCTCAGTAATGCTGGTTGCATTACTGATGTTGCCATTAGCAATGACCTCTCCAATAAATACATCAAGATTTCGTAACAAGCCTGGCATTTACTTCGAAGGAATAGGTGCCGCACGGCTATCAACAGGTATCTGGAAAATCATCATATACTATGACCTTGCGCCATTTCATTACCAAATAAATTCACTATCAGATGGAATCACAACACTCAGGAAGCTCTGCTTACACCCGACGTCGGACATCTCATGCAGTTCACTCATCGATTACTTTGAAGCTACTGTTAACAATCTGCACCAGGAGGAAACCTTATTGTTATCAAATCGTCCCAAAAGAGGTGCATTTAATGTCATCGGAAACGTGGCTCACACTTTGTTTGGTGTTCTCGACTCAGACTATGCCGAACAGATGTCAAACACTATAAATGAAGTCAAATCCAACGAAGAACATCTTTTAAGGCTGTTGAAGAATCAAACGTCAATTATTGATTCCACAATCAACATAATAAAACAAGATGAAGTGGATACATCCTCACGTTTGACTGAAATACAGCGTTTGATCAACGTGGACATAAACAAAATTGAAGACACAGCTGCTCAACTACGGCTGACTCAGCAACTGACAGTTTTAATTACTCAACTCTCTATGGTTAGCACAGATTTGCAGCACACACAAGCAGATTTGATAAACATCCTAACGCACACTAAACATGGAAAAATAAGTCCACAGATCCTTACACCAAAACAACTTGCGAAAGAAATCCTGACTATCAAAGGACACTTACCTACTAGTTGGGCTCTACCAGTCGAAGACCACAACCTGCTGGACCTTTATACCATTATGAGTGTTAAGTCTGGATTAACAAGGAATCACGTCATCTTTGAATTAGCTGTACCACTAGTTGATCATAATAAACTAGACCTATTTCTTATACACCCGATTCCAATAACAGTAAATAACACGCTTGTGGCAATTAAACCCACCACCGAAATTCTAGCAGTCAGCGGCCATCGGGATCAATACATTGCACTTAGCCGAGCCGACGTTGAAGCAGCAACATTGACTAGTGATGACATTTATTTAATAAGCAGGAAGCAAGCTACCATTGGAAGGCAATCAAAGAAACTTGCTTGCGAGATTCAACTTTTTAACAACAAAACGTCCCAAACCTGTGACCTAACAAAGTACTCTGATCAGTTAACATTTACATCATTGCATCTTGCTAATAAATGGATTTACGCTTCGACAATTCCAACTGAAATCACAGCAGTTTGTAATCACGAAACCATTCAACTAACACTTATAGGGTCAGGAATACTCACAATTGACCAACACTGCAGCTTAAAAAATGATGACATCCAGATCCAAGGTTATATTGAATCATCCAGTCGAGTATACACATCATTTGCTGGTATCGGAAATATCTCGTCCATCAGTCAACCTAACGCACTACAGGGCTTACTAACACCAAACTTCAAAGATATTGAAACAAAACTAGAACAACTCACTGATCTTCAGACGAAACTATCCAAAGAAGATTTTGACCAGCTACCGAACCAACTCGAATCCAATAAAATCCATCATCATGTAATCAGTTATTCAGCATTAATTTTAGCGATATTTGGTATCATAACCTACAGTACTTGCAAGATAAGAACACACTACCAACGAACATCCGCAACCAAGGCTAGCACATCTCCTCAACCGATGCCACGTCAGCACAAGTCACCATTTGATGTAGACATTTCTTAAGTTGAGTTAGACACTCAACGGGGGGGAGAATGTTTATACTTTATGATATATATATATATATTTTATAGATTATATTGCATTGCACAGAAATAAAAACAACAAAAAGTAAACAATAAGCAATAAAACAATTTGTTTATAAAATCAACTGCACATAAAGCGCAGTTTGTTGACACCAGCATATTTGTAGGCCAACGACATGCATTTCAGCATTGTTAAATCAGCTGAATTGCAACCAAAACAAAATTGTAAATTAAGTCACAAATTTAAGTGCAATAACCTGCGGTCAAGAAACTGCATTCTTATAGTGCAATACAGCAATTTTATATTTGTTGTTTTTATTATTGTGCAATGCAGCAATTTCATATTTTAATTATTCATATTTTAGTCTTAAGTATTTTCCTTTAAATACTCCTAATTTTAGTTTATGAGGGGTTAGTTCTATAAAAAAAGTTTAAGAATAAAGTCTGCATTTTTGGAACTAAAAACTGTTGTGTGGTGTTTTCTTTGGTCATTCAACTGAGTATTGGTTCATGTACCTATACTCAGCCAACATCTGATTTGGTTTGTACCTAATCAGCTAACAATTATTCATTGTTTATACTTTATGATATATATATATATCTTATAGATTATATTGCATTGCACAGAAATAAAAACAACAAAAAGTAAACAATAAGCAATAAAACAATTTGTTTATAAAATCAACTGCACATAAAGCGCAGTTTGTTGACACCAGCATATTTGTAGGCCAACGACATGCATTTCAGCATTGTTAAATCAGCTGAATTGCAACCAAAACAAAATTGTAAATTAAGTCACAAATTTAAGTGCAATAACCTGCGGTCAAGAAACTGCATTCTTATAGTGCAATACAGCAATTTTATATTTGTTGTTTTTATTATTGTGCAATGCAGCAATTTCATATTTTAATTATTCATATTTTAGTCTTAAGTATTTTCCTTTAAATACTCCTAATTTTAGTTTATGAGGGGTTAGTTCTATAAAAAAAGTTTAAGAATAAAGTCTGCATTTTTGGAACTAAAAACTGTTGTGTGGTGTTTTCTTTGGTCATTCAACTGAGTATTGGTTCATGTACCTATACTCAGCCAACATCTGATTTGGTTTGTACCTAATCAGCTAACAATTATTCATTGGTGACCCCGACGTGATCAATACGAAGGATAACTGGTTCAAGTGCCAAGTATCCATCAATCTATTGATCACTAATCAAACAATCGGCCGTAATAAAGTGACAAAGACGACACCACACAAGTTCTCCACCAACATCTGATTAGAAGACAGCAATCAACTAAGTGATGGAGGAATTGTACACAGCACAGTCTCAGCTCGGAGACGAAATCGAAAGGATCATCCGGAACTACAAAAAGGATCCAGAAGTTCGGAGGGATCTTAAATATTACAAACTTCGGCTAAGCCAGCTTGAAACCATACATGCCAAATTCAAGGCAAATCATGTAGAGCTTAGTAATACAAAGGATCGCAGTCACGAGTATTTTGTTAAGGACTACTACATGCAGCTGACAGTGCTTTGCGAAAAATACGTAAAGCACTTTAAGCAAGAAATCAAAACTTTGGATTCAGCGATTGATGAAGACAGTGGTGACGACAATATTCAGACACCGGAACAAGGTGCATTAGGCGAAGACATCTCAAACATGGAGAATCTAACTAATGGCCTGATAAGAAAGGCCCACAGAAAAATGTCTCTCCTAGAGTCAAGGCTCTCTAACATTAGAGTCTTGGAGGGACAATCATCACCGTATTATGACCTCAAGGCGGAATTTGTGAACCAACTATGGCACGACATAGCCATATTTGACGAACAAATTTGGGAGCAACACTCCAATCCAGTAGCTTTAGGCTATGATGCAGAGAAGTTTCAGTCACTTGAGCAAGAAGTGCATCTAAAATTAACAGAGATCACTTTAATGCTTAATCAACCCGTTCAACAGCATGAGTATCACCCTTCAAAGGGCACTTTACCAATTCCAAAGGTACAAATTCCGAAATTTGATGGGGATTACTTAAAATGGAGCCAATTCCACGGTTTGTTTACTGAAATCATCCATAAACAACCATTGTCAAGCGTGGAAAAAATGTGGCATCTAAAAACACAGCTTACAGGAGAAGCATCAAGTTTAATCAGTCACCTAGCTATTACTGATGAAAACTATGTCGCAGCATGGAAGCTACTAGAAGAGCGCTACAACAACAAAAGAGTATTGACATCAACACTTATAAAGAAACTGGTAGATCAACCATCCGGAACTTCAAATATAACAGCAGTTAAACACCTGCACGACACAACAAGGGAATGCCTACTTGCTTTAAATAATTTAGGCATCAAAACTGATTCATGGGATCCATTGCTGATTCACCTTCTGATCAAAAAATTCGATCGAAGCACATACATTCAATATGAACAATCAATTGTGAGGCCTAAGGAAATTCCTAAAATGTCAGAATTGTTGGCTTTCCTGGAATTACAATTCCAAACCATGGAAACTATTGGACAACGAGAAAAACCAAAGGCGCCAGCAAAGGTCTTAACATCATCAGCCGCACAAATTGACATCAAACTCTGTTTGTCATGTGGAAAGAAATTCCATCCGCTCTTTGCATGCGACAACTTTCTAAAGCTCAAGGTGCAAGATCGTATAAAATTTGTGCAAAAATACAAATTATGCCTGAATTGTCTAAAGCCAGGTCACGCAGCAGTACAATGTGTGTGGCGACACTGTCCAAAGTGTTCGAAAAAACACAATTCACTACTTCATCTGCAGCAACAAGAATTGTCATCAAATGGAACAAGGAATGAAGCAAAAGAAAATTCACCTGCAACTGTGGCAACAACTAATCATGCAACGAAAAACAACAATTATGTACTGTTGGCTACAGCAAAAATTCGAGTTGTAGCAAACAATGGACAGGTATGCGAAGCACGTGCACTACTGGATTCCGGTTCACAAATCAACATGGTGACACAACGGCTCGTCAACAAGTTATCATTAACCACTACAAGGTCCCAGCTTTCCATTGAAGGAATCGGACAACAAACTGGAATCTCAACTTCAAGAGTCAACGTTGCGATTCATTCACGAACAGAAGACTTTTCAACTAGAATAGAAGCTTATGTTATGCCGAAACTTATTTCCTCACAACCAACAAAGGACCTAGAAGTCTCAAATTGGAACCTTCCAGGTCATCTAAACCTAGCCGATCCCGAGTTCTTCAAGTCAGGAAAAATTGACATGCTTATTGGTGCTGAGCTTTACCATAGTCTAATCCACCCAGAGCAGCTTACACTAAAAATAAATCAGCCACTCCTACAAAACACGGTTTTTGGATGGATTGTCATTGGAAAAACTGAAGTGTCAACAGAAGCAACTGCAGCATGCGCCGTAGCTACCACAGAAGATGAAAACTTGGACTCTATTCTAGAAAGATTTTGGAGAATCGACGATTTGAACACAGTCAGCCAGGTCATGACCCCAGTTGAAAATTGGTGTGAAACCCATTTTGCCAATAACATAAGAAGAGATAATGATGGCCGTTTTATTACCCGTTTACTGTTTTCTGAAAGTCCAACAGCTCTTGGAAAATCAAAGGACATGGCTATTAACAGATTTTTATCGCTCGAAAAAAGATTGCAGAGAGATCCGACCATACAATCGCAATACATAAAGTTCATGGATGAGTACGAATCGTTGAATCATATGGAAAAGATATGGCCGAAAGATGTTCCCGATGTCCATTATTTCATTCCTCATCATTATGTGCTAAAACCAGATAGCAGTACCACAAAGCTCAGGGTCGTATTTGACGCATCAGCCAAAACGTCAAGTGGCCAGGCTTTAAACGATATATTGCATAAGGGCCCTACTGTTCAAAGTGATCTATTTTCAATGCTGTTGCGATTTAGAACATACAAATACGTATTCACAGCCGATATTGAAAAGATGTATCGACAGATTGGCATGCATGAAGAGGACACAGCTCAGCAGCTCATTGTGTGGCGGAAGGACCCAAGTGAACTTATTCAATACTATCGACTTAAAACAGTGACGTACGGAACAACATCAGCACCTTATTTGGCTACCAAATGTCTGCAACATCTGGCAAAACAGAATATGAGTAAATACCCACAAGGTGCACGAACTTTGCTTGAAGATTTTTATGTGGACGATTGTCTCAGTGGTGCCAATGACATCGCATCAGCTTTAGAATCTCAAACCCAACTTACACAAATTCTTCAAGAAGCTGGCTTCAAACTCCGGAAATGGTGTTCTAACAACTTAAGGCTACTAGCAAATATACCCGTGGAAGATCAAGAAGTTAATTTGGATTTGGATGATAAAGCTACAAAGACACTAGGTCTCATTTGGCATCCAAAAACAGATCAACTGTGCGGACGAGCAAACCTGTCGCCAGTTCAACCGATTACAAAACGGGTAGTAGCTTCAGACTTAGCACGAATCTTCGACCCATTAGGAATCTTTGGGCCTGTAATCGTATCCGCAAAAATATTCATGCAAAAGCTATGGAAGCAAGAATATGGATGGGATGAAAGGCTACCACATCAAATTCAACAAGAATGGCAACACTTCAGAAAAAATATATTGGAACTCAATAACTTAAAGGTACCCCGACACATCCTTCATTCAAAACCTCAAGTAAAGGTTCAGCTACACACCTTCGCCGATGCCTCAGAACGAGCGTACGGAGCAGCTGTTTATGTGCGAACAACATACAAGGATCGAACCATAACATCGAACTTGCTCTGCGCAAAATCAAGGATAGCACCCTTAAAACTTCAAACGCTTCCTCGATTGGAATTGTGTGCAGCTGTTCTAGGAGTCGAGCTTACAGAACGAGTGAAGCAGGATCTGAAATATCAACATGTACCAGCATTTTTTTGGTCAGACTCAGAAATAGTTTTATCATGGATTAAAACATCAGCATCTTCATTACACACTTTCGTCGCCAACCGAGTAAGCAGGATTCAAGAAATATCACATATCAATCAATGGCATCATGTCTCATCAAAAGATAATCCAGCCGACATAATTTCAAGGGGGATTAATCCTGAAAAATTCACCTTGTGTACCACATGGTTTTTCGGACCTTTGTTTCTACATGGCAGCCAAGAATCATGGCTCATACCAACACCAAAACCTGCCGATACACCCAATGACATCGAAAGAAGAAAACCGATTACTGTAGTGACAATGGCAGTATCATCGGAGGCGCCGGCTTATGAAAATTTTGAAATCTTCGATGACAAACAAGGAAGAGAAACAAACACTGCATCAATAGTAACTTCGTCGTCAGCATCATCGGAGGCGCTAATTTATGGAATCAACCACAAAAACTCATTTCGAGCTTTGCAACGCACAGTTGCCTACATGCTACGTTTTATTGAAAATCTTAAGAAACAAACAACAGCTCGGCCAAATCATCTATCCATATGTGCATCAGAAATGAATAAGTCCTTGGCAGTTATAATCAGGACTATTCAAATGGCAGATTTTAAAAGTGAAATTAAAGACTTACAAAAATACAAGCAAGTGAGCAAATCAAATCAACTTGCCAGCCTATGTCCTTTCTTAGACGATCAAGGTTTAATGCGTGTGGGAGGCCGATTAGAAGCATCATCATTACCCTTTGATGAAAAACATCCAATCTTGCTACCATACAATGATTCAATAGTAAAATTGTTACTTATCATGGTTCATCAAGACAACAAACATTGTGGCCCGCAGGCCTTATTAGCAGCCTCGAGGCAGAAATTCTGGATTGTAAGAGGAAAAACAATGGCACGCAATATTGTACAAAACTGTGTGCGTTGCGTCAGAGCAAAACCAAAGCTCTACAGTCAAATCATGGGCAATCTACCAGCGGATAGAGTAACTGAATCACGGCCATTTCTAACAGCTGGTGTCGATTACTGCGGTCCAATATGGATCCATTACAAAATCCGCGGAAAACGACCTCAAAAAGCATATATTGCAGTATTTTGTTGTTTTGTCACGAAAGCGGTACATATGGAGATTGTTTCGGACCTCACTACTGACGCCTTTATTGGAGCACTAAAACGTTTTATCAGCCGCCGTGGCAGGTGCCAGACATTGTATTCTGATAATGCAACAAATTTTGTGGGTGCAAAGAATCAATTGAATGAATTGCAACAAGCTGTTTTCTCTAATTCAGCTCAAGAGAAAATTATTAAAACCTGCAGTGACAAGGGCATCGAATTTAAGTTCATTCCGCCTAAAGCCCCTCATTTTGGTGGACTCTGGGAAGCTGCAGTCAAATCTGCGAAGCATCATTTGTGTCGCAGTGTCTCTACTGCTTCTCTTACATATGAAGAACTAGAGACTGTTGTAGTTGAAATAGAGGCAATTCTAAACTCTAGGCCTCTCACCCCGTTGTCTTCAGACCCAAATGATATAGGAGCACTAACACCAGGTCACTTCATCATAGGAGAACCACTCACAACCCCAGTCGACTCAAGGGTATCAGAAACTAGAAGATCACTTAAAACAAATTGGAAATATGTGTCAGATATAAAACATAGATTCTGGACAAGATGGCACCACGAATACCTGCACGAGCTCCAACAAAGGTCTAAATGGAAGCATCCAACACCAAATGTAAAGGAAGGAACATTGGTCATCATAAAGAAGGATAACGTTCCAGTCCTTCAATGGCCCCTTGGTCGCATTATTCGAACCTACAAGGGAAATGATGGCTTTATTCGGGTCGTTGATGTTAAGACAGCTTCGGGCATATCCAAACGACCCATACACGAATTAGCTCCATTATTCACTGAAGAAGAAACAGAAAAAATAGAACCTGCAACAAGTGTACTGACAAATAATCACAAACGTAAATGGCCACATCCACATGAAGATATCTCAAAAAACAAGTCGACATCAAAGGGTCTTGCTCTCTCAGTAATGCTGGTTGCATTACTGATGTTGCCATTAGCAATGACCTCTCCAATAAATACATCAAGATTTCGTAACAAGCCTGGCATTTACTTCGAAGGAATAGGTGCCGCACGGCTATCAACAGATGGAATCACAACACTCAGGAAGCTCTGCTTACACCCGACGTCGGACATCTCATGCAGTTCACTCATCGATTACTTTGAAGCTACTGTTAACAATCTGCACCAGGAGGAAACCTTATTGTTATCAAATCGTCCCAAAAGAGGTGCATTTAATGTCATCGGAAACGTGGCTCACACTTTGTTTGGTGTTCTCGACTCAGACTATGCCGAACAGATGTCAAACACTATAAATGAAGTCAAATCCAACGAAGAACATCTTTTAAGGCTGTTGAAGAATCAAACGTCAATTATTGATTCCACAATCAACATAATAAAACAAGATGAAGTGGATACATCCTCACGTTTGACTGAAATACAGCGTTTGATCAACGTGGACATAAACAAAATTGAAGACACAGCTGCTCAACTACGGCTGACTCAGCAACTGACAGTTTTAATTACTCAACTCTCTATGGTTAGCACAGATTTGCAGCACACACAAGCAGATTTGATAAACATCCTAACGCACACTAAACATGGAAAAATAAGTCCACAGATCCTTACACCAAAACAACTTGCGAAAGAAATCCTGACTATCAAAGGACACTTACCTACTAGTTGGGCTCTACCAGTCGAAGACCACAACCTGCTGGACCTTTATACCATTATGAGTGTTAAGTCTGGATTAACAAGGAATCACGTCATCTTTGAATTAGCTGTACCACTAGTTGATCATAATAAACTAGACCTATTTCTTATACACCCGATTCCAATAACAGTAAATAACACGCTTGTGGCAATTAAACCCACCACCGAAATTCTAGCAGTCAGCGGCCATCGGGATCAATACATTGCACTTAGCCGAGCCGACGTTGAAGCAGCAACATTGACTAGTGATGACATTTATTTAATAAGCAGGAAGCAAGCTACCATTGGAAGGCAATCAAAGAAACTTGCTTGCGAGATTCAACTTTTTAACAACAAAACGTCCCAAACCTGTGACCTAACAAAGTACTCTGATCAGTTAACATTTACATCATTGCATCTTGCTAATAAATGGATTTACGCTTCGACAATTCCAACTGAAATCACAGCAGTTTGTAATCACGAAACCATTCAACTAACACTTATAGGGTCAGGAATACTCACAATTGACCAACACTGCAGCTTAAAAAATGATGACATCCAGATCCAAGGTTATATTGAATCATCCAGTCGAGTATACACATCATTTGCTGGTATCGGAAATATCTCGTCCATCAGTCAACCTAACGCACTACAGGGCTTACTAACACCAAACTTCAAAGATATTGAAACAAAACTAGAACAACTCACTGATCTTCAGACGAAACTATCCAAAGAAGATTTTGACCAGCTACCGAACCAACTCGAATCCAATAAAATCCATCATCATGTAATCAGTTATTCAGCATTAATTTTAGCGATATTTGGTATCATAACCTACAGTACTTGCAAGATAAGAACACACTACCAACGAACATCCGCAACCAAGGCTAGCACATCTCCTCAACCGATGCCACGTCAGCACAAGTCACCATTTGATGTAGACATTTCTTAAGTTGAGTTAGACACTCAACGGGGGGGAGAATGTTTATACTTTATGATATATATATATATTTTATAGATTATATTGCATTGCACAGAAATAAAAACAACAAAAAGTAAACAATAAGCAATAAAACAATTTGTTTATAAAATCAACTGCACATAAAGCGCAGTTTGTTGACACCAGCATATTTGTAGGCCAACGACATGCATTTCAGCATTGTTAAATCAGCTGAATTGCAACCAAAACAAAATTGTAAATTAAGTCACAAATTTAAGTGCAATAACCTGCGGTCAAGAAACTGCATTCTTATAGTGCAATACAGCAATTTTATATTTGTTGTTTTTATTATTGTGCAATGCAGCAATTTCATATTTTAATTATTCATATTTTAGTCTTAAGTATTTTCCTTTAAATACTCCTAATTTTAGTTTATGAGGGGTTAGTTCTATAAAAAAAGTTTAAGAATAAAGTCTGCATTTTTGGAACTAAAAACTGTTGTGTGGTGTTTTCTTTGGTCATTCAACTGAGTATTGGTTCATGTACCTATACTCAGCCAACATCTGATTTGGTTTGTACCTAATCAGCTAACAATTATTCATTGATACTGATTTTTTTTTTTCATCAGTATATTTAATAAGTGGAATAAAATTATATCTTATAATTTTAAAACATGTTACTGATTATCGTAAATATTTACTATGAAAATAATTATGAATAAATCGATGGTTAAGCGTACTAAAAGCGTACCAAAGTGATAAGTGAAAATCTTTATATGTAAAAAAAAAGTCGATGTTCAAACCCCAGTCGCGACGAAAAGTTTTTCAATAAAAAAAATTTTTCTGATCGGTCACCACCTCTCTGCAGACAATGGCATACCTCAGATAGTAAATAATGTCATGTAAACCTTCTTGAGAACATGAACTTTAGCCGTTCGGAGTCGGCATAAAACATGTAGGTCCAGTTCTCGGTCAATTGTGTGCAAGCACTCAATAACACACACAACACAATTGATCATAAGAAAAGTCAAAGTCCTTTCAAGGGCTGAAATGGCCAATTTGTTTTTTTTTTTACATTTTACAAAACACTAATTTTAACTACATGTGAACTGAGCAGCATTCATTGGTATAGATAGATATTATATTGATGATGACCTATTTTTGTCAAAAGGTCACATAACACTTTAGTGAGCAACTATCGAAATATTTTTCTTTTTTAAATTTTACACATGTTTACACAACTATTGCTTTAATAATCTTATTTTACGCAAAACAACAGTACTTATGAAAGCACATAATTTTTAATAAAAACAAGTATTACAAAACGCAGCAGTTAAATGCGTCTTAAGTAATATCGTATTAGGAAAAAGTATGATATGTAGAGCAACTGTGTACTTTTATTTTACGAGTGAAAAGTTTCCGATTGACTGACACTTTCGGCAGTCGCGCTCTCCATCTTGCGGCTACCTTATTCTGTGTACTCTGTGTTCAACAATTTAACTTGAGCGCTTGTGCGCTGTCGTCATGCGTGTTGTTTATATGGTCTTTTGTTGTTTTGCTTGGGCGCTGCCAGCATTCGTGTTGTTGTTTTTAACATGTTCCACTCTTTACAACAACTTCAATATTGCAATGGTTGTTGTACTTTCGCCGAATTAAGTTTACAGCTTCACCCTTACTTTTTATTACTTTCTTGTTGTATTTGCGCACATTGAAGGGTTAGTCGTTGTTGTTTTGTGTGTTCAATATACATGAACTTTTGAGCTGGCGCGGATGTTGGTTGTATGCACGTTGTTGTTATTGTTGTTGTTGTTGTTTGCTTTTTGTTGTAGTTGTTGTAGCTTTCTTCAAATAATTTTTCTGGGCATCAATGCTCTATAGGACTCCAAGACAGTTAGATTACCTCTCACAATCGCCAGATCTAAACCCTATTGAACATCTCTGGGAGCATTTGAACCGCAAAGTGCGTCAACACAACATACAGAATGCAAATATGCTGAAAAACGTTTTAACTACGGAGTGGAACAATATTTTTCCAGATTATACAAAAAACTAATCGAATCAATGCCAAGATGAATGGAGTGGAGATGGAAAATGGAGGTGGACAAGCAAAATACTAAAAGAATTGTATTTTATGTAATAAGTATTAAAATTTCTGAAAGTATGATTTGTGTCTACTCACTTTTGAAGCGTAAAAAATTGGTTTCTTTGATTTATATTCAAAAATAACATTATGCTTTTGTTGTTTTTGGACTTAAACTTTAGTTTTTGAATACATATAAAGTCAGCTTTATTTCTGCATTATTAGAAATGAGACAATTCTCTTAAATTTTTTGGAACAAGAATAAAATGAAAAAATTAGCATGTGTTTACTCAGTTTTGACGCTCACAGGAGATGTGCTTTTAAAACTAAGCCCTCCAGAAAAAAATCAACAAGCGTGGCGTGTTCTCCATAAATTACCTTCACTAAAAGGTTTTATTTTTATTCTTTTAAACTTTTTTTTCAATCCCATGTAATGCAATAAATTGTTTACATTTATTTTTGATTTAAGACCTTACCATTCATACCTTATTTTATGTTTCGTTACAAAAATGAATTTTGAAAAAATAAAAAAATCCATCAAATGACATCATATTACTAAAAAAATAAAAATAGCAACACTTAAACTTATGGTTTCGATTTTTTACGGAATAAGAGATATAAATTTACTGAATTAAGTTCAATCAACAAATTTTATCACGGAAATGGAGACATTTGGGTTAATTTGAAAATGTTCCAAATCTTCTCTTAAAAAACAATTTTTCTCCCTAGTTAGTATTTTGTTATTAAAAAAAAAATACATGTCCACATACTCTAAAAAAGATCTAAGCCATGTCAATATTTCTTTTAATCTCTTTAAAATAAATCATTAAGGGGACGTGACACCTTCAAACATTTTTTATTTTAATGTTTTATTATTTTATTATTTTATTTTATTATTTTATGTTTTTATTATTTTAATCACATATATTGCTACTGGAATTTTTAAAAAAAATATTTAAAAAAATAATGGCGGGCGTGATAAAACAAAAACTACTCGACCGATCGTACTAAAATTTGAATATGTTTTTTACACTTGTCGATCCATGGAATGAATTACGGACAGAAAAATCGGTTTTATAATTTTTGAATTTTTGGCCGATTTTGTCCAAAAAAACTTGACAACTTTGGAAAAAACGCCGCCATTTTGTTATTTTTCAACCAAAATTGTTTCTTCTATTTCATTCCATGGCACTTTTGATGCTGATAAAAACCCCGTTTTTTTGTGTTTTTTTCCGATGTCCCAGTGAGTTGTAATCACGCCCGCCATGATTTTTTGATATTTTTTTAAAATGATTCCAGTAGCCATGAGTAATTCTTTTACTAAAAAATATATATTTAATTTTTCAAAATGATATCTTATTTTGTATGCAAATTAAAGGCATTTTAAAACATTAAAAGAAATTTTTTTTGAAGGTGTCACGTCCCTTTAAGCAAACAGTATCCTTAACCTTACGGAATTCCGTTCATTTACCTTACATAGATCATATAGCTGTAGTTATATCCGAAGCGGATTTATGAGTGGCACATATGTATAGTGGAACTATCAAAAGCGTTAATGACACTGTGTTATCTTTAACTGACCATTAGCGATACTTTTCGTTAACTGGTATTCTCAACATCTTAAGTAGCAATGTTTGTCCTTAACTGTGGCAGTTATTTAACGTTATTTGTTACAAGATTAACCACGATTAAATATGCGCCGCTAACTGAAATAACAATAATGTTTAGCTTTATAAACCTTTTTATACTAAAATATTATTGTTTAGAGTGAAAACTATTGAAAATTATGTTAAAAATTACCTATTTGTCAATGCAGCGTTGCAACACGATGAAGTTTTCATGCGAGATAGTGCGTTAGAGTGACCTCTACTGCGTAGGGTGGAAAATCAAATAAAGCACTTTATTTTAAATAAATCATTGTTTTTATTTACAATTCTTTAAAAATTCTTAAAATATTATTTTAAAAATGTAAATAAAAGATTAATACATAATAATTGAGTTGCTGTCTTTTTCTCTCCATATATGCAGTTGAGGAGTGAAGCAAGCTCATCCCACTTCCTTCCCGCTTCTTGTCTTCCATGCATGGTGGCGAACCTTCCCTTTGCTAACTCTTTGTTGGTTTGGAAAAAAATCTAGCAGCATTTTATGCTGTTGTACTGCTGTCCGTCATGTTTTTTGAAACTTGTGCTTTATAAATTGTTTTTTTTTAAATTTCAAAACGAACAGTTTTGCCATATAACAGTTAAGTACTGTTTCGAGAATACAACATTCGTTATTGCAAACTACAAACGTCATAAGTTGACCATAACGATATCGTAATGTTAAATTTTTGGAAATGCCGCATGTATTTTAGGATTGACGAGAAATCGCTTATGCCTATATGACACTGGCTAGTTATAGTATTTTTCAGCGCTTAAATTGTAAGTTAAGAGCAGTACGATAAATGCTCACTACAATTTTCCGTTGATTTGACTGCCTACGCTATATGTGCAATCAAGCGAATCAAGCGCTAAAATATTCAAAAATTTTATACTTTTTCAGCTTCTACCAGCTTAAAATCACGAAAAAGTCATTGTGAAAACCTTCTTACAGCAGAAGGAAGAACAGGATAAATATTTTGTGAAGCAGACATTCTGCATTTTTGCCGTTGTACCTTTTAATGCTGTTTTTGCATTTCAATTGGTTGCCTATAAATGTTTTTAATTGAAATAAAAAACAATTGGGCTGCACGAGCTCGTAATTATTTTTAAATAACTCGGACAAGTTGTACATTTTTGACACAAAATAAATTATATTTTTGTCGCAACAGCTGTTGAATTTTCCACACAATTTTCTACAGACATCCCATTCACACAAGTCATTGCTGTCTCTTTTATCCCCAGCTTGTTTTAAGATCAGAAAACAAGACAGTGTCATAACACTATTACATAGATGGAAAACGAAAACCTTTTTTACTAATATTAACAATAATAAGAATACCCAATCAGCCAAACAAGCTTGGAATAAGCTTTAAACAAGCTTACAAACGTAAGCGTCAAGCTTGGATAACGCTTTCATTTACTATTGTAGAACGCTTACATGTAATTGTAGGATAAACGAAAGTGAACCCTTGGAATAATATTCCTTACTTCAAGCTTAATCCAAGTGTTGTTTTTACAATTGCATATAAGTGTTTTACTAAGCTTTATTGAAGTGTGCTATTTTCAACAAATCAATTAGCACTCGCGAAAAATTTTTATTCCGTGGCTCAGTTGGTAAGCCACTGGTTATTTGATTTGTTGTGATTTGGACATCCAAGGTTCAATTCCCAACCGGAATATTTTTATTTTTATTAATTTTTTATTTTCGCTTGTTTAAATTGAAGCATTTATATGAAAAATTGCATGCCTTCAAAAAGTTTTGTGTTTGCTACCCCAGGGATCGAACGCGCGAACCACCGCATATGAGTCGGACACTCTAACAGCTTGCCGTAAGCCTTATGGCTGCTGAGCGAACAAAATGAAAATAAAATACATTTATGTATGTATATATGAGAGCATCACAACTTTGAACAGTTGTAAAACTATTACCGTTGTCAGCGTTTTCTAAGTATGATTGCAAAACACTTACTTAATGCAAGTCTTTCCAAGTATTATAGTACATCACTTGCTTTTTGTGTTTTACGCAATAGTTATACAAAGGAACTTGGAAATTTATTACCTGGGCAAGTGTTTTTCAAGCGTGCTTGGATAAGGCTTGCTTTTTGTATTGCATGTAAGCTTAATCCAAGCACTATTTCTAAATGGCTGATTGGGTAGTAATGTGGTTTTATTGTACTTTTAGTCAATAATTAAAAAATCTTATTTTTGTGCTTACTTTCATTTATTAAAATAAACTTAAAGGTGGGAGGGATAGCAGGCACATCAGGAGCGCTGTCGCGATCTGAATTGATAGTGCTCGCGGGACAGTTTTGGGTCTGGGGCCGTAGTTTGAAGAAACCTTTCTTAGAGTAAGAATGGGTCTCTTATCATATGCACTTATTTGTTTTGTTTATCTTCGCTGCAATCACACACAGTGTTGCCAGAACAGGGATTTTTCCCGTTTTACGGGAATTTTTAACCTAAAAGGGAAAACGGGGAGAAAAGGCTTGAAAACGAGGAAAATAAGGTTGGACTCATTTTTATGTGAAAAATGTTAGTCATCAAAACGCAAATCAGACATTTTATGAATTTTACTTTTCGTATATTCAAATATTTAAATTATCGGAATCAGCCTGAAACTCTACTTGAATTAATTAGGACTATCGTCAAATTCTTAAATGCAACTTTGATTGCAATCTGAACTGTGATTTATTTTTAATGGCAAAATATGGAAAAAGGAAGAAGTAAAATAGAGTTTTAATGAGTCCGAATATAGTTTAATCATGTTCCACAAGCTTAAATATTTATGAAATATCACAATTGAATAGGTTTAGAAACAGACCAGGAATAATTTCTGTTGGAGTACAGTATCGGTATCAATTAAAAAAACAAATAAAAAAAAAATGAGAAGTACACGCCTTATTTTAAAGTTGACCTACAGGCAACTCAAACAAAAAATTACTTTGGACCGCCGAAAAAAAACCGTCAAAATGGTATTTTTTTCATAACTTGCATTATATGTCCGAACTAAGGAAATATAGTTGAAATGGACTTAATTCGAACTATATATTCCTCTTAAAAGTTCTGGACTTCCGAAAAAATAAAGAACTTTTATTTTGCGAGGAAAGAATTCGAGTTCAAGAATTCGTGTTAGAGGTAACAGGACTTACCATTCGAATATATCATCAAAAAGTTAAGCCCTTTTTTGCGGTACATCATTTCCTAAGATAGGACGGACATTAGGCCGTATCGAAAAATTTAGATCGTAATCTTAGAGGTCTCAAAAGTTGCATAGGCTTGTCAAGATCACCCAAAAAAAATTTTTTAAAAAATAAAGGACATCTTCCTGCCCCGCAAGGACTAAGTTGTTTTTTGGGTAAAACAATAAAAAATAACGATCTTAAAATGCTTTAATTTTTTAAGAAAATCCACACATGTCTTAAAGCAAAAGTAATAATGCAGTTTAACTAACAATTTCTTGCCACACACGGTGCTACTCATGATTTTTACCAACAGTATCCTGTATGAAGAATATTCGAAGCGAAAGTTGTGCTTGGGATAGCACAAGACTTTTGATTGCAAGCATTGGTTATAAATTTTGGTGGTACTGTTTATAGTGTTCATGTATTCCATAAATAACATGAATTAATAATTTGCATAGTTTTTGCATTTGTATTCTCTTGTTTTAGAGAAATGTGTACTAGAACGCAATTTTTTAACTTTTCCAAAAAAATGAATATAAGATTTTATGTCAAGTGATTCAGAAGTGGTGTCGAAGATAATCTTCTTAATTTGGGTTTTTTGAAAATTTCTGAACATGATACTGCCTAAAAATATTTATTTAATATATCAGCTTAAGACCACGATTTTTTTTTCTTTTTCGATATTTTAAAAAAAGTTATTTCCTAGCATCAAATTTCTCAATTTGAGTTATGTCCCCTTTATGGTTATAATTTCATTAAAACACATTTTAAAAACAATTGTGTAGTCTTTTGAGACCGACTGAATGGCACAAAATGTATTTTAACGATATTATAACCATAAAGAAGATATATCTCAAATTGAGAAATTTGATGGTACGAAGTAAAATTTTTTTTAAGTAATAAAATAAAAAAAAAATCGTGGTCTAAGCCTGGCATATTAAATACATGTTTTAAGGTACGGTCATGTACAGAAATATTTGAAAAATCCAAATTGAGGAAATTATCTTCGACACCACTTCAAATGCCCGTGACATAAAATCTAATATTAATTTTTTTGAAAAAGTTAAAAAATTGCGTTCTAGCATACATTTCTCTTAAACAAGAGAATTGATATGCAAAAAGTTTGCAAATTATTACTTCATCATATTTAAGAAATACGCCAACATTATAATCAATGCCATCAAAATTTAGACTCAATGGTTACAATCAAAAGTTATGTGCCATCTCGAGTATAACTTTCGCTTCGAATATCCTTCAAACAGGATACTGTGGGTAAAAATCGTGAGTATCATCGTGTTTGGTAAGAAATTGCTAGTTAAACTGCATTTAAATTTTTTTCTTTAGACAAATGTAGTTTTTTTTACAAAAATCAAAGCATTTTAAGATCGTTATTTTTTACTGTTTTTCTCAAAAAACAACTTTGTCCTTGCGGGGCAGGAAGATGTCCTTTTATTTTCATAAAATTTTTTTTGGCAGATCTTGACAACCACATGAAACTTTTGAGACCTCTTAGAATGTGAAATTCGAAAAAAAAATGTAATTCGATACGCCCTAACGGACATAGTTAAACAGCAAAAGTTAATTAAAAAATAGTACTATGGCTGTTTATAAGTGCTTATAAGTGTCCAAAAAAGTTTTTTGTTTTTGAAGTTGTCTCAAGGATATTTTTAAAATACTTTCAAAAGGTGGCTTTTTTTAAACTTATTTTTTCGATAAAAGCAATCAGAAAAAGGTTTGATTTTATTTTCTTTTGTATACATTTTCCAATAACTGGAAAATGTAAGAGAAAAAACGGAAAAAACTTCTGGAAATGCATGGACAAAACGGTATGATTATTGTGTGAAAGAAAAATAAGTCTTGAATCCTGTTTGCAGTATACTTGCGCAGCCATGTAGTACGTATGACCTCGGCCGCCAATATATTTTAAAATGTATTATTTTAAGTTAAGCATGTCTGTGAAATAATTACTGAAATCGGTTGAGTAGCTATAAAATTCTAATGATAAGACTTCTATTTAATAGTATACCACAAACAATTTTTAGCCCAAAAATTTTAAACTATTTTGTTTCTTTTTTAAAGCACAACACAAAGACACTGGGAAATATGAAATTCAAATTAAAAACAAGTACGGTGACCTGACTTCTTGTGGCTGGATTGATATACTATCAAAACCGGAAATTATTGGCCTTACTGATATTAATTGTACTCCTTATGAAACTGTATGTATTGATGTAATAGTCCAAGCTAATCCTAAACCAAAAATAACGTGGACAAGAGGGACTGAAAATCTCTGCAACAATGATACATGTGAAGTTATCGCAGATGTTGATGCTGAAAAGTATAGATTAGTTTTTCAATCAGTGGCACCAATGGACGGTGATGCATATACCGTAACAGCTGTCAACGAACAGGGAACTACAGTTCAAAACTTTAAATTGAATGTTCACGGTAAATTTATATTTATTATGTACCTATTAAAAGTAACTATAAAACACTAACTTTAAAATATTTAAGTTGAGAAGCCAAGATTCGTGATACCTCCAGATGATAAAACTGTACACCATAACAGTTCTTGTAATATAGGAGTACGTGTTCATGGTATTCCACTTCCTACAATAGAATGGATTAAAGAAGGCAAGCTCATAGACTATTCAGAGCTTAGTACTGGTCATGAAAATCTTTATAAGGTGGTTTTTGATGCTGGTACTGATAATCAAGTAACAAGCGAGCTTGAAATACTTTCTTTTGGCCAAAGAGACGAAGGAGTGGTAAGTTTTCATATATTTGAATTGTTAATAAGTTTAAACTTATTTTTATTTAAGTATTCGGCAAGAGCTAAAAATGAAGTCGGAGTTACTGAAGAAAAGTTTGAGCTATCCTTGCAGCAATTACCTCCAACATTTATAAAAAAAATTGAAAAGGCAATAGAAATACAAGAAGGAAAATCCATTGTCTTACATTGTGTTGTTGATGCAAGTCCTCTACCCTTAGTACAGTGGTATAAGGATGAAACAGAATTATTGCCGAGTGAAAAGTAGGAAAAAATGCAATGCTTGATATTCTCACCATTATTTTTTGCATTGCAGTGCCAAATTTACAAGCACTTCAGATGGAGGAATCAAGCTGGAAATAACAAATGCCATGCCCAGTGATTCCGGTGCATACAAACTTCTGTTATCAAATTCTAATGGAGTTAGCGTTGGCCTGTGCGCTGTAGCTGTAACACGTATGTATTTTTATAAGATTTATATAACTTGCAAATTATTTTATTAACAAGAACGAGTTTCAACTCCTATCTTATTTGCGTTATTCGTCAATTGACAGTCATTTCCATGATAAGTGTTTGTGTGTTCTTATTCACACTTGATATAAATATATGTTTGTACATTCTTTTAAACTTACAAAAAAACAAAAACTAATAGACAAAATGTTGCAAATCTAAGTACGAGAGTCTCTTAATAATACCCGAGTTAGGAAATGTTTAACAAATATTTTGAAAGAGTATAAATAAATAGAGATAACACTGTGCAACACGAAAATGATGCTCCAATAGCTCAACCGCGACATGAAAGGGACCCATTACACTGCTTTACAGCTGTAAAATGCCAATAGCGGCATATATGTCGATATGTTAATCAGGACCTCCTGCACACAAATTCAAATATATTTTAGAATTGAACGAAAAGTGCAACAACAAAATCATCGCAGAAGCAATGAAGTCAACTTTTTGAAATTTTGCGACTAGCAAAAGAGAATAAAAACACTGCTTTGATGAAGTGAAAAGTGCATTGGGTAATTCCATTCTGGACGAAACCATGGCGGCAGTTGTACTTATTAGCTTTTCAAAGTTAGTGGACTGCATGAACCACAGAGACTACTGATGAGTCGGAGTAGCGTCCGACGAAACCATGGTCTAGTCTGCTCGGTTCTTCTGAGGAAGATTTTGTTGTTGTAGCAACCTGTTACTTCATGAATTTTTTGGCATTAAGCTCAAAATATAATTCTTAAAGAAGACGTTCTTTAAGAATTGTAAAATAAATTTAACAAATTAAATTGCCACAATTTTATAACTCATGTGAACTGGTGCGAGCACGACCTACGAAAGCACGTTAAAAGTTATATGTTTGCGCATATAATAAACATCTGCTTTCAAAACACCTTCTTCACGCCTTCTATGGTTTAATACCAACAAAATGTTGGAACTTTGATGTACAGTGATAAGGAAGTAAACAAAAAGCGCAACAACAAAATCTTCGCAGAAGCAATGCAGTCAACTTTTTGAAATTTTGCGTCTAGCAAAAGAGAATAAAAACACTGCCTTGATAAAGTGAAAAGTGCATTGGGTAATTCCATTCTGGTTTTGCGGCAGTTGCAATTATTAGCTTCTTGTCTGCTCGGTTCTTGAGGAAGATTTTGTTGCACTTATTAGCTTCTCAAAGTGGACTGCATGAACCACAGAGACTACTGATGAGTCGGAGTAGCGTCTGACGAAACCATGGTCTTGTCTGCTCGGTTCTTCTGAGGAAGATTTTGTTGTTGTGGCAACCTGTAACTTCATGAATTTTTTGGCATTAAGCTCAAAATATAATTCTTAAAGAAGACGTTCTTTAAGAATTATAAAATAAATTTAACAAATTAAATTGCCACAATTTTATAACTCGTACAGTTTTTTTTTCATTTGTGAGGTTTTTTAGATAACGGTACTATTGTGTTTTTCATGACATCATTTCATTCAAATAAGTTGAAAAGCATTGGAAAACATTTCCATCAATGTATTGTATGTTTCGATCGAGTAAAGAGTCGTCATGATTATAGCTCAGCAGATTTTAAAAAAAAATAATCATTTTTAATTTATTTTTTTTAAGAAATATTACCAATCAGGAATATTTTATATTTTAAGCATATCTATATAATTAAAAAGGCTAAGGTTTATTTTGTGACTTCGACTCCTCCCAGACCAATGAACCGATTTTACCGACTCAGATGTCATTAAATCAGGTTTATGCTGTAGATGTGCAAACCACTTTAAAAACAGAAATAAAATTTTTGTACAATAATCCGCTTTTAATCGATTTGAAATTTAGTTTGAGAAGAGCTTATGAATTGATCGCATTTTAATTTTATTCAAAATAAAAATTTGTACACCAAAATTATCTTTTCTCATGTAAAATCGGTCGCTTATTCCGAAAAAAAAATTATTTTTTTTTCTGTCACTCCGTTTTCGAGATATTGCCCACTGTAGGGTTTTCAACGAAAAAAAAAAGTTGGTTCCACTTAATTGCATATATCTCCAGAACCAACAACAGTAATCAAACAAATGATATATCAAATAAAAGCTTATAAAATTTCTTACAAACAATGCAGACACCATTTTTTGGTCGAGTTGTTAGTTTTGGCGGAATAAATTCAAATTTCGGGGATTTTTTTTATTTTTCAGAAAAATTTCCAAAAAAAGACAAAATAGTTGCAAATTTCGTTAAGAAATCAAAATATTTTATTACTTTTGATATTTTTTACTAAAAGCCCTTATTTTTCCAAAAAAAAAATATGCCAATTTTGAAGAAAATCTATTGAGAAATGAAAAAGTTGTGTTTAATGGAACGAAATCACCCAAATTGTGTGATTATCAATTTATGCATTTGGACCAGACATGCACAACGAAATCAACAAAATTTTTCGTTTCGTTGACACCGAAAAATAAATTATCAAAATTATTTCGTTTTTTAAATAACGTTAAAAATTTATCAAATCAAATTTCGTTTCGTTAAAAAACGAAAAATTTTCTATAATTTTCTCCTATGCTAAAAAAAATTTCTTCTGATACAAAAAAAACGAAATTTTTTTGTTGAAATTAACGTTATTTTCAACGGTTGATTGGGAAAAAAACGAAAAAATTTTATATCGTTTTCTCCGAAACGAAATAAATATTTTTCGTTTTTTGAATTAACGTTATTTTTTTATTTCGTTTCAACGAAACAAAAAAAATATTTCGGTTACCGTTAAAATTAACGTTAACGTGCATGCCTGATTTGGACTTATTTTATTGCCATAAAAAAAAATGAGAACTAAAGGTTGTTGTAATAAAATCATATATTTTTATTTTTATTGTTCTTTTAATAATTTACATTATTTTTACATTATTTAAATTGTATATAATTATTATTAATAATTTTTATTGTTGCATTAAATCATTTATATTGTTATTTACATTGTAAATAATTTTTATTTTTCATTCAGAAATTCAAAATGATTAGAATTCTTGTTATGTCGTTTATTTAATTCGGGATCGGTTTCTCTGATGAGAAACCAACAATAGTCGCCCATCATTTCTTCGTGCCAAAATCCTTGGTACCGATTCTCAATTGCTTTCATCTGTTGGTGGAATCTTCTCGTAAGCAACAATTCAACTTTTTGAGACCCAATGTTAAGGTGACATACTTCAGAAATCGTGAAAAACCGTTTGCTATACACTTTACAAAGAATGACAATATCTGCTATTGCGTAGTCATTCCTGGCTTATTTAATACCTTCGGTCAGCCGTACATTCCCAAAGAGTGGCGTTTGTTTATTGATAGCAGTATTAAATATGAATAACACGACTGGAAAATATGTTCTGATATCAAAGTCGTTGGTACACCACGTCGTTGGTAAACCACTATTACAAAAAGGACCGGGCAGAAAGAATTGAGTCGAAAGTTGGAGAGAGCAACGTCAAAAACGTTCCACTCGTCAAAAAGAAAACATAATTCTCCCACCGCTGCACATCAAACTTGGACTTATGAAAAACTTTGTCAAGGCGTTAGACAAAGAAAGCGAAGCATTCACATATTTGAACACGATTTTTCCAAATCTTTCTGATGCCAAGATAAAAGAAGGTGTCTTCGTTGGACCGCAAATGAAAAGGTGTTAAGCGATCATCAATTCGCAGAACTATTGTCACTAGTTGAGGCAGCGGCGTGGGATTCTTTTAGGACGACTGTTTCTAGCTTACTCGGGAACAATTAAAGTGAATCTTACGAGAAAATAGTCAATGAGTTGCTCAAGAACTATAAAAAAATGGGCGGAAATATGTCTCTGAAAAATCACTTTCTGCACTCCCATTTGAATTTTTTTCCGAAGAATCTCGGTGACGAGAGCGACGAGCATGGGAAAAGATTTCGACAACAGATGAAAGCAATTGAGGAATGTTGGGCGACTATTGTTGGTTTCTCATCAGAGAAACCGATCCCGAATTAAATAAACGACATAACAAGAATTCTAATCATTTTGAATTTCTGAATGATAAATAAAAATTATTTACAATGTAAATAACAATATAAATGATTTAATGCAACAATAAAAATTATTAATAATAATTATATACAATTTAAATAATGTAAAAATAATGTAAATTATTAAAAGAACAATAAAAATGAAGAATATATGATTTTATTACAACAACCTTTAGTTCTCATTTCTTTTTTATGGCAATAAAATAAGTCCAAATGCATAAATTGATAATCACACAATTTGGGTGATTTCGTTCCATTAAACACAACTTTTTCATTTCTCAATAGATTTTCTTCAAAATTAGCTTATTTTTTTTTGGAAAAATAAGGGCTTTTAGTAAAAAATATTAAAAGTAATAAAATATTTTGATTTCTTAACGAAATTTGCAACTATTTTGTCTTTTTTTGGAAATTTTTCTGAAAAATAAAAAAAATCCCCGAAATTTGAATTTATTCCGCCAAAACTAACAACTCGACCAAAAAATGGTGTCTGCATTGTTTGTAAAAAATTTTATTAGCTTTTATTTGATATATCATTTGTTTGATTACTGTTGTTGGTTCTGGAGATATATGCAATTAAGTGGAACCAACTTTTTTTTTTCGTTGAAAACCTTACAGTGGGCAATATCTCGAAAACGGAGTGACAGAAAAAAAAAATAATTTTTTTTTCGGAATTAGCGACCGATTTTATATGAGAAAAAGATAGTGGCATTCAAAGTGCATATTGGCTGTAAACCAGTGTAATTTGTATTATATATTTATAAAAACTAGTATCGCCTGGGTTCGAAATTCGACCAATTTATTGATTGCCTATTTATTATTATATGCGAGATGATTAAAATAAGTTCGAGGCTATAACTCTTAATTGATTGGAGATATGAAGCTATTTTCTTCAAAAAAAATTATTTTTTTATTTTATTATTTTGTTCAAAAACAGAAAAACAACATTTTAAAAAATTAAATTTTGTCAAAAAAATCATAGGGGGTAGCCTTGATTTTTTGATGGCACGGACAGTTTATTAATTTAATGTCGAGACAAAATAAATTCACCTAAAATTCGATAAAGACTTTGAAAGAAAATCAAAAATGCAATTTTGAGTTTTTGTTTTTTTACAACAAAAATCATTTTTACCCCATATTTTAAGAATAAATCAAATTTTATGGTCTTTTTTTTAAAAGGAATAATTTAAATATAAACAAACAAAAACCAGTATTATTTTCAAAATTTTTTTTAAGTTAACTGATAAGACTTAAATACAAAAAAGAAATAAATAAAATCTATGCACAGATGGCGGAGATATTGGCTTCCCAATTTAGAACATTCAATTTGAGACAGTTTTTTTCTCTCTCTTGGCATTTGGTTGAAACACACGCTAAATAACTAACGACAATATTATGAAAATTCATTAAAAATACTTTTGGTTAGAACTTTGCTGTAATTTTTAACACATTTTAAAGAAAATTGAACAAACTTTTAGAAAAAATGAAAAAAATTGGAAAACCGTTAAAATCCGACCAAGATATTTACATGGAAAGTCAAATTTATGAATTCAAAACACATTGTTTTACAAATTTAACAATTGACGAATGCATAAAACTTCATTTTTTTAAGAAATTGTTACTTTTGAAAAAAATTCAAATTCGAGCAACTTAAGAACTCTCCTCCAACCAAATTTCATATCAATCAAAGAGCAGATTTTTTCTCAAAAATTTAATTTCTTTCGTAGAAGGTTGGGAACCCCCTCTATCAGATATATCATTTGTATATACATTCTGCACATCTGGGTAACAAAACCTTTCGAATGATATAAATTTCATTTATATTGAGTTTTAATTAATACCAAAAAAACGTACGACAAACTTTAATGTTCACGTATTAATATATAAGATATGCGAGATGATTAAAATAAGTTCGAGGCTATAACTCTTAATTGATTAGAGATATAAAGCTATTTTCTTCAAAAAAATTATTTTTTTATTTTGTTCAAAAACAGAAAAACAACATTTTAAAAAAATTTAATTTTGTCAAAGAAATCATAGGGGGTAGCCTTGATTTTTTGATGGCACGGACAGTTTATTAATTTAGTGTCAAGACAAAATAAATTCACCTAAAATTCGGTATAGACTTCGAAAGGAAATCAAAAATCCAATTTTGAGTTCTTGTTTTTTTTACAACAAAAATCATTTTTACCCCATATTTTAAGAATAAATAAAATTTTATGGTCTTTTTTTAAAAGGAATAATTTAAATATAAACAAACAAAAACGATATTATTTTCAAAAGTTTTTTTAAGTTAACTGATAAGACTTAAATACAAAAAAGAAATAAAAAAAAATCTATTCACAGATGGCGGAGATATTGGCTTCCCAATTTAGAACATTCAATTTAAGACAGTTTTTTTCTCTCTCTTGGCATTTGGTTGAAACACACGCTAAATAACTAACGACAATATTATGAAAATTCATTAAAAATACTTTTGGTTAGAACTTTGCTGTAATTTTTAACACATTTAAAAGAAAATTTAACAAGCTTTTGGAATCCGACCAAGATATTCACATGGAAAGTCAAATTTTTGAATTCAAAACACATTAAGGTACAAATTTAACAATTGACGAATGCATACAACTTCATTTTTTTAAGAAATTGTTACTTTTGAAAAAAGTCAAATTCGAGCAACTTAAGAACTCTCCTCCAACCAAATTTCATATCAATCAAAGAGCAGATTTTTTCTCAAAAATTTAATTTCTCTCCTAGAAGGTTGGGAACCCCCTCTATCAGATATATCATTTATATATACATTCTGCACATCTGGGCAACAAAACCTTTCGAATGATATAAGTTTCATTTATTTTGAGTTTTAATTAATACCAAAAAAGCGTACGACAAACTTTAATGTTCACGTATTAATATATAAGATTATCATTATACAGAAAAATGCAGTTCCAAAACTAGTGTCCGACCGAAACCAAAATTTTGGCCGAAACCGAAACCGTATTTCGGCCATTTTTGTAATATTCGGCCGAAACCGAAACTGAATGTCTACTTGAAAATTGTTTTAATAAAACAAATTATTTGTTTAATTTTTTTGTTAAAAGCCTTCAAAAATATAACAATTGAAACATATTATAATAACGTATATACACGATAAATATTCTTTTGCCTTTATTCATAAAAATTTACGAGCCTCTTATAAAGCCTTTACAAAAAAAAACCCCAAAAACAGTATTCATAAACGTACAATAACGACAAAAATCTCTTATAAAGGCTTCTTAAATGAGTAACCTTCAATAAACCCTTGATAAAGCCTTTTTAAAATTTTTACTCTAATGTGAGCAAAAATATTGTCAAAAATACTTCAAACTGTTTCAAAAAATATGGAAACATGGCAAAACATTTCAAAATATTGAAAATAAAAATTATAAGTGACAATTTTTTTCAGAGAAGAACATAGATTAAACATTTTTTTGACTGTTTGCATGTCAAAATATTGATAAAATTATGACAAATAAACAAAAAATTATTGAATTTATCAAATTCACAAACCATTCTTGACACTGTTCCCATTTCAAATTGAGAGTGTTCCTATTTTAACAAATAAGCTGAGACAATATTTTTATGAATAACAAAATTTTAAAAAGCATTTTATCTCTAAAAAGCTTTTTGACTATTGAGCACTTTAAATCTATTTCAAGATATTTTTATGAATAAGACCGTTTGAATATTAATATTCAACTTTAAAATAACAAATAAAGAGATCATTTTAATATCACTTTAAGGAACTTTTTAGTATTTAAAGTTTAATAACTTAATATTATAATCTAAAAAAAAAATCTACATTTATCGTTTTGTGCTGGACCCAACCCACACGGTCAATCAAATGATTAAATTTACGTTTTTGTTCTACTTAACACCATTAAAAATTTTGATGAAAGCGAACTCACATCTACCATTGAAATATATGTAAGAACCGAATTAGTAGTGTCCGATCAAATATTCGGTTTCGGCCATATTGATGCCGAATAGCCGAAACTGATTAAAAGGGCCGAAACTGGCCGAAACCGAAACCGAATATTCGGTCGGACACTATCCAAAACCAAAAACTCCACTTTCCGAGCAAGCAACTCAGTCAAATTTTAACGGTTTTAAAAAAAAAATTTATAAAAAGAAATAGGTGTTCTGTTAGTATTTTTCATTAATTTCTTAATTATATCATAGTATTATTTTGTGTCTTAAATCTATTTTGATTTCGTTTTTTTTTTTTAATTAGAAACGTTTTATAGCTTGAAAAGTTAAGCTGCGATGTTTTCGAATAGTTAAAATGTTTGTCTCTGTAGTAATATTAATGTAAGTCCGTCCTCGTATTTTGACAGTTACATTAAAAAGTTAAGTGTCAGATCATACGTTTTAAGTCAAAGGATTCAGATAATGATCTTTTATATCATTATTCAGACTGAATATATCGTTATTGAGGAAAATAGCTTCTTGAATAGAATATCATATATTAAACGTCTATAATGTTTCTAACATTTAATTTTTATTGACTTGCTCGAATTCGGTCAACAGTTTTACAAGTTGTCCATTAATTTACAAACATTATAAAATAAACCCGACCGTCACCGGATGAAAAATACATTTTGTAAATAATTTGTGTGCAGGAGGCCCAAATTAACATGCCCACATATATGCCGTTCTTGTTATTAATTTGCACTGTAATTTGTCAACCAATGTTTTAATAGCATAACTCTCGAAGGGTTTTGCAATATTAGATCGCGTTTATTTTTCATAACTTTTCGCCGCTGTTCGACTACTCGAAAAATAAGGTTGCATTTTTTCAACCCAATTCTTTATTAATAAATATGTATAGGAAGGGTTGCCATAATGTTTTGAAAACAAGTCCGGACACTTTTCCAGTTACTTTTGTTGTTGTGGGGTTTCTTTTTCACAACTTTTTCTACACATATATATTTGTTAGAACTTTTTTATTTATTTTCATTTTCTCGCACTGGCCTTTGTTGGAAACTATTTTTTAAAAAAACTAGAAAGATAAGTATATCTTCGACTTGGCCGAAGTTAAAATAAGTAGACTGTTCTTGATTCGTCAATCAGAAAACTATTTTTATGCACAAAGCGATGTTGTTTACAGCCATTTGCATGCATACTAGAAAACATTGGCACCATTTGTAAGCGTACATACCAGGGATGGAATTGAACCTTTTTAGATTGTGCTTTTTCTGATTGTGCCAAATTTTATCATTTTTATGATAAGTAGACAGAAAGAATCTCTAATAAAGCTCTATTGTATGCTTCACGAATAACTTATTCTTATTGATATAACGGTTTTGCGAACACTTTTATTGCGCTTTCGCTATCGAAAATAGAGTAATTTAAAAAGTAACAAACGGTCTCCATAAAAATTTAAAATTATTCAATTAGGCGCATACTTAAAATCAATGTTTCTTAATTTCAAGAAAGAAGTTTTAATCTGACATATTTTTTTATATCAACAAATATATTTTGGAATATAAACTCAATTAGTTTACCTGCTCCCAACCTTATTTCGGACACAAACCCTTGACAATATATTTATCGAAATTGTACCCCTTGCAAAAAAAAATCGAGTTTGAGTATTAATTTATTTTTTCATGATTTATTTTCGAAGTAATTGTGTTAACCAATATAATAAATTAAAGTCCAAATAAATCCAAATAATAGTTTTATTTTTTATAATCAAACTAGCCATTCTCGGAGCGCCTTGTTACGCCTAAAACAAACAAGTGTACTTCATCTGAGACTTCCAAACCTACTTGATAAAAAAATTTTGCTTATATGGGGAGGCCACCCACTTTTCCAAAGCCCGGCCCAGTTTTCTAGGAGAAGAACATTACCATGTGGTAATGGTTAACTCCATTCTGAGTTTCAATGCTCTACTTATACTTCTTAAGCTATTTGATATCAAAAATTTAGCGTGTATGGGTGGAGTCACTCCCCGTTTTCCAATCCCGTGCTGATTTTCTGGTAGAGAAAAATGGCCAAAAAGTAACTTTATACTGAGTTTTAATGTTATGCGACATTTAGTACCAAAGCTATTCGATGTTAAACATGAATTGTATGGATGGTACCATGACCACTTCTCCAATGCTCGCTTAATTTTCCTAGTCGAAGAACATGACTAAATTTTATGCTCTTTCCGAGTTTCATATTTAGTGACTTATATATCGAAAGATATACCGAAAAGTTTGAATGGTTTTAAGTGTCACAACCCATCTACAATTCTTACTCTTTTGAACTATAAAATATCACATTCTGATATGATTTTTGATTTGTAATATATTTCGACTGTAGTTCCACAATAAACACCTTCCACCAGGATATGATCAACGAACTTAAAGAACATAAATCAATACTTATGTTGTGAATAAAATTTCGAAAAATTTGTCTAAACAAATACATATTTATTTGTAGAACAAAGTATGTGAACTCTATCCCCCACTGACTGCATTTTAATATTCACGGGGTAAGATATGGTGATGTAACCTTCACATGAATGCAACTTGAAATTCATTTCCACTGCTTCTAACATATTGCTTTTTTGAGACCTAGACTTGAATATTTTTTTCTCATTTTTATTAATTGAAGGGCTTATTGCAAAAACATGATATGCCACACTGCTTTAAAAGTTCATATTTTATGAGTTTAAAATTGTGGCAATTTAATTTGTTAAATTTATTTTATAATTCTTAAAGAACGTCTTCTTTAAGAATTATATTTTGAGCTAAATGCCAAAAATTGTTGAATGAATCGATTCATTACGTTCCTTGATGCATTATCAATATCCACTGAAAATATTGCTACCATTACCCGATCAATTCTGGCCGTATACGTAATAGTTGATGTAAGCATTTTAATGACTACATGCAAATATACATTTTTTATATACTTTAAGGTCGATTATTTCGAAATATTTTTTGTGTGGCATATCATGTTTTTACAGTAAGCCCTTCAATTGTATTAAGGCGAATGGTAAAAAAATGGTGCGTCTCGATTGGTTTAGGAGATAAAATTCGTGAAAAAGAATGTAACGACAGTGTATCAAAAATTGAAATTACATTATTTGCGTTTACATGCAACTTGAACATTTAGAGTTTCATTGACATGTAACTTTTTTCAATTTTAGGATACTTAAATTGTGCCGAAATGAAAAGGCACATGCATAAAGTGCCGTCTAGTCTCGAAAGTGCCGAAAAAAGCACAATTGTGCCTAAAATGTCATCCCTGATACATACTATAATGGTTGGAAAAACAGACATGTATGCGTGCGCATACTACCCAGCTAGCATTTGGAAGACTGTTTTGCTGACAATCGCCTTAACGAGTCTTTTTCGAGTCCACTTGGCGGAAGAGAGTCGAAAACGACTCTTATATGTTCAAAAACTTGATAAATAAGGTTAAGGTTTAATATATTTTTTTACAAAATTTAATTTTGAATTTGTATGCGCGTGCATACAAAGGACCGATGAGGGTTAATCAAAATACACAAATACCGAATTTCAGTTTTGTAAGAAGCTTATTTATAGTTTTCAATTTTAGGGTTGTATGGGAGGTGGGCGTGTTTTTATATATCAATTCAAATAAAGACAATTAACACTTTCAAATCAATCCATATACAGGTTTTAAACTTCAAATTCAACCTTTTCCATTTCAAATTAAACCTTTTCCAAGTCAAATTAAACTTTTTCCAAATCAAATTAAACTTTTCCATTTCAAAAAAAACTTTTTCATTTCAAATAAAACTGATTCCATTTCGAATTAAAATTTTTCCATTTAAAAAAAACTTTTTCCATTTCAAATTAAACCTCAGCCAAGAAAAGATTTATTTTAGATTTTTATTGAATTGAAAGGTCTCTACAAGACCTTAAAAATGGAATGTGCGTAGGATTTGGGTCCCAACCACATTATAACTTCCCAATGAAAACTAAATGAGCCTCGGATATGAACACCCACTACGTTGACGACCACCGCAAACGAAAAACTGATAATGATTTACGGATACACACCTGGAATGTCCAGACCCTTTGTAGGGAAGGTGCCTGTTCAACAGGCGGAAGCCCTCGAAAAAATAAAGGCTGACATCACCGCCATCCAGGAGATGCGATGGAAAGGACAAGGCTGCTCTAAGAGAGTAGACTGCGATATCTACTACAGCTGCCATGCGGAGAAGCGTGAATTTGGATGCGGTTTCATCGTAAGTCGGAAACTACGCCATCTTGTTTCCCGGTTCACACCTGTGAACGAAAGGCCGGCGACAATCCGTATCAAGGCTTAATTCTTCCACATAAGTCTAATTTGCGCACATGCCCCGACGGAGGAAAAGGAACATGGTAGTTAGTAGCACCAGATTCCAACACCTCGATATCCAAAAGGCAACCTGGCTGTCCCCGGATCAAAGAACGTGAAACCAAATTGATCATGTTGTGATCGACGGAAGGCACCCTTTAAGTGTACTGGATGTGCGCACATTTCGGGGGGTCAATATTGACTCCGACCATCATCTTGTTGCAGCCAAGATCCGCATGCGATTGTGCAATGCGAAGAATGTACGCACAGGTGTGCAACGAAAGCTTGATGTCGATAAGCTGCTATCACAACGGACCGCCGAGGCCTACTCCGCTCAACTCTCGGTTAAGCTCAACCAACCTTACTCTTGCCTCGACGACGCTGGCGGACTTTAGGCGCATATATCCCACTCCATGCGCACTGCTGCTGAAGAAGTCATTGGTTTTCGGCGCCCGCAACCTTGCAACCAATGGTATGACCAGGAGTGTCGCGACGCGACAGCAGCAAAATACGCCACACATAAAAGAAACGCTGCAGTCAGCTGCAACGCGAGCCATGCACAAAAACTATCGCGATAAGAGGAAGGAAGAGAGATGCCTTTTCAGACGCAAAAAAAGAGAGCAGGAAAAGCGTGACCGAGAAAAAATTGAGGCGTAAGAGGGCAAGAAGGATGCTCGAAAATTCTACCAGCAGGTTAAGCGTCTAACCCAAGGTTTCAAGACCGGAGAATCCACTTGTAGAGATGATAATGGTGATCTGGTTACAGATACGCAGTGCGAATTGAATTTATGGAGACAGCATTTTTCCAATCTGCATGCAGGCGACGATACCAACAATTCCGCCCTTGGAGAATGCAGTCTGACACCACCAATCGACGATGATAGAGTGGAAATTCCACCACCTAGCCATGACGAGGTTAAAGTTGCTATCCAGCGACTCAAAAACAACAAAGCCGCAGGTGCTGACGGTGAATTGATAAGGTGCATGCATCCACTCATCAGCAAAATATGGCTAGCGGAAAGCATGCGCGACGATTGGAATCTCAGTGTGCTTTGTCCTATACTAAAGAAAGGACACCCGACAATCTGCGCCAACTACCGAGGTATCAGTCTTATTTCCATCGCATACAAGGTTCTTTCAAGCGTATTGTGTGAATGATTGAAGCCGCATACCAAAACAATGATTGGACCTTATCAGTGTGGCTTTCGTCCAGGCAAGTTCACCATAGACCAGATTTTTACACTACGCCAAATCCTGGAGAAAACCCACGAAAACCAAATCGACACCCATCATCTCTTTGTTGATTACAAAGCTGCGTTCGATAGCCCGATTCGCGATTGCCTGTACGCAACAATGTCTGAGTTTGGTATACCTGCAAAGTTGATAAGGCTCTGCAAGATGACGTTGAGCAATACATGCAGCTCCGTCAAGGTAGGAAATGACCTCCCCGAAACCTTAAATACCGAACGAGGTTTCAGACAAGGCGACCCGCTATCATGCGATCTCTTCAATATCATCATGGAGGGGATCCTACGAAAGGCAGGTGTACATCGAAATGGTATCATTTTCTACAAAGGTATCCAGCTCCATGCGTATGCTGATGATATCGATATCATCGGCAGAACCAAGAGAGATGTAACCGCTGCTTTCGCCGCTATCGAAAAGGAATCAGCCAAAGTGGGTTTGACGGTGAACGAGGGCAAAACAAAGTATATGCTGTCTGTCAATAGGGAAGTGCGGCGTCTAGGCTCCCATGTTACAGCAGGAAAATATAACTTTGAAGTTGTCAAGGAGTTTACATACCTTGGCACCACCGTAAACAGCAACAACAATATCAGCCTGGAGATAAAGCGAAGAACAACAATTACTAATAGGTGCTACTACGGGCTAAGTAAGCAATTAGGTTCCAGAGCCCTCTCTCGATCGACAAAACTAACACTACAAGACGTTCATCATACGGGTGCTTCTCTATGGCGCTGAGGCATGGGTGGTATCGCAAGCAGATGCAGCCGCTCTTGGGGTGTTCGAGAGGAATGTTCTTCGCAAAATCTTTGGTCCTGTTCGAGTTGGCGACGACTATTGCATTCGAATGAACCACGAACTGTACGAGCTCTACGATGACATTGACATAGTAAAGCGTAAAACAATTCAGCGACTACGTTGGCTGGGTCATGTCTTTCGTATGGATGAAGAAGCTCCAGCGAAAAAGGTGTTTGAGGCGAAAGCCGAGGGTCGACGACGAAGAGGAAAACCATGCTTCCGATGGATTGACCAGGCCGAAGAAGCCCTTACCGCGCTTGGTGAAAGAGATTGGAGACGGCGCGCGCGAAGCAGAGACGCCTGACAAGAGCTGATGAAGTCGGCCGTAACCCGTCAACGGGTTGTCATGGCCACCTTAGTAAGTAAGTAATCGAAAATTATTACATATTTCTTGTGTATAAAGCTGTTTGAATAAAATATGTTAAAACCAATATCACTAGTTTGAACTAGATGGATCCCATCGAAGAAGTTTTTTCAAAAGTCAAACTAATTGCGAGATATATGCTCGCTGATCCTGATGCACGTCCTGATTTAAGGAACATTATCAAGGAATCTATAAGACTGTTACCTCCACAGATTGTTATAATTATTACACGCATATTGTGAGGAACTGAAATTTGGGACAAATTTCAGCCCACATGAAAGTTCAACAACAACAACCACAACAACTACAACAACAATAGTTCACTTCTAACACAAAAACAACTTTAAACAACAACTCCCACAACAACAACAACGACAATAACCCCAATAGTTAACTCTATCCAACAATAACAACAACAACCTCAACAACTACAACAATAGTTTACTTCTAACACAAAAACAACTTTAAACAACAACACCCACAACTACAATAACAACAACAACAACAAGAACAACAGCGGGCGTATGAAGAAGACATAGTAGCAGCCAAGCAACAGCAACAACAACAACAGCGGTGCAATAAAATATAAACAAACACAACACCAAGAGCAATAACAACAACAACTGCTTAGAAGACACACAAAAACACATAACAACAAGAATTGCACACACCACCAAACAACGGTATGTAATGCAGGCACACACAATTATAACAACAATGTTAAACACGCGCCGAAATATGAACAATAACAAAGCCACAGCACAATAACAACAGCGCAGGCGAGCCAGAGCTTGAGACAAAGCTAAGAAGTAAACACGCGGCTTAAGGACAACAACAAGAAACTGGTGCACAGTTAGATGTGCAAAAAGATTTGATGAAAAATCGCACAAACAAGATTCCGTTACCAAATGATGCGATTTTTGTGCTATAAAAAGGGAGACTGAAGACAGAATCGATCTCTTTGATCGCTGATCGTGAAAGGTAAGACATCCCTTCCTATCCTTTATTCCGGGTTTCGAGCTTCTCTAAGTGGTTACCCTAGTAGAATTAGAATATTATTTATAAGATCGGGTTTCGAGCTTTTCTAAACGGTTACTCTAGTAGAACTAGAAAAAACTGTATGTTTCGGGTTTCGAGCTTTTCTAAGCGGTTACCCTAGTAGAACTAGAGAAAACTGTATGTTTCGGGTTGCGAGCTTTTCTAAGCGGTTACCCTAGTAGAACTAGAGAACACTGTATGTTTCGGGTTTCGAGCTTTTCTAAACGGTTACCCTAGTAGAACTAGAAAAAACTGTATGTTTCGGGTTTCGAGCTTTTCTAAGCGGTTACCCTAGTAGAACTAGAGAAAACTGTATGTTTCGGGTTTCGAGCTTTTCTAAGCGGTTACCCTAGTAGCACTAGATACATCCTGGAACCTCAAAATCCTACATAAACTCCTAAATCCCCACTTTCACGAGTCAGCAAACGGAGCGGAAGACCGGAGGACCTAGAAAACGCAGGACATCGCAGGACATCAGGAAGATTAGTAACTATAATCAAATAATAATAGTTGAATGATAAGCTTAATAATATAAATGAAAAATTAATCAAATTTGTTATCATAGCATGAATAATAGTGAACTTAAATAATAAATCAGAACTTTATTACTTTAAAAAAAAACGATTTTGGTCTCAAATATATAAATATTTTTGTACAGAACCCTGGGTATCCGGCGAGATATACCCAGGCTAAAAACTTCGTTACAATATGTACATGCTACTTCCTTCAGCTGCTGCAGTGGTACCCTTGTAAATATTGACTTAAAATTTTGTACTTATCTTTCATTTTGTTTTTTGTTGATATTTCTTGTAAAAATTTTAAAAATTAAAACAAAACATTCAAAAAACTCATCTTCAAATTTCATTTATTATTCTATAATTTCTTTGGAGATTTTATGAAAACCATGAAAGTATTGAAGATATGTGTGGTGAAGTGAATGGAAAAGTTCTAAAAAGTCTAAGTGTAAGTGATAAACGTCGGTTGGATTTTGTATTACAGTGTTTTTTTGGTTTTTAACAAATGTTATTTTGGTTTACCATTTCTATTGAAAATGTGGTGTGAACTAGCCAGTGTAAACTAGTTATATTAGTTTTAATATATTTTATTCAAACAGCTATTTACACAAGAAATATGTAATAATTTTCGATAAAATGTTAATAATTCAATAAAAATCTAAAATAAATCTTTTTCTTGGCTGAGGTTTAATTTGAAATGGAAAAAGTGTTTTTTGAAATGGAAAAAGTTTAATTTGAAATGGAAAAAGTTTTATTTGAAATGGAAAAGTTTAATTTGATTTGAAAAAGTTTAATTTGAAATGGAAAAGGTTGAATTTGAAGTTACAAACCTGTAAACCACGTTGATCCTTTTTTTCAAATCAGCTTGCAGCCGCAAATCAACACACTATATTGAGTCGGTTTTGCACAGGCTTGCCAACTTTTGAAAAGCCCAGGCCCGGAGCTTTCTCTTAAATTTTTTTTTATGGTATGATTTTAATTAAAAGAATCAGTATTTCTTTGGTTTTTTAAACTGTTAAAGTTTTTAATTTAAGGAATATAGCACATTCAGTGCTTTTATTTATTAAAACATGATTAAAAAATCATAATGTTAACAAAAAATAAAATAAGGACTCAAATATTGGTATCATTTAAGAACAATGTGGGGCGTAAAACAATTAATTTTGTATTTTTTTTTTTGCTGTATATAAACTATTGTAATGCTTACAAGCAAAAACTAAATAAATAAATAATTAAATAAAGATCAACATTTATTATCACAAAACATAATATGCAGGCACCGAAAATTATGATTATTTTTCAAATTTGAATGAAAAAAATCAGTATGTTCTTAATGGCGGAAAAAACTTTTGATAACACCGAAATGCTGGAATTTATGTTGCCTCTTCGAATAAATAATGATTTTTATTTTTTAAGCGTTAAGCATAAAAATTAAAAATAATTATTGTAAAATGATTTTTATTTTTGTGCTCAGAAATAATAATTATTTTTGATTATTATTTTATTTTTTGCTCCAAAATTAAAATTATTTTTGATGTATATTTATTTTGCTCTGAAATAAAAATTTTTTTGATTTTTATTTATTTTTGCTCAGAAATATAAATTATTTTTGATTTATATTTATTTTGTTTAAAAATAAAAATTATTTGTCGATTTTTATTTTTTTGCTCAAAATCAAAACTCATTATTGAAAAGAAATAAAACTTGGGCATGTGTAAATTTTTCATCAAAATTGAAATGTATAGAAAATATGGGATAAATACACGGACAAGCCCTTTTCCAATACTATTATTGTTTTATGAAAACGTAGGTTAAGGGTATATCAGAGGCGGCCTAGACCGACTTTAGACTTTGAAATTCAAAATTATTCACCCAAAGCCATTAATTAAGTGCCATTAATTAAGCCATTAATGATATAATGAGCTACTGACATGACAAACATTTATATATCCATTCCAATGGTCTCTAGCGAAATAGTTCACAGTGTTCCAGCTGCACAATTCAGTGTGGAACGGAAATTTTCTGCACTCGACTAATTTTAAGTGACCAAAGATGTAATTTGTCATCAGAAAATTTGGAAAAAATTTTGTTCTTAAAAATGAATGCCTGCCATTTAAATAATTCTCAATAAAATAAGCTTAACATTTAATATCATGTTAGTATCTTTTCAAACTTGGAAGCAGGGGCGCAACCAGGAATTTTTTTGGGGGGGTTTTATCAAATGTAGAACCTTTATATAAAAACAATTTTACGTAATTACAGCGGCTGAGTTGTAGCGGTTAGTGCGTTAAATTTTTGCACTAATAGTTCAAACTTCAGACATGACCAGCACCATATTTTTTTTTTTTTAAATTAAAACGGGCCACTGTCACGACATTCTACCCGTACAGAAGGTGAACAGCAGTAGTAGCGGTCGTTTGAAAATAAACTGGCTTCAACGTTGTTTAGGATCTGTTCGGCCAAAATATTTTGCAAGCACCAGTTGTAGGCCGTTTAATGGATTTTTTTCTTGTTTGGCAGTTGTACGAAGGTTATAAGGCTTGAGCTAAAATATTTTCATTTTTACTCGGGTCCCAATAAGGTCAGCAAAAATTCAATATTTTTCTCCCCACACATTCAGAAAAAAACACCTAACTTTTTCCGATAAAAAATTTCTCTATTTTCGATAATTCAATTACAATAAATTTTCAAATAAATATTTCTTCACTTGTGGGAAATGGAAATATTTCAATGTCTCTAATAACACAGTGTGACGAAAAATGAAAAAAATTTTGATTACAAGAACCATTTGTAGAAATTCTCAAAGATGATCCTTTTGGGAGTGTAACGCACCTAGTGTGACCTCTCAATGTCGTCACAGTTTTTTTTAATTAATTTTTAAAAATTATGTCTTCGAATTTTGCTGCATCGACATTCAATGACGTTTTGCAGTCATTTGCTTTAGCGGAAATGGAAAACAAAATCCACTTATATTCAGTAGAATTTATGGTAGAATAAGAATGTGCAAAAATAAATCCGAAAAAAGCCCAAATGGAGCGTGGAGCAGATTATGCATCAACCATAATCGATTTGAAAAATACATTTGGGGTTTTCACTCATTTAATAACACGTGTGATTGCTTTTCATGTGACTCACTTTGATTGAATACTATTTTGCTTGGTACTACAATAATTTTTGGGGGGTGGTTTAAACCCCGAAACCCCCCTTTGGTTGCGCTTATGTTTGGAAGAGATAAAAAAACATAACTATTACGAATGAATTAAGAATTGGTTACAAAAAGAAAGCTAGTGAATTCGATTTTTAATTTACGAGCAAAATAATAAAAATCCTTAAACGATTTAAATATATGAACAAAAAAATAAAAATCAAGAACTGATTTTAATTATTTTGCGAAATAATAAAAATCAAAACATGATTTCTATTTCTGACCAAAAAAATCATTTTTCGATTTTTATTTTTTGTCTCAAAAACCCATTGGGTGAAGATAGCGTCGGGTTTTTTCGAACTCAGCCACAGTTTTTAAATTCACCACAAAACACCACAGCAAATTTCGAACACACTGCTTGTGGAAGGCAATGTTTACAATTATTTCTTTTAACTTGTGTATAATCGGTATGAAAACGCTGCTGCTCATTATTTATGCCTAGGTTTTTATTCATTGCTTTATAGCACTTAAAATTGTCAAAAATTCATAAAGTTCTCAACTCCTAACTCTCTTCTCCAGTCTATGTAGACATCTGTTTAAAAATAAAAGTTTTAAAATTTTTCATGTTCAGTGAAACAGAAAATATAGTTAAAGCTGCGTTCAACTTTCATAATCCAATTTTATTTGTAAACAGGAAATGTTGGCGTCTATATTTTTCCTTGATTTGAAGAATTCGAGAAAATCTATACTATTATATAAAATTGAAGTGGAAATATTAAGTGCGCTAGAGACTCCAAAACTACTGGACCGATTTTTATGAAAAAAATTTTAAAATATCATATTTGTGCTACAGAATGCCATAAGCGGGATTTATTTAAGAAAATTTAATAATAAATATATTTTATGAAGTTGTTAAGTTTTTTAGGAAATTACCACCCATGCTAAGCATTGCTTGGTCGTTTGCTTTTCACGAGTTTGTGTTACGAGAGTTTTAACTACATGTTGCTATCAATCCTTCTCTTTAAAGTTTATTGATCTCGCTCTCCACACTCATTCGAAGAGTAACCAAAAGCAGTTGGCGCTCTTTGATGTGATGGGAATACAAGTTTAATAAAGCCTGCTGTGCTGTTGTTGCTGTGGAATGATGAGCTGCAAACCAATGTGTGCATTAGACCGTATCACCTTGTATGGCAGAAAAATATACCTATTTTGACCTCGCCTCAATCGTTAGATATTTGAAAGACATTTTCGAAAAAAATATTTTTTTTTTTTTTAAAGTGGTCCCTATGGTGCTATTTTGGTTTTTTCGTTATATCTTCGGTGTTTCTTGTTCGATCCGGAAGATTTTATATCTGTGTGTTGTTGGTGTTATCCAAATATTTTCTGATGTTTTTTTTACCTCAAATGTTTTTTTTTCGATTGATTACACAATCGATCTTCGTTCCTACCATATTATCCTGCTCCAAAAAGTCCAACAAATTAAAGCTTTCAAAAAATCATTATAACCATTGGAAGAAGTGAAATCGAAAAAATGGATTTTAGAAGCACTTCCGACCTATTTTGCAAAGAATAGCACTTTGGATCATAATAATTTTTTTTTTAATTTTCGAAATTGGAAATTCGGATTTAAGATTTAAGATTGCGGATTTAAGGTGGCTGTAGCGGTCACTTCATATCAAAAAGTCAATCGGTATTTACAGTGATCAATAAAATCGAGCTTTAGTTCGGAGGAAACGTGCAAAAATACTTAATTTAAACAAAATACATTTCCGTAAGCGCGACTTGAACAGAAAAAATTACCAACAAAACGAAATGTGGTGGAATACGCGTTGTTTCTTCAGCATAATGAAAAAGTCAAAAACATTGCATTCACAGAAAATATATACGAAGAAGTTTCAAGATTGTGTCATGGCGCAAAAATACCAATAGTGTCGAGAACCCACAATCGAAGCCAAATTCAGCAATTTCGTGGTCCGAACCACCAACCCCACATCAACTATAGCAGCACAACTTACACTGAAATGATCGACTGGTCAAGAGTTCAGGTCACTGAGCAACCATGTCTCCAGTTTTACAAGCAAGACCAACTGTCTGATCTACAGTATTCAGACGAAATCATTAAAATTCCAGGTGAAAACCACAGAAAACATTAGTTAAATAATTGAATGATGTAACGTTGACTTCATAATTTAATCCGTTTGTATCACGTTTTATTTTCGACAGATTATCTTTGCCACTCGCCAAACACGGAGCGTTTCGTTCAAATAGTACATAAGTTGGCCACAGCAGTCACTGACGAAAATCAATTGGGGCACATTTTCGCGAAACTTGACAGTTGCGAGCGTTACAGACACCTTGAATCCCGAAAAGATTTCGAAAATTCAAAAAAAATTTTATTATGATCCAAAGTGTTATTCTTTGCAAAATAGGTCGGAAGTGCTTCTAAAATCCATTTTTTCGATTTCACTTCTTCCCATGGTTATAATGATTTTTTCAAAGCTTTAATTTGTTGGACTCTTTGGAGCAGGATAATATGGTAGGAATGAAGATAGATTGTGTAATCAGTAGAAAAAAAAAACATTTGAGGTAAAAAAACATAAGAAACTATTTGGATAACACCAACAAACACACAGATATAAAATCTTCCGGATCGAACAAGAAACACCGAAGATATCACGAAAAAACCAAAATAGCACCATAGGGACCACTTTAAAAAAAAAAAAAATATTTTTTTCGAAAATGTCTTTCAAATATCTAACGATTGAGGCGGGGTCAAAAATAGGTTAGTTTTGGTGATACGCTCTAGTGTGCATATTTGTTTCGCCGCATGCAATTTCTTTACACATATTTTTATTGTAGTTTTCCAATTCTTTTAATTCACACTTGAGAAAGAAAGATATTTTAATATTTCAAAATGCGGCATTCACAAATGTGTAGGATATTTTGTTTAGATTAAAGATAAATTAAAAGTTTGAAAAACGAAGTGTTCGTATTTCCCTTAAACTACGAATAAATGCCTCGACGTAAAACAAGTTTGACAAGTTTAACAGAAAATGCAAGAGCGATGCTCCGCGCTAGGAGAGCAAGAGCAGCGACTCAAAGAGAAAATTGTTGGTAAATTATGCATGCAATTATTAGCTTACACGACTGCGATTGGAGTGAGGTAGTGGCGTAGCTAGGGTTGCTGGCACCCGGGCCGGAAACTAAATTGTGCACCCCTTAAGAAGGTTATACTTAACCTCATAAAAGCAATGCTTAAAAAGTACTACGAAATTAATATAATTTGTTTTAAATAATAGTTTACTGTTTGATTATTTTGTTAAAGTGCAATGAGTAAACATCTATATATTTTAATTCATTGTATTATTTAAAAAAGTCGGTAACAATATACAAAATAAATCTCATCGATATTAATATATTTGATATCATTTGAAAAATAATTTGGTAACTTAAACAAAACTGAAAAATTTTCCGCAATCAAGGAATTTTTGAAAAATGTTTTGTTTACGCAAAATTTTGACTTGCAATAGTGAGTAAATCCCCAAAGTTCTATTTTGAATAATTTTGCATAATTGAGGATAAAATAGGACCGGGAAGTAAAACGTTAACAAATTTTCCCTAGTACTCTTTATACATTTCAGATTCGACTTTAATAGACAAGACTGAGGTCTGTAACATTTGACTGCCTTATTCTCGACCATAAATATCACAGTATCACAATATCACAGTGATACCAAATTGATATCAGAAATTTGTTTTATAGTCATTATCTACATAATTCCCAAAGCAAACTTGCCCTGGGAGAACAAGTTCAAGAGTCATGAAAATTGGAAAATTTGTTAAAATAGGTTTTTCTTAAAAACTGTATTTTTGACAGTTTTTGTTAGTTGATTTAAACAGAATAATAATTATGTATTTTAGTAAAGTTAAGGAGTTAGGAAACCATCTTAGAGTTTTAAATAGACATCTTCAAAATAAAATAAAAAAACATCAGAACGCTATAAAATTGTCACAAAACGCCATTTATTTAATTTAAATAAAAAATTTAATGAATTTTAATCAATTTATTTTTTTTAGAAATTTTAAAGCAAGTAATAAATTGAACTTTGAAATTGTTATGTAACAGGACACCCAAAAACATATTTCTATTAAAAATCATGTTCTAGCAGGTTAAGAGTTTAGTTTTTAGTTTATGTTTATGTTTAGTCTCAGAAGTCAGATTCCTGACATTTATGACATGAGCACGTTTTTCTAAAAAGCTCTGGAGAAATGTATTGTTGGAGAACATCCCAGCAAAATCTTCGCTTACATATAATCGAAAAAGTTATCCAGAAAATTTCATTTCGATCAGAAAAATTTTTTATTGAAAAAATTTTCCGCCGTGACTGGGGATCGAACTCGGGCTCCGAGCGTGCTAAGATACACACTTAACCTGCACGCCACGGTCACCACCTCGCTTACTGAACCCATTATTTTAATATAGCCATGTCATTATAGCGCTGTCACTTGAAAAGATTAAGCGCTTAAAACGGTTGGTTTACAACTGATTTCACGAAATTAATACTTGAATAACAACTTTCAAGTTGATGTGAATGCATTGCTGTGAATTTATTACGGATTAAATTTAAGTTCCTGCATTAGCATTTATGTAATGCATTTTAGAATCGATTAAAAAACAAGACCTAACGAAAAATTTTGCTGGGATATTGGATGAAATGTCTACTATACAAGCATGTTTGAACACTTCTTAAGATGAATATTTGAAGTACAAAAGCTTTTTTCAAAAACTTTATGGAATATAAAGTGAGGAATATATATATAGGTATATACTTTAATTCATCACCTTAATGATGAATAAAAGACAAATGAAAAATAAAACCATTAAAAAATGATCTTCGACTTGCCCGAAGTCAAAAAACTCAGGTTGAAGTTTATTCGAATTTATTTAGGTTATATTAATTTGATGACGGCACTTTGTATGGGGGGATAGGCGTATTTTTTTCCAATTTTTCATATTTCAAACTCAGAGTACGTTTAATAGTTATGTATAAACTTTCAATTCAACACATTAATTTTTGTGTAAATTATGAAGGTTTTGATATTTTGGTGACGTCACTTTTTATGGAAGTGTTCACAAAATTTTGTTGAATTTCAACTTCAGGGTATATGTTTCAAATTTAAGCATTACAGTGGTGCTTCAATTTAGCGAACACCGATTTAACGAACTTCCAATATAACGAACCCTTATTTAATGTTCATTGTTGACTCTATATTGCGAACATTTGAAATTGTAGGTATTCTATTTAACAAACATTTGCTTCTCTGAGTGTGCTTCGTTTGTTATTGTATTTGTAATAACATTAATATGTATTTACTTATCTAATTTTCAAATAGTCCCTTCGGGTTAATATACATATTGTAGGGTTTCATTTTTAAAAAACATTGCCATAATCTTGGATTTTTCATTTAGAGTGTGAACAGATTTTAACCAGCAGCTTTCTAAACATTTAATAATAATAATTAATAATACCTAAAACAAGTTAAAAAATTCAACTTATTGGAGTGCATAATTAAGACAAAACATGTAAGGATATTTGTTTTAAGTTGACAAATTTATTAGCTTTGTTATATGATAAAAAACTCGAAAATAGCATTACCGATTTAATGAACTTTTCGATTTACCGAACGACCCTGCACATTATATCTTTCGTTAAACTGGAGAACCACTGCATGACAAATCTCAAATCATGAAAATTATTTCATATGGACTTTAAAGAGATTTGCAATAAAAAGACGGCTGTAATCGTGTGGACAAACGAATGAACAGACAGACAGACGGACTCATGGTCGTGAAAAAAATTTCGTGACAAAATTATTGTGCCCGCTTCGCTTTGCGGGTGGAGTATAATAAATATTTAATAAAAAACTTTGAAAAACGTAGAAGTAGATTATGGTAAACGGGTCGATACAGCAGAAAATCAGATTTTTCTTATTCCTGGTAATGCCAATGAATCAAAAAACGTTGTTTATACTGAAGTATTAAATAACTAAAATGAAAATATCTTTACTTTATTACCATTATTCTATTTAATATAATTTGCTTCCAAATACAAATAATATGCAAATATTTTAACATTTTTCATTATTGAAATTTTTCAAATATACAAAGGTATTATTGATAAAGAAAAAATGTCCGTGGCGAAGCCTCGGACCACTGTGGCCTGCTAGTCAAGAATAAAATATTTTTAAATATTTTAGTACATAGGTATTTCTTTTCAAAAAAATATTTCAAACACTCTTCTAACTCATCTTTTAATATATCAGCAACGATTTTGAACTTACCAGGTTCAATCAAGTGTTAAAGTACTGAAAAATAAGCCAAGCTCATTTCATAGCAGAATTGTTAAAAAATATTTTATATAAATATATAGGTTTTTCACAACTTGAAATACACAGTTGTATCGTTGTATTTAAATTCAAGTCATATTCACATTGTTTTTGTATTCGATTTGAAAGAAATACAAACGTTTTTTGAGCTCTAACGTTTGTTTTATCTTTCAAATAGAAAGCAAAAACAATGTGAATACGATGAAAATATGAATACAACGATAAACTGCTTATTTCAAGTTGTTAAAAACCGAATAGTATTCTTATAACTGTTTTAATAACAAATTGTTTTTAAGCGGATTAAAAATTAATAAATTAACGATTCTAACAAATGACCGTGAATTCAACTTTATAAAACAAACATTAATAAAAAATATTACCCACAAATATTTTTGGATGGTACCTACCTACTTTCGTAAGAAAAACTTTTTGAAAAGTATAAATATGAGTAATAATAGTTGCATTCCTTTCGCATCAAAATAATACAGATTATTATTTTTTACATGCAAATCAAAATCAAAGTTAATAATCCTGTAACAATTTGGACTATTTTTGCTAGCGTCTTAATACCCTAAGCCTGTAAAGTCAGGCGATATAAGCTATGTGCCAACGTTTATTAAACTCTGAAATAAGCAAGTACGATAAATAAAAGTTCAGTAAAGAAAAGTATATATATTCTTGATCAGCGTCATCTGTCCGCCTGCCATTACGTCCGTCCGTCTGTCTGTATTTTATCCTTAAACACAGGATAAGAATTAGTTCAGATAATTCCATGAAACTTGGTTCACATGTACATAAAAAACTAAGGATCTGCTATGTTGAATATGTCTGAATGAAAATTTTAAATTTGTTTATGCCTAGTCACAAAAACATAGCCACAAGGGACTAGCCAAACAATTCCAGCAACTAAGACCTAGAACCGTAAGCCTAGCCACACAATTCCAGAAAATAAGACTTACAATTAGTAACGTAAATTTAGCTACAGAACCCTAGCAACTTTAGCCTAGCCACAAAAACCTAGCCTCTATCCACAAAAGCTTACCCACAGAAGAATAGCCACACAATTCCAGAAAGTAAGACCAAATAACGTAAGTCTAGCCCCAAAAACCTAGCAACGCAAGCCTACCCACAAAAGTCCAGCCACAAAAGCCTAGCCACAAAAGACTAGACACACAATTCCAGAAACTAATATCAAACAACGTAAACCTAGCCACAAAAACCTAGCAACGCAAGCCTAGCCACAAAAGCCCAGTCACAAAAGCCTAGTCACATAAGACTAGTCACACAATTCCATACCATACGGTTGAAATTTTGAGTTTAAATTGAAAACCCTTAAAATTCTTTTTGGATGTATAGCTCGAATTAAACCTAAAAGTTTATTTTTAAAAAATTTTCAGTTTACGTTCGAAAAATTAATGAATTTAAATTTTTGGGTTTCAAATAGTAAACCATTTAAAGCCAAAAGGGTTATTATTTAGACTTCAAGTTTATTATTAAAACTGTAGAGTTTTTAAAGCAAACCCATTAAGTTAATAAATTTGGCTGAGGATCGAACCAGGGTCACTCGATTCATCACATCAAATCAAATCGACCGATTTACCAACTGAGCCACGGAATGAAATTTTTTGTTTCTGCTAATTGTGTACTTAAATGTGAAATTGACACATTGACAAGCATAAGCATAATATTGAACACTTTCGTTGAGTATTTGAACACTTTCGTTTATGGTCAAAATATTGTGTGTGGTGAATTTTTGGTTAAATGTTTTCGAACTTCGAAACGTGGCTGGGCGTGCGTTGCTATCTTCACTACGGTCTTTTTGATATATTCTTTGATGTTATTTTGTTTTATATATTTTTGTTTAGTAAATAATTTTCAGTTTATAAACTTTAACAAAGCATTCAATTATTATTATTTCATGTTTTTAAACGGATATATATTCCAACTTTAAAAAGTTATGGGCCAAGGTTACGTGTGAGGTCATTTTTATATAAAAATTTATTATTGGTCTTAATAAAGCAAACATTTGCATCAATAAAATTGAGATTGCGAAAAATATTTCATTTGGTTATCGTAATTTTTTTTTGTGGAAGTTTGATTTTGCTTTTAAAATTACAAGAAAAACAAATTTTTTCGAAAAGTTGTCAACTCTACCATAAAAATACCAAAGATATTTTTTTAAACTTTCTTCAATAGCTTTCTAACGATACTTAATTTACAAAAATAGGATAACAGATGACGGAGATATGATTTATTAAAAATGACTCAATTTTCAAGATTTTTACTCTAATCAGAAATTGGTATCTCCATTACTATACAAAAAATGGCGATAAAAAAACTAATAAATTGTATTCTTATAAGTGGAAAAATAATCTATAGCCAAAATTTCAAGCAAATCGAAGAGCATGAAGCCAATTACGACTTGCATTAGGCGTGGAATGGCCGTATTGGGAAAATACTGACATTTTATTTAATTTCTTATTATATAATGCCCGTATTCACCAACCACGATATTCTTTTTATGTCAGCAGGCGTTTTAGTTTACTATTTTTTTTGTTTTCACCAAGCAATCTACATTTTTTGTTTCGAACTTATGTTAGAACTTTTCGAATAGTAGTTTGCCATACAATATTTGAAAAAAGCAAGCCTACTATTACCCCCTATCCACACGTACCAGTAACAGTTCGAAAAACTCAATACATTCTCACTTTTTCACTAATACACTCACACTTTGACATCGACAGCCAGCACGGCAGTCCACTGGCAACAACTTTTACAGAGACAGTGAATTTTGAAAACCGCAGACAGTGGAATCAGAGTAGGGAAAACAGTGTTGTGTTTTCTCCGTAAACTATTCCAACTTGAAGTATGTATTTTTTTTTTATGTCTTGTAGTGGAATAAACATGTAATTATTTTAATTAGCATTGTTTAACACATAAAATATGATATGAAAAAGTTTTTTTTTTAAAATATTGTAATAAATATATTGTAAATATTTGAAATCAACATAGTTTTTTCCCCATTTAAGTTTTGTGCTGTTTTGGAATTAAAGGCATCACTGAGTACTTACTTACTGAGTACTTAATGACAACCCGTTGACGGGTTACGGCTGACTTCATCAGCTCTCGCCAAGCGTCTCTGCTTCGCGCGCGCCGTCTCCAATCTCTTTCACCAAGCGCGGTAAGGGCTTCCTCGGCCTGGTCAATCCATCGGAAGCATGGTTTTCCTCTTCGTCGTCGACCCTCGGCTTTCGTCTCAAACACCTTTTTCGCTGGAGTTTCTTCATCCATACGAAAGACATGACCCAGCCAACGTAGTCGCTGAATTGTTATACGCTGGACTATGTCAATGTCGTCGTAGAGCTTGTACAGTTCGTAGTTCATTCGAATGCGATAGTCGTCGCCAACTCGAGCAGGACCAAAGATTTTGCGAAGAGCTTTTCTCTCGAACACCCCAAGAGCGGCTGCATCTGCTTGCGATACCATCCATGCCTCAGCGCCATAGAGAAGCACAGGTATGGTGAGCGTCTTGTAGAGTGTTAGTTTTGTCGATCGAGAGAGGGCTCTGGAACCTAATTGCTTACTAAGCCCGTAGTAGCACCTATTAGCAATTGTTGTTCTTTGCTTTATCTCCAGGCTGACATTGTTGTTGCTGTTTACGGCGGTGCCAAGGTATGTAAACTCCTTGACAACTTCAAAGTTATATTTGCCTGCTGTAACATGGGAGCCTAGACGCCGCACTTCCCTATTTGCAGACAGTAATAGGGCAATTATAGGGCAATACCTAACCCTGCAGCCATTATTATTGCTGCAGGGTTAGGTATTGTTTTGTTTTTAGAAATTGCTTAAAAATAAAATATTGGTGAATATTAAAAAGGCAAAAATAGCACGCTAAAAAAAAAATAAGGTTGGTGAATACGGGCCTAAAAGTGTGAATTTTTATTTTGGATTAACGAATATATAATAGAAAAGGGAAAATAAATGTAAGTATGACAATATTTTTAGAGTATTTTAGTTAGTTTTTTAAAACATTTTTGTAGTTTGTTTAAATGTGGTTGGCAGCAAAATTTTTTTTTTGAGAGGCAACCCTGATTGGGTATTGAGCCTTTTGTGAACTACCATTTTAGTACTTTTAAATAAATTTTATTACGACTTCATAAGTCTTATATTTAATTTTCAATATGAAAGGTAAAACTTTTGATATATTACCACTAAGCATTATCACAATTTATTATTTCAGCTCAAAACATGGCACCAACATTCCTTAAGGCGTTAAACGACAATTCTGTAAAAGAAGGAGATGTTCTTAAACTAGAAGCAGAAGTTAATGGATTCCCCGCCCCTGAAATTAAATGGTTTAAAAATGGAATGCCCTTATTCCCTTGTCAAAATATAAATTTAATAAACCAACCAAATGGACTCATTGGCTTGAGGTACGATACAGCATAAATACATGAATAATAAACAAAAAGTTATATTGTATTATTTTCAGTATAAATTCAGTCCAATATCAAGATGCAGGTATTTATAAATGCGTCATTGCAAATGAAGAAGGGGAGATAGAAATGTCATCAAATGTAGAAATCTTACCTAAGGAAGAAAAACCAAAATTCATTAAAAATTTACAAGATATACGAAGTGTCGAAGGTTTTCCTATTAAAATGGAAATAAAAGTTGTTGCTTACCCAAGTCCAACAGTTATGTGGTTTCATAATGGCGAAGAGATTCAACCACAAATTCACCATTGCCGTCTTATTCAAAATGACGACAACTACAGTATGATAATTGACCAATCTTCACCATCTAATTGTGGTTTATATGAAGTCATAGCAACAAACACAAAAGGGTCGGCGTCGACAAAAGCTACACTCAATGTAAAATTAAAGTCCGACGAATCAATAATGGAAGAACCACCACAATTTATTTCTTCTTTTCGAGATGTTAATGCTGATGAAGGAGGTGAGCTTGTACTAACTGCACCATTCATTGGTAATCCAATACCTGAAACAATTTGGTCAAAAGATGGTGAACCTATTATCAATAGTGAGCGTCACCTTATAACTTGTGATGGAAAGCAAGTTAGCCTGATTATAAACCCAGCCAAAACAACTGATTCTGGTGAATACAGTTGCTTATTGGCAAATCCTGTTGGTGAAGATGTTTCAACATGTAGAGCTAACATAAGAAAGGTCTATAAGAAACCCCAATTCACACAAAAAATTCATGATCAACAAGAAACTCTTGGAAATGATGCTAAAATAGCAGTTACAGTATCTGGAGTTCCTCAACCCAAATTGATGTGGTATTTCGATGAAAAGCCCATAGAAAAAAATGATAATTATGAATTCAAACATGATGGAGACCACCACATTCTTTATGTGAGGTCCTGTCAAAAATCCAATAATGGTCTTTATAAATGTAATGCTCAAAATATAGAAGGAGAGGATGTAACAGAAGGTCGTCTAGAAGTGGTAAATGAGTTGTAAGTATACATTTATCTATATAAAAGCAGGCGTAAGGAAAACAGTAAAGAACTAATATCTCCCATGTTTCTCAACCGATTTTGATAATTTTTTTTAATTTAACCTTAATCGGTTCCTTGTGTAAATTTTACATACTTTTCAACTTCAAGCTAATAGTTTTGATTATAAGTTGATCAAATCTAACTAGAATTTTGGCTCAATGTAAAAATCTTATGCAAAATTTATGTTTCAAAATTTATGAACAATAAATAATTTAAAACGACAAGATCCACAGACATATATTATGAAGACATTTCACCAAACCAAGTTCGTCTACAACCAAATTCTTGCAAGGCGCCGAGATGGGCACGGACCAAAAGAAAATGAAACCTTCGTTAACATGAGCTGCAAATGTTAAATTCTGGCAGCGGTTTGCTTATTTTCTCATGTTTGGTGAGTTTCTAAACCAGTTGGTTTGTCTCTACCCATGCCCCTTGCCATCCCTCATCATCACAATCGGCAGCCTCAGAGCGCGGAATTGAGAGCGCAGTTGTTGTTGGTATAGTAAATACGATCGTTGTTGTTGCTCTTATTAGAGGTCGTCGTTGTTGTTGTGGATCTTATAAGATTTTGTTGCTGTGTGTGTGTGTGTAGGATATATTTGGTTTTTGGAGTTTACTCCTTTAGAATCGATTTGCATTAAAAGAAATTATATTAGGGGGAAAGTCAAATTTTCAATTTTTTTTCGTTACTTTTGAATTTTAAAATTAAAATTAAAATTAAAATTAAAATTAAAATTAAAATTAAAATTAAAATTAAAATTAAAATTAAAATTAAAATTAAAATTAAAATTAAAATTAAAATTAAAATTAAAATTAAAATTAAAATTAAAATTAAAATTAAAATTAAAATTAAAATTAAAATTAAAATTAAAATTAAAATTAAAATTAAAATTAAAATTAAAATTAAAATTAAAATTAAAATTAAAATTAAAATTAAAATTAAAATTAAAATTAAAATTAAAATTAAAATTAAAATTAAAATTAAAATTAAAATTAAAATTAAAATTAAAATTAAAATTAAAATTAAAATTAAAATTAAAATTAAAATTAAAATTAAAATTAAAATTAAAATTAAAATTAAAATTAAAATTAAAATTAAAATTAAAATTAAAATTAAAATTAAAATTAAAATTAAAATTAAAATTAAAATTAAAATTAAAATTAAAATTAAAATTAAAATTAAAATTAAAATTAAAATTAAAATTAAAATTAAAATTAAAATTAAAATTAAAATTAAAATTAAAATTAAAATTAAAATTAAAATTAAAATTAAAATTAAAATTAAAATTAAAATTAAAATTAAAATTAAAATTAAAATTAAAATTAAAATTAAAATTAAAATTAAAATTAAAATTAAAATTAAAATTAAAATTAAAATTAAAATTAAAATTAAAATTAAAATTAAAATTAAAATTAAAATTAAAATTAAAATTAAAATTAAAATTAAAATTAAAATTAAAATTAAAATTAAAATTAAAATTAAAATTAAAATTAAAATTAAAATTAAAATTAAAATTAAAATTAAAATTAAATTAAAATTAAAATTAAAATTAAAATTAAAATTAAAATTAAAATTAAAATTAAAATTAAAATTAAAATTAAAATTAAAATTAAAATTAAAATTAAAATTAAAATTAAAATTAAAATTAAAATTAAAATTAAAATTAAAATTAAAATTAAAATTAAAATTAAAATTAAAATTAAAATTAAAATTAAAATTAAAATTAAAATTAAAATTAAAATTAAAATTAAAATTAAAATTAAAATTAAAATTAAAATTAAAATTAAAATTAAAATTAAAATTAAAATTAAAATTAAAATTAAAATTAAAATTAAAATTAAAATTAAAATTAAAATTAAAATTAAAATTAAAATTAAAATTAAAATTAAAATTAAAATTAAAATTAAAATTAAAATTAAAATTAAAATTAAATTAAAATTAAAATTAAAATTAAAATTAAAATTAAAATTAAAATTAAAATTAAAATTAAAATTAAAATTAAAATTAAAATTAAAATTAAAATTAAAATTAAAATTAAAATTAAAATTAAAATTAAAATTAAAATTAAATTAAAATTAAAATTAAAATTAAAATTAAAATTAAAATTAAAATTAAAATTAAAATTAAAATTAAAATTAAAATTAAAATTAAAATTAAAATTAAAATTAAAATTAAAATTAAAATTAAAATTAAAATTAAAATTAAAATTAAAATTAAAATTAAAATTAAAATTAAAATTAAAATTAAAATTAAAATTAAAATTAAAATTAAAATTAAAATTAAAATTAAAATTAAAATTAAAATTAAAATTAAAATTAAAATTAAAATTAAAATTAAAATTAAAATTAAAATTAAAATTAAAATTAAAATTAAAATTAAAATTAAAATTAAAATTAAAATTAAAATTAAAATTAAAATTAAAATTAAAATTAAAATTAAAATTAAAATTAAAATTAAAATTAAAATTAAAATTAAAATTAAAATTAAAATTAAAATTAAAATTAAAATTAAAATTAAAATTAAAATTAAAATTAAAATTAAAATTAAAATTAAAATTAAAATTAAAATTAAAATTAAAATTAAAATTAAAATTAAAATTAAAATTAAAATTAAAATTAAAATTAAAATTAAAATTAAAATTAAAATTAAAATTAAAATTAAAATTAAAATTAAAATTAAAATTAAAATTAAAATTAAAATTAAAATTAAAATTAAAATTAAAATTAAAATTAAAATTAAAATTAAAATTAAAATTAAAATTAAAATTAAAATTAAAATTAAAATTAAAATTAAAATTAAAATTAAAATTAAAATTAAAATTAAAATTAAAATTAAAATTAAAATTAAAATTAAAATTAAAATTAAAATTAAAATTAAAATTAAAATTAAAATTAAATTAAAATTAAAATTAAAATTAAATTAAAATTAAAATTAAAATTAAAATTAAAATTAAAATTAAAATTAAATTAAAATTAAAATTAAAATTAAAATTAAATTAAAATTAAAATTAAAATTAAAATTAAAATTAAAATTAAAATTAAAATTAAAATTAAAATTAAAATTAAAATTAAAATTAAAATTAAAATTAAAATTAAAATTAAAATTAAAATTAAAATTAAAATTAAAATTAAAATTAAAATTAAAATTAAAATTAAAATTAAAATTAAAATTAAAATTAAAATTAAAATTAAAATTAAAATTAAAATTAAAATTAAAATTAAAATTAAAATTAAAATTAAAATTAAAATTAAAATTAAAATTAAAATTAAAATTAAAATTAAAATTAAAATTAAAATTAAAATTAAAATTAAAATTAAAATTAAAATTAAAATTAAAATTAAAATTAAAATTAAAATTAAAATTAAAATTAAAATTAAAATTAAAATTAAAATTAAAATTAAAATTAAAATTAAAATTAAAATTAAAATTAAAATTAAAATTAAAATTAAAATTAAAATTAAAATTAAAATTAAAATTAAAATTAAAATTAAAATTAAAATTAAAATTAAAATTAAAATTAAAATTAAAATTAAAATTAAAATTAAAATTAAAATTAAAATTAAAATTAAAATTAAAATTAAAATTAAAATTAAAATTAAAATTAAAATTAAAATTAAAATTAAAATTAAAATTAAAATTAAAATTAAAATTAAAATTAAAATTAAAATTAAAATTAAAATTAAAATTAAAATTAAAATTAAAATTAAAATTAAAATTAAAATTAAAATTAAAATTAAAATTAAAATTAAAATTAAAATTAAAATTAAAATTAAAATTAAAATTAAAATTAAAATTAAAATTAAAATTAAAATTAAAATTAAAATTAAAATTAAAATTAAAATTAAAATTAAAATTAAAATTAAAATTAAAATTAAAATTAAAATTAAAATTAAAATTAAAATTAAAATTAAAATTAAAATTAAAATTAAAATTAAAATTAAAATTAAAATTAAAATTAAAATTAAAATTAAAATTAAAATTAAAATTAAAATTAAAATTAAAATTAAAATTAAAATTAAAATTAAAATTAAAATTAAAATTAAAATTAAAATTAAAATTAAAATTAAAATTAAAATTAAAATTAAAATTAAAATTAAAATTAAAATTAAAATTAAAATTAAAATTAAAATTAAAATTAAATTAAAATTAAAATTAAAATTAAAATTAAAATTAAAATTAAAATTAAATTAAAATTAAAATTAAAATTAAAATTAAAATTAAAATTAAAATTAAAATTAAAATTAAAATTAAAATTAAAATTAAAATTAAAATTAAAATTAAAATTAAAATTAAAATTAAATTAAAATTAAAATTAAAATTAAAATTAAAATTAAAATTAAAATTAAAATTAAAATTAAAATTAAAATTAAAATTAAAATTAAAATTAAAATTAAAATTAAAATTAAAATTAAAATTAAAATTAAAATTAAAATTAAAATTAAAATTAAAATTAAAATTAAAATTAAAATTAAAATTAAAATTAAAATTAAAATTAAAATTAAAATTAAAATTAAAATTAAAATTAAAATTAAAATTAAAATTAAAATTAAAATTAAAATTAAAATTAAAATTAAAATTAAAATTAAAATTAAAATTAAAATTAAAATTAAAATTAAAATTAAAATTAAAATTAAAATTAAAATTAAAATTAAAATTAAAATTAAAATTAAAATTAAAATTAAAATTAAAATTAAAATTAAAATTAAAATTAAAATTAAAATTAAAATTAAAATTAAAATTAAAATTAAAATTAAAATTAAAATTAAAATTAAAATTAAAATTAAAATTAAAATTAAAATTAAAATTAAAATTAAAATTAAAATTAAAATTAAAATTAAAATTAAAATTAAAATTAAAATTAAAATTAAAATTAAAATTAAAATTAAAATTAAAATTAAAATTAAAATTAAAATTAAAATTAAAATTAAAATTAAAATTAAAATTAAAATTAAAATTAAAATTAAAATTAAAATTAAAATTAAAATTAAAATTAAAATTAAAATTAAAATTAAAATTAAAATTAAATTAAAATTAAAATTAAAATTAAAATTAAAATTAAAATTAAAATTAAAATTAAAATTAAAATTAAAATTAAAATTAAAATTAAAATTAAAATTAAAATTAAAATTAAAATTAAAATTAAAATTAAAATTAAAATTAAAATTAAAATTAAAATTAAAATTAAAATTAAAATTAAAATTAAAATTAAAATTAAAATTAAAATTAAAATTAAAATTAAAATTAAAATTAAAATTAAAATTAAATTAAAATTAAAATTAAAATTAAAATTAAAATTAAAATTAAAATTAAAATTAAAATTAAAATTAAAATTAAAATTAAAATTAAAATTAAAATTAAAATTAAAATTAAAATTAAAATTAAAATTAAAATTAAAATTAAAATTAAAATTAAAATTAAAATTAAAATTAAAATTAAAATTAAAATTAAAATTAAAATTAAAATTAAAATTAAAATTAAAATTAAAATTAAAATTAAAATTAAAATTAAAATTAAAATTAAAATTAAAATTAAAATTAAAATTAAAATTAAAATTAAAATTAAAATTAAAATTAAAATTAAAATTAAAATTAAAATTAAAATTAAAATTAAAATTAAAATTAAAATTAAAATTAAAATTAAATTAAAATTAAAATTAAAATTAAAATTAAAATTAAAATTAAAATTAAAATTAAAATTAAAATTAAAATTAAAATTAAAATTAAAATTAAAATTAAAATTAAAATTAAAATTAAAATTAAAATTAAAATTAAAATTAAAATTAAAATTAAAATTAAAATTAAAATTAAAATTAAAATTAAAATTAAAATTAAAATTAAAATTAAAATTAAAATTAAAATTAAAATTAAAATTAAAATTAAAATTAAAATTAAAATTAAAATTAAAATTAAAATTAAAATTAAAATTAAAATTAAAATTAAAATTAAAATTAAAATTAAAATTAAAATTAAAATTAAAATTAAAATTAAAATTAAAATTAAAATTAAAATTAAAATTAAAATTAAAATTAAAATTAAAATTAAAATTAAAATTAAAATTAAAATTAAAATTAAAATTAAAATTAAAATTAAAATTAAAATTAAAATTAAAATTAAAATTAAAATTAAAATTAAAATTAAAATTAAAATTAAAATTAAAATTAAAATTAAAATTAAAATTAAAATTAAAATTAAAATTAAAATTAAAATTAAAATTAAAATTAAAATTAAAATTAAAATTAAAATTAAAATTAAAATTAAAATTAAAATTAAAATTAAAATTAAAATTAAAATTAAAATTAAAATTAAAATTAAAATTAAAATTAAAATTAAAATTAAAATTAAAATTAAAATTAAAATTAAAATTAAAATTAAAATTAAAATTAAAATTAAAATTAAAATTAAAATTAAAATTAAAATTAAAATTAAAATTAAAATTAAAATTAAAATTAAAATTAAAATTAAAATTAAAATTAAAATTAAAATTAAAATTAAAATTAAAATTAAAATTAAAATTAAAATTAAAATTAAAATTAAAATTAAAATTAAAATTAAAATTAAAATTAAAATTAAAATTAAAATTAAAATTAAAATTAAAATTAAAATTAAAATTAAAATTAAAATTAAAATTAAAATTAAAATTAAAATTAAAATTAAAATTAAAATTAAAATTAAAATTAAAATTAAAATTAAAATTAAAATTAAAATTAAAATTAAAATTAAAATTAAAATTAAAATTAAAATTAAAATTAAAATTAAAATTAAAATTAAAATTAAAATTAAAATTAAAATTAAAATTAAAATTAAAATTAAAATTAAAATTAAAATTAAAATTAAAATTAAAATTAAAATTAAAATTAAAATTAAAATTAAAATTAAAATTAAAATTAAAATTAAAATTAAAATTAAAATTAAAATTAAAATTAAAATTAAAATTAAAATTAAAATTAAAATTAAAATTAAAATTAAAATTAAAATTAAAATTAAAATTAAAATTAAAATTAAAATTAAAATTAAAATTAAAATTAAAATTAAAATTAAAATTAAAATTAAAATTAAAATTAAAATTAAAATTAAAATTAAAATTAAAATTAAAATTAAAATTAAAATTAAAATTAAAATTAAAATTAAAATTAAAATTAAAATTAAAATTAAAATTAAAATTAAAATTAAAATTAAAATTAAAATTAAAATTAAAATTAAAATTAAAATTAAAATTAAAATTAAAATTAAAATTAAAATTAAAATTAAAATTAAAATTAAAATTAAAATTAAATTAAAATTAAAATTAAAATTAAAATTAAAATTAAAATTAAAATTAAAATTAAAATTAAAATTAAAATTAAAATTAAAATTAAAATTAAAATTAAAATTAAAATTAAAATTAAAATTAAAATTAAAATTAAAATTAAAATTAAAATTAAAATTAAAATTAAAATTAAAATTAAAATTAAAATTAAAATTAAAATTAAAATTAAAATTAAAATTAAAATTAAAATTAAAATTAAAATTAAAATTAAAATTAAAATTAAAATTAAAATTAAAATTAAAATTAAAATTAAAATTAAAATTAAAATTAAAATTAAAATTAAAATTAAAATTAAAATTAAAATTAAAATTAAAATTAAAATTAAAATTAAAATTAAAATTAAAATTAAAATTAAAATTAAAATTAAAATTAAAATTAAAATTAAAATTAAAATTAAAATTAAAATTAAAATTAAAATTAAAATTAAAATTAAAATTAAAATTAAAATTAAAATTAAAATTAAAATTAAAATTAAAATTAAAATTAAAATTAAAATTAAAATTAAAATTAAAATTAAAATTAAAATTAAAATTAAAATTAAAATTAAAATTAAAATTAAAATTAAAATTAAAATTAAAATTAAAATTAAAATTAAAATTAAAATTAAAATTAAAATTAAAATTAAAATTAAAATTAAAATTAAAATTAAAATTAAAATTAAAATTAAAATTAAAATTAAAATTAAAATTAAAATTAAAATTAAAATTAAAATTAAAATTAAAATTAAAATTAAAATTAAAATTAAAATTAAAATTAAAATTAAAATTAAAATTAAAATTAAAATTAAAATTAAAATTAAAATTAAAATTAAAATTAAAATTAAAATTAAAATTAAAATTAAAATTAAAATTAAAATTAAAATTAAAATTAAAATTAAAATTAAATTAAAATTAAAATTAAAATTAAAATTAAAATTAAAATTAAAATTAAAATTAAAATTAAAATTAAAATTAAAATTAAAATTAAAATTAAAATTAAAATTAAAATTAAAATTAAAATTAAAATTAAAATTAAAATTAAAATTAAAATTAAAATTAAAATTAAAATTAAAATTAAAATTAAAATTAAAATTAAAATTAAAATTAAAATTAAAATTAAAATTAAAATTAAAATTAAAATTAAAATTAAAATTAAAATTAAAATTAAAATTAAAATTAAAATTAAAATTAAAATTAAAATTAAAATTAAAATTAAAATTAAAATTAAAATTAAAATTAAAATTAAAATTAAAATTAAAATTAAAATTAAAATTAAAATTAAAATTAAAATTAAAATTAAAATTAAAATTAAAATTAAAATTAAAATTAAAATTAAAATTAAAATTAAAATTAAAATTAAAATTAAAATTAAAATTAAAATTAAAATTAAAATTAAAATTAAAATTAAAATTAAAATTAAAATTAAAATTAAAATTAAAATTAAAATTAAAATTAAAATTAAAATTAAAATTAAAATTAAAATTAAAATTAAAATTAAAATTAAAATTAAAATTAAAATTAAAATTAAAATTAAAATTAAAATTAAAATTAAAATTAAAATTAAAATTAAAATTAAAATTAAATTAAAATTAAAATTAAAATTAAAATTAAAATTAAAATTAAAATTAAAATTAAAATTAAAATTAAAATTAAAATTAAAATTAAAATTAAAATTAAAATTAAAATTAAAATTAAAATTAAAATTAAAATTAAAATTAAAATTAAAATTAAAATTAAAATTAAAATTAAAATTAAAATTAAAATTAAAATTAAAATTAAAATTAAAATTAAAATTAAAATTAAAATTAAAATTAAAATTAAAATTAAAATTAAAATTAAAATTAAAATTAAAATTAAAATTAAAATTAAAATTAAAATTAAAATTAAAATTAAAATTAAAATTAAAATTAAAATTAAAATTAAAATTAAAATTAAAATTAAAATTAAAATTAAAATTAAAATTAAAATTAAAATTAAAATTAAAATTAAAATTAAAATTAAAATTAAAATTAAAATTAAAATTAAAATTAAAATTAAAATTAAAATTAAAATTAAATTAAAATTAAAATTAAAATTAAAATTAAAATTAAAATTAAAATTAAAATTAAAATTAAAATTAAAATTAAAATTAAAATTAAAATTAAAATTAAAATTAAAATTAAAATTAAAATTAAAATTAAAATTAAAATTAAAATTAAAATTAAAATTAAAATTAAAATTAAAATTAAAATTAAAATTAAAATTAAAATTAAAATTAAAATTAAAATTAAAATTAAAATTAAAATTAAAATTAAAATTAAAATTAAAATTAAAATTAAAATTAAAATTAAAATTAAAATTAAAATTAAAATTAAAATTAAAATTAAAATTAAAATTAAAATTAAAATTAAAATTAAAATTAAAATTAAAATTAAAATTAAAATTAAAATTAAAATTAAAATTAAAATTAAAATTAAATTTAATTAATT